>CM049798.1:22508406-23108406 GCA_027422405.1 Ptychobarbus kaznakovi | reverse complement strand
ATTATAGGTCTGTTTTTAATATTATGAATGAAATGTGCGTTATTTGGAAGAAAGTCAAGGAGTGACTGACTTTAGCCCCTAAGTTGATCCCCCTGTCCGCTCCATTTGGGAGAGGTGAACTGTCCCCCGCAGCCAGGCCCCCCTCCCCTTTCCACTTCTCACACCGCTTCTGTGCACGGCACCTTCTCAGCAAGCAGGGGCGCCAATTTGCCAATTCCCCACACAGTTATATGATGGATAATAGAAAACCGCTTAGCGGTGCAGATTTTATTACATTTTTTCAAGTGCTTGTGCCGCCCCCCACGTGTCATGAAAAAATGCTGCCCCTGGAGGCTGCCCGGTTCGCCCATGCCAAAAACCGCCACTGGATCAAGAGTTGTGAGGACAAAAGTTCTCTAAGCAGATAAAGCTCCTTTTCAAATTTGTCACATTGACCAACTGAAAATTGCTCTGTCCGAAACTGCACTATTTAAATATTTAAGGTATTTGCATGAACACTGCAATACATGCAACACATTTCCACATGTAAGCACATACTGTATTATTAGTAAGAACACAATGAAGCCATGAATAACTGCAAGGTGTCAGAGACTCAAATTTATATGTGCCTTTTTAAAGCAATTGTAAATTCGTTGCATGCTACTGTGAAAACTAAGTAAAGCCTTTTAGATTATTAATGTTGCAGACATTTGAGATCATGCATGTAAAACTGAATACAGCCTAAGCAAAGAAATCACATTTAAAGCAAATGTGTATTATACACTGAACAAAATTATAAACGCAACACTTTTGTTTTTGCCCCCATTTTTCATGAGCTGAACTCAAAGATCGAAGACTTTTTCTATGTATACAAAAGGCCTATTTCTCTCAAATATTGTTCACAAATCTGTCTAAATCTGTGTTAGTGAGCACTTCTCCTTTGCCGAGATAATCCATCCGCCTCACAGGTGTGGCATATCAAGAAGCTGATTAGACAGCATGATTATTGCACAGGTGTGCCTTAGGCTGGCCACAATAAAAGGCCACTCAAAAATGTGCAGTTTTATCACACAGTCCACCAGAGCTGTTGCCCGTGAATTGAATGTTCATTTCTCTACTATAAGCTGTCTCCAAAGGCGTTTCAGAGAATTTGGCAGTACATCCAAGTGGCCTCACAACCACAGACCACGTGTAACCACACCAGCCCAGGACCTACACATCTAGCATCTTCACCTCCAAGATCGTCTGAGACCAGTCACCTGGACAGCTGCTGCAGCAATCGGTTTGGATTAACCAAAGAGTTTCTGCACAAACTGTCAGAAACCGTCTCAGGGAGGGTCATCTGCATGCTCATCGTCCTCATCGGGGTCTCGACCTGACTGCAGTTCGTTGTCGTAAGTGACTTGAGTGGGCAAATGCTCACATTTGATGGCATCTGGCACTTTGGAGAGGTGTTCTCTTCACGGATGAATCCCGGTTTTCACTGTACAGGGCAGATGGCAAACAGTGTGTATGGCGTCGTGTGGGAGAGCGGTTTGCTGATGTCAACGTTGTGGATCTAGTGGCCCGTGGTGGCGGTGGGGTTATGGTATGGGCAGGCGTATGTTATGGACAATAATAATAATTTGTTACATTTATATAGCGCTTTTCTGGGTACTCAAAGTGCTTTTACATAGAAGGGGGAATCTCCTCAACCACCACCAGTGTGCAGCATCCAGCTGGATGATGCGACGGCAGCCATATTGCGCCAGAATGCCCACCACACACCAGCTTACTGGTGGAGAGGAGACAGAGTGATGAAGCCAATCAGTGTATGGGGATGATTAGGAGGCCATGATGGTCAGAGGCCAATCGGGTAATTTTGGCCAGAATGCCGGGGTACTAACCCAACTCTTTTTCGAAGGACATCCTGAGATTTTTAATGACCACAGAGAGTCAGGACCTCGGTTTAATGTCTCATCCGAAGGACGTGTGACAACAAAGGTAGGTGCATTTTATTGATGGCATTTTGAATGCACAGAGATACCGTGACGAGATCCTGAGGCCGATTGTTGTGCCATTCATCCACGATCATCACCTCATGTTGCAGCATGATAATGCACGGCCCCATGTTGCAAGAATCTGTACACAATTTTTGGAAGCTGAAAACATCCCAGTTCTTGCACGGCCAGCATACTCACCGGACATGTCACTCATTGAGCATGTTTGGGATGTTCTGGATCGGCGTATACAACAGCGTGTTCCAGTTCCTGCCAATATCCAGCAACTTCGCACAGCCATTGAAGAGGAGTGGACCAACATTCCACAGGCCACAATCAACAACCTGATCAACTCTATGTGAAGGAGATGTGTTATACTGCGTGAGGCAAATGTTGGTCACACACTGGTTTTTGGACCCCCACCCCCCAATACAGTAAAACTGCACATTTTTGAGTGGCCTTTTATTGTGGCCAGCCTAAGGCACACCTGTGCAATAATCATGCTGTCTAATCAGCATCTTGATATGCCACACCTGTGAGGTGGATGGATTATCTACGCAAAGAAGTGCTCACTAACACAGATTTAGACAGATTTGTGAACTATTTTTTAGAGAAATTAGCCTTTTGTGTACATAGAAAAAGTCTTAGATCTTTGAGTTCAGTTCATGAAAAATGGGGGCAAAAACAAAAGTGTTGCATTTATAATTTTGTTCAGTGTAGTTGTGTGTAATTTTGGAGCTCCCTACACTCAAAGGGAATTTACTGTCATAATTAGGGGATTACAGTGGTTTTGAAACAAATTTTGAAGGTTAAAAGTAACTTAAAGTTTGTTTAATGTTTTCAATCCATTATATACTATTTATTTATTATAAAGAGGCTAACATTTTCAGCTGTGTAAATGAGAACAACCTACTAATGCTGCATTTATTCAGCACATTTGTGTGGTAATGATATTAGCAAAGACAATCTATGATACTGACTTTGGGGTTTAAAAAATAATACAGAAACAGTCCTATTTGCCTTAAGATAGAAAACAAGTGCTAGATACATCTAGGCATATTGCGTAATCTGAGACCACCTTCCGAATCACCAAAGTTTGAAGTAAAGCACAAAGGTGCTTGTAAATAATTCAGTTTCATATTAATTTGCTATAATCCTGTTCTGTGATGAATGCTTTATGTGCAGAGACCTTTGCTTGGTCAACAGAGAAAATCATTTTTGAGCTTCATAATAAAAATGCAGAGTCAATGTTTTAGTGCAGACAGTTGTTCATGTAATTTTTTTTTAAAACTCATACACCTTTTATGGTCATTACACATAAGCTTCATAATACAGACATGGGTAGAAAAATATACCACAACATTCCTCTGTAAGCATAACATAATCTCCATCTGCAATTAACAATAATATATATTTTGTCCAAACTTAAGACTTGTAACATCACCTGTAAAAGCCTAAAGCATCGCTATGTTCTACATTCTGGAGAGAATAGACTTAAATGTCTCTATGTACAAGGTGTAATGGTTGCTTAAGATATCACATATGTCTACGTACAATACAATAAAGCATCTCGCGGTAATATACAATTCCAGCATTATGAAAAACTGACTCTCGGAGAGAACTCAGAACACTTAAATGGCATCACTTTGGCACTTTTACAGCAATGAATTATCTATAGAGAGGAATGAATATATAAACAATGACATCATTCTTATATCATCCCATTTGTATTGACACCGGCCTCAACATTCAAGCAATCAAGCATTTCAGCGTATATTGCAGTGCATTAAAATAATGTGCTTGGGAAGCCATTTACATGAAGGGTGATAATGGGTTTGGGTTTTGCCCTATGTGGGTCTCTTCGGTGTACTTGCATCCAGTAAACCGTCTTTGAAAAGCAGCAGAAAAACAAATAATTTTCCTCTATAAAGAGCAGTTAGCTTTATTACATTACCATAGATCCACCACCTTCCTGTCCTTTTTTTAAAGTATTTTTATTTATTTATAAAAAAAAAAAAAATGATTCATAAGTATATTAAACAAATTCTTAGGTCCAATGTCATAGAAAAATGTTTTCATTTTTGTTCATTATTATTTTATGTAACTCAGATTAATATTTTAGTAGTTCATAAATAATTTTCTTGTTTATTTACTTGCTTCATATATTGCAACATTAAAGAACACAAAATAGTTTTACTAACTGTTGTAAAACTTTGTTAATCCTAGCATTTGGTCTTTCAAGCGAATTTCCTTGAACATATTGATGACAGATTGGAAGAAAAAAGTACGCAAGGTGCCGTAATACCATTATAAAACACCACTTAAGAAGATGCTGGAGTAATAGAAGGGAAATGTCTATCTTCACCAAAACCATTTATCTCTTAAAATTCCCATGCGCCTGCTCTGATGCATCAACATGCAATACCTGCATGCATTGAAATAAATCCATCCTTCCATCCTTCAATGTCCTCTGCTTGATAACAACTATTGATTAATGTTGCATGTTGCTTTAGTTGAAATCACTGCAGGTGACAAATAACGAGGCATCACAAAACGAATGAACCTTTTGTCTATTCAAGCTATACATTTTCACAGACATGGGCCTAAAATGTTCACTATTATGTTTTTAGGTTGATTAATAGGTTACATGACGTGTGTGAACTCTGCACTTGTATCTACGTTTTTAATAGTCTAATGCCTGTACAGAGGAGATATCGAGTAATAACATCAAGCTTTCTAAGACCCTCCATAAAAATAGACCGAAATTTCCATAGCCTCACAATATTCAAGTAAACGTATGAGTTAATATCTCATAGAACTTATATGCTAATGCTCTTTACATTTCTTAAAAAAATACTAAAAAGACCATTCAAAATGAAACCTAAAAAGGTGCTTGTATATGTACGCTGGGGCTAGTTTTGACTTATGGAAGATTAATTGTTCAGTTTTGGAAACTGCAACCTAGCACATCCCCTAATTTGATGGATGCGTTTCATCTCCATATCATACATCCAGCAGATACAAGTCCTGACTACTAGGGGTGGCACGGTACATGTATTCGTCCCGAACCGTCACGGTACTACGGTTCGGTACATTAGGCCTTACGACTAATACAGGCAATTCACCCGCTATCCAGAAGGGGGCGCCCAAAGTAATACAACGCTGTTTGATAAACGCCAGCAGAAGAACAGCGAATGCAGAGAGTTGCGTGCTTGAAAACAAAGCCCCCTGGACAGTGACCATGTGCTGATTCTGAACGCGTCTCTCACATGGACTGACAAAGGAGCATACTTTAAAGGCTTGAGCACTCAACTGTTTACAAAATGGAGCTTTGTGCTCATGTATCCTATTTCTCTCATTCGGCACAACTCCAGATATTCCATAATATTTCCTTGTTTGCGATGTAACTTATCTGAATGCTAAACTATTATTTATTATGTAAATTATAGGCTTTGTAAGTTAATTCAGTTGCGTTCCAACGGTGACACAGAGTCGGGTGCGCTAATGTTTGTATTTTATTTTGATAAAGTAGCCTACCAACTTTAGCAATGCTGGAACTGATGTGTTTTGTGTGGGTAAGGAAACGTGATCATGTTTGTAACATTTTGTAATAATTTTGAATGTTATTTAACGTTATATATTAACGTTTAATATATATATATATATACAATTAATAATAAAAAAGTGTGTGTGTGTGCTCCAGTGCGATCATTTCAACTGTTTCCTTAAATAAGCAGAATCAACTTTAAACCCTTATTGTCTTATTAATAATCACTGATTAAAGGTCTGCTTTTATTTGTGTACACTCACAATGAAAACAAAACAGATTTCATATATAATATAACATAATGTAATAATAGTATTAGTATCAATAATTAGTATCTTCACATCTAGGTGGACTTTTTTTTTTAATTTGCACTACTGTCTGTTCAAAATAAAGGAAAAGAAACCGAGTATTGTAGATTTCTTTTTTTTTCCCCTGTTGTACCGAAATCGCATCGAACCGTGACCCCCGAACCGAGGTACGTACCGAACGTGACATCTGTGTACCGTGCCACTCCTACTGACTACAGTAACAGTCAAATTAATTTGGCTCTGTTAAGTCAAAACACCTTGGATATGCTAAAAGAGTGCCTATTTCTCCCAGGCAGCGGGAATGTGCAGAAATCGGCTTATATATGAACTTTCTTTTTTGAAAAAAAAAAGTGATAAGGGACTGAATTAGCATGTGCATATAGGCCGGCTGGCCTTCTTTGGGGTGGGACTATATGGCTGACTCCATGTTATCGCTCCAGGCATGGTCATCGAGGTTGTAAATGAACTTGGTGCGGTTGGAAGGGTTCTGCACAATGTCCTTGCCCAGATTGTCCAGGGTGAGGTTGGAGGCGAACAGCTGGCTTGGGGTCAGGTAGTCCTCACAGTTCTTAATGTACCTGGAGTAGTTCTGACGCAGACACTGCCAGGTGACGGCATAGAGAATGAAGGCGCTGGATTTGAGAACGATAGCGATGCTGACGTAAAGGTAACGGTAGGTTATGTTGTCGTAAAGCATGCAGGCCCCTTTAATGCCGCATACAGAGCTCCATAGTAGGCAGGTTGAGTCAATCCCAATACCAAAAATCAGCGGTGGAGGAACGAAACCTGGAACGTGGAAAACATGGCACAGTGTGACTATACTGTACTTGTTTTTAATACTTATTTCTACTGTCCTGATAAGATTTTTGCTTTAATGTAAAAATTAGCTTTTATGAGCTTGACAAATTTATAAACGTTCAAGGGTTTTTCATTTTGAAATAAATAAATTTATTTGGCAAGAATGCATTCAATTAATCAAAAGTAACAGTATTTTAATGTCACAAAAGATTTCTGTTCTTTTGAACTTTCTATTCGAAGAATCCTTATGAAATGTATCACAGTTTCCACAAAAATATTTATCACCAATGTTTTTCAACACTGAAAATAAAAGTTCCTAGAGCACCAAATCATATTAGAATGGTTTCTGAAGCAGCATATGACACTGAAGACTAGAGTAATGGTTGCTAAAAATTCAGCTTATTTTAATTCAAAATATTTTAAAATAAAAGTTAACTACTTATTGCAAGTGATCAAATCAGATTTGTGTATCCAGACAACCAATCTTATCCGCATGGGTTACTTTCCCAGACAGCAACCAGTGTTGGCCCACATCTGGCCTGCATGGATTTCACACGGGCCAGATGTGAGCCAAATCAGGGCCAACACTATGTTGCTGTCTGGGTTGGTAGTATAGAGGGATTTTCACATTGCGCTAATCAGCCAATCAGAAATTGAGTAGCAAGGCTCATGTCACGTTAGTAACAGGAAACGTGCGTTGTGTAAACTGCAGCCGGTGAGAAGAAATATCAAAAGACGGAATTGGAGAGAATAGGAGACTAACATTATTCTTACACCACTGTACAAGTAAACACTAACGTTAGTCTCTCCATTCTTAAAATAAATTCAAATAAATATTCACATATTTTGCTCCTTGTTTTCTTTCTTTTGTACTTTTGTCTGTTTTCTTGCCTTTGTGCGTCTCATGTCTCATTCACATGTCGCGTCTAAAGACGCATTTAAAGCGTTAAGCGCGCAGCTTTCTCCTTCTTTACAAAGCGCTTTGTAGATTGCACTCCCATGACGTTTGCCGTTGCTAAGCAACCATGACCTGCGCTCTTCATGAAGACGCAGAAGTTTCAGCAAAGGATAAATGGATTTCCAGCACTAAAATCGTTAGGCTACTAAATTTATTTAAAAATGGCTAGCTTGAATTTATAAAAAAATGTCTAGCTTGAAGCGGGCCAAACATGTATTGAGGCTGGAAATCCGGGCAGGAGCCAGACGGGCCTGCATTTGAATGGAATCCAAGTGAACTCCCAAAAACACATTTTGTTGAGAAGGGGAGAGAACACTCTACTTGGTATTCATTCTGAGGCCCAGAGCACGAATCAAGGACGTAGGACGACATCCTTGTGACGGCTCACTGACTCCCTGGAGTGGGCCATAATGAGCCAATCGTCCAAGTAGTTGAATACACGTATGCCCTGGAACCTCAAAAGGGCCAGAGCAGCATCCATGCACTTTGTGAACGTCCTCGGTGCCAAAGCCAGGCCAAAGGCAAGAACCTTGTATTGGTAAGCCTTCCCTCCAAAAGCGAACCGAAGGAACTTCCTGTGCCCCTGAACTTCCTGAATATGAAAATAGGCATCTAGAATAGGTCGTAGACTGTCGTCCCTGTTTGGCACAAGAAAATAGCGCCTGAAAAAGCCTTGTTCCAGGTCCGATTGAGGGACTTCCTCTATTGCCCCCTTGAGAGCAGTTCCTGCTGTAGCACAGAAGCCTTTGAGGCACTGCTTACTACTGTCAGGTGAACCCCGTCGAAGCAGGGGGGATTGCAACCAAACTGAAGTGTATAGCCGGACCGAACTGTGCAGAGAACCCAAGGCGATACCCCTGGTAGACGCTTCCATTCGTGAAAGAAATGCAATAGAGGAAGCAGTGTGTTGTAGTCTAGAAGACATACCTGCATTGGGGTGTTGAGAAGGTCTGGAGGGGGCGACGTCGTCCACCACGAAGGAAAGCCTTTGGCGTCTTTGTTCAGGATGAGGGAGTCCGCGGGGACTGATGTACTGGACTGAAAAGTGGCCGGTACAGGGCCTGTAGGCTGTGGGAGAGAACCGAACGTGTCTCCTATTACGCGAGGGACGAAGGAACAGGTAGTAGGGGAAGAAAGCCTGATTCTTTTCCCAACTGCCACTCTGAAAGAGATTGAAGATTGCTGTTTGCTGCACACCAAAACCCACTGGGCGGATGTGACAGATGTGAGTGAGGAGAGTGTGTTAGAGGCGGCAGAAACGTTTGAACGGTCTGGCCCTGCCTCGTGAGGTGTCTAGGAAAACTCTCCTCCTCCTGACCCGAGAGTCAGGAGCGACTCGCCTGCCGCTTCAGATCAATCCGCCTGCGAGGTTGCCGGTGGGGCAATGGTCAGCCGTGGGCTCCCCAGACCGTGGTCGGAGGAGGATGAGCCGGGGCACTGCTCCTATTGGCGGTTTCCTTCCTGGGCAAGGAGCGCTCTCTAGACAAGGAGGAGGAGGGGGTTTTAGAGTGGTCCCTCGTCCTCCTAGGCATAAACTGCCAGAGGGTAGCTAACTGAGACTTGGCGGGCCGAAACTTCTCCACTACAGAGCTGACTGCCTCCCCAAATAATCCCGTTTGAGAGATGGGGGCGTTAAGGATAACAACGTTCTTCTCACGAATCTCCGTGAGATTAAGCCATAGGTGGCGCTCTGCAGCTACCGAGCCCGCCATAGAGCGTCCTACAGCATGGGCAGTGTGCTTAGTGGCTCTCAGGGCCAAGTCCGTGGCTTTACGGAGCTCTTTGACTGCCTCTGGAGTCAGGCCACCGCCCTAATTCATCTCTTTGAGGACATCCGCCTGGTAGGCTTGGAAGATGGCCATAGTGTGGAGGGCCATGCCTGCCTGACCAGCCACAATGTAGGACTTTCCGATAAGGGCGGAAGGGGTCCTACATGGTTTGGTTGGAAGGAGGGGGCGGGACTTCCATGAAGATGCCAAAGATGGTGAGAGGCTAGCATGTCCTCGATCACCGGAATGGCAGTATAGCCCTGCTCCACAGAAGCCACTAGGTTGGTGAAGTCAGTGGCTGCCGCTTTAGTAAGGCGGGGGGAGAAAGGCTGTTTCCAGGATCTGGAGATCTCGTGATGCAGATCGCTGAAAAATGGTAGCTTCCTCCATTCAGGCCTTGAATTTGGGCCGCTAAGGAACCGCTCGTCAAGTTTAGACGACTGAGATTCGCGGGGCTCGTCGGGCCAATCAATGGAGAGCTTTTCAGTGGTGCACGAAAGCACGTCCACGAGCTCTGAGTAGGCCCTAGAAGGCTGCGCTTCCTGGCCGTTAGGCAGGAGAGCATCGGCTAAAGCAGGCCCGAAATCCTCAGAGTCGGATGCTGCTGTGAATAACACGTCATCTAGCCCGAAGGAAACGGCATGCGTCCCTCCGGGCAAGGACATAAATACTCATGTGCGAATTCAACCGGAGAATTCACTCGCACGTGCTCAGGCGAGAGAGGGAGAGAAAGTCCCTCGATTCCTATGTAAAGGAATGCAAATGTAAAGTGTGAGGCCCATCTACTCGCTCTCCATCGCCTCAAGCTCCACATCCGAGCCCCAGTTCGTGAATTCACGGAAGGCCTCAGCGGCCTCCGGAGCGCAACGGGGAAAACTTATGACTCCTTCTCAAAAACCGCGAGCCTAGTGCTGAGGGTTTTAATGCGGAAGTTTTCGCAGAATTTGCATTTCGATATGCCGTAAACTGCCTCGCGCGTGTGCGAAAAACCCGTACATTTAACACACTTCCTGTGCGGGTCGTCACTAACGATGAAGCAAGAACACGGCGACTGACAGCGACGATACTCCATGGCACTTCATGGCACATGCAGTTGCCGGAGTGCAAACGAAGAAATCCCAAGAGAAAACGATCGAAATCGTGCCAGAAAAATTGCTACAGAAGGGCTAATATGGCCGCTTCGTGAAGGCAGAGAAATCTGAGGAGCAGATGGTGCGTTCGCCAGTATAAGGAAGCAACGTAAGAACGTCCGTGACGACATCCGCGCCATCAGCCAATGAATTGGCGTTATTCTATAAGGGCTTCAGACAATCGGCCCAAAGCGTCTTAGCTTACACAGCGTTGAGTGAACCTATGAAAGCGAACTCCTTTGTTGCACAAGAAAACTGGTATATATGTGACCCTGGACCACAAAACCAGTCATAAGGGTCAATTTTTCGAAATTAAGATTTATACATCATCTAAAAGCTGAGTAAATAAGCTTTTCATTTATGTATGGTTTGATTGGATAGGGTAATATTTGGTTGAGATACAACTATTTGAAAATCTTGAATCTGAGGGTGCAAAGAAATTTACAAAATATCTTCATGGAACATGATCTTTACTTAATATCCTAATGATTTTTGGCATAAAAGGAAAATCGATCATTTTGACTCATATAGTCTATTTTGGCTATTGCTACAAATATACCCCAGCGACTTAAGACTGGTTTTGTAGTCCAGGGTCACATATATAGTGATGTTCCATGCTGTAGTCACTGTATGAATCCCCCTCTGCATTTCTGTCACTGGTTTTGAAATTATCATTGTGTGTTGTGTTAAAAGTGACGCAAAAGACCATTTGAAATCTGATTTGACCAGCCAGAGTATCCAGATTGAGATGCATCTGCAAAAACCTGACTGGAATCACATTTCAAACCACCTCCAAATATGGTTTGATTCAGATTCGAAAAATCACATTGCATGTGTTTTTTTGTTGTTTTTTTTTTTTTGCTGTCCACAAAAAATATGGATATGCAAAAAAAATCTAATTTTCCTGGCAGTCTAGTTCTTGGCAGTCTAAGATACTTATTTCTAAATCATTAAAGAATCTTACGGACTCAAAATATTTTGTAAACATTATTTTAAATGGTAATGTGTACTGTGTATGTGTAGTGTAATCAAACTATAATATTATCAAGATGCATGCTTAAAATAATTGCAATAAATAAAATAAAATTAAAAATTAAAATAATTGTAAACAAATTGTAAAATTATCCTGCAGAGACTGCAGTAGGTGTTACTTGTTACTTGTACGTGTTACTTGTTATGCAAATATCTTACCCAGCAGCCGGAGCAACAGGAAAAGAACTCCAAGGGCGTATGACTTCAGCTCTGGGCTCACAGTTCTACAGAAAACAACAACTGATGGCTTAGTACATTATAGTTCACTATGATGTGCAGTTAACAATTTGACCAATTAAAGCTCATAAAAAAAAAAAAAATAATTCAAAGGATGTCAGCAGCATTACCTGATCAGGATGATGACGGATGGAGTCTGGGCAATGGCTCCGATCATGCTGCATGCGCACACGACTGCTAAGAACGTGAGGAAGGCCTGCTGACAGCCTGGGCTGGAGCACTTTCCCGGCATGGCTGTACCAGGCCCGTCACCATGGGTGATGCACTTACAGCCTGTCAGATTCTGAGAAAGAGAGGAGGGAGAGCAGATCTGAGAGCATATTTCATGATGGATCTTAAGCACTGCTCAGGGGATTTCCAGGTGATCATCAAGAAAAAAAAAACAACCTAAGATTTGAGACAAAGGGGACTATGGAAGCCCGTTTCCACCACTTAATTAAAAAAAGGAAAAATGGTAATTGTGACTTTTTAATCTTGCAATTCTGACTTTTTTCGTAGAATTGTGTTATATAAACACAAGTGCGAGAAAGACGGAACTGATGGATAAAAAATAAATTCTAATACCATTTCCTACGGTGGCCCAGTAGTGCACAACACAACGAAATCTACACAACACAGCGAAATCACCACAACACAATGCATAGGACTAATTTCATTGTATTGTGCCGATTTCATTATGTTGCGACTTGTTTCTGTTGGGTTGCAACTTGTTTCTGTTGTGATGTAGCTTGTTTCTGTTGTGATGTAGCTTGTTTCCATTGTGTTGTGCCAATTTCATTATGTTGCGACTTGATTCTGTTGTGTTGCAACTTGTTTCTGTTGTGATGTAGCTTGTTTCTGTTGTGATGTAGCTTGTTTCTGTTGTGTTGCCACTTGTTTCTGTTGTGATGTAGCTTGTTTCCATTGTGTTGTGCCAATTTCATTATGTTGCGACTTGTTTCTGTTGTGTTGCAACTTGTTTCTGTTGTGATGTAGCTTGTTTCTGTTGTGATGTAGCTTGTTTCTTGTTGTGTTGCCACTTGTTTCTGTTGTGATGTAGCTTGTTTCTGTTGTGATGTAGCTTGTTTTTATGTTGTGTGTACTTGTTTCTGTTGTGTTGTGTCTGGTCGTTCTGGTGCTCAACTTGTTTCTGTTGTGATGTAGCTTGTTTCCATGTTGTGTTGCCAACTTGTCAGCAGTCCGGACTACCCTGTTGTCTTCTGATGTAGCTTGAACCAGACAGTTTGATGTGCAGAGGACGGATTCGTGATGGCAGAGTGATGTAGCTTGTTTTTCCTCAGTTGTGTTTCTCACAATGCCAATGTCCCACTTGTTTCTGTTGTGATGATGTGAGTGGGGGGAGAGCTTGTTTCCATCCACTGTTGTGTTGTAAGACTGCACCAGACAGCCAGCTTGTTTAGGCAGACTTATGTTGTGAATGAGGCCGATCAGTGTGGTGTCGTCTGCAAACTTGTTGACAGAGGGTTTTAGATGTGCTGTTGTGGGGAGAGAACGCAGCCCTTGTGCTGGTGGTGCGGGTGCTGGATGAGAATTTCTCACAAGCTGTTTCTGTCAGGAAGCTGTTTATCCACTGACAGACGGAGGTGGGACGGAGAGCTGTGTCAGTTTATTCTTGTTTGGTGTTAAAAGCAGAGCTGTTACAAACAGTCCTCACATAAGTCCCTGGTCTGTCCAGATGCTGCAGGGTGAAGTGCAGTTGTTTGCATCATCCACAGTGTTTGCTCTGTAGGCAAACTGCAGGGGGTCCAGTAAGGGTCCAGTGGAGGCCTTCAGTAAGCCAAAACCAGTTTTCAAATGTTTCATGTGTTGTTGCATTAAGTCCAACTTGTTTGGAGCTTTGTTTCGTGTGATGTTGAGCTTGTTTCAGCACAGGATTTAAGTTGTCTGGGCTGGTGCTTTCCTTCTTTTGTTCTTTATGTGCGCACGTCTTTCACTTATTTTCAGTGCAGGTTCCATTGTGTGTTTTATGCAGGGCGGGTGTGGGGTGTTTTTTCACTGCAGCAAAAGACATTCAAATCGTTTAGTTGTTGATTCTGTGCTGGGGGATGGTGTCTTGTAATGTAAAGCTTTCATACCTTTCCACACTGAAGCAGAATTTCCATTGTGTTGTGCCAATTTGGCCTGTTTATACAAGACTTTATCCCCCATCCTGTTCTTCTTTGCCTGAACTTGTTTTGCTGTGAACCATGTTGTGTTGTTGTAGGTTAAACAAGGAATACACATATCTTCACAGTTGTTGTGATGTAGCACTTGTTTCCCAAATCGTTGTGTTGCTTTTGCAGCACTTGTTTTTAATACAGGTTTTTCAGATTGTTTCTGTTGTGGTATAAGATGAACCAATTTCATTGTTGTGAACTTGTTTGGTGGGACATGTGATGTGCATTGTGTTGCTTTATTAAAGTCACCGAGAATGATTAAAACCCGGGTGTTGTTGCTCAGTCTCTGTGATTTTTCTGTAAAGCTGATCTGTTGTGCGGTGGAATGTACTTGTCCCGCAGCGAATTTGCAGTTAATGAAGAGCGTTTCTATTGTCTTCTTTAACACAGTTACATCTGTACACCACCTCTCATTGATGTAGAAGCTTGCCGCCGCGCGATTTCCATTGTGTTGCCAATTTCATTGTGAAACACAGAGCAGCAGAGTTTGTGTCCGGGAGAGCAGGAGAAGTTTTTCGTTTTGTTGGGTAGAGAGCGGAGATTGTGTTAGGCAACGGCGTTGCCAATTCACAAGCGCGCCGGCTCGCTTCCCCCGTCTGTGTGATTGTGCTAAACAACACAGCAGCTGCAACTTGTTTCCATTGTGTTGTGCCAATTTCATTGTTACGACTTGTTTCCATTGTGTTGTGCTTGTTTCATTGTGTTGTGCCATTTCATTATGTTGCGACTTGACTTGTTTCCATTGTGTTGTGCCAATTTCATGTTGTGTTGTTGTGTTGCGACTTGTTTCCATTGTGTTGTGTTTCATTGTTTGCGACTTGTTTCCGTTGTGTTGCGACTTGTTTCCATTGTGTTGTGCCAATTTTGTTGTGTTGCGGCTTATTTCCATTGTATTGTGGCTTGTTTCCGTTGTGTTGCGACTTGTTTCTGTTGTGTTGCGACTTGTTTCCATTGTGTTGTGCCAATTTCGTTGTTGCGACTTGTTTCCATTGTGTTGCGACTTGTTTCCAATGTGTTGCGACTTGTTTCCATTGTGTTGTGCCAATTTTGTAGTATTGAGGCTTGTTTCCATTGTGTTGCATCTTGTTTCCATTGTGTTGTGACTTATTTCCATTGTGTTGTGCCAATTTTGTTGTATTGGGGCTTGTTTCCATTGTGTTGCGGCTTCTTTCCTTTGTATTGTGACTTGCTTTCATTGTGTTGTGCCAATATCATTGTTGCGACTTGTTTCCATTGTGTTGTAGCAATTTTGTTGTGTTGCGGCTTGTTTCCTTTGTGTTGTGACTTGCTTCCATTGTGTTGTGCCAATTTCGTTATGTTGCGACTTGTTTCTGTTGTGTTGCAGCATGTTTCCTTTGAGATGTGGCTGGTTTCCATTTTGTTGTGCCAATTTCGTTGTTGCCACTTGTTTCAATTGTTTTGCAACTTGCTTCTCATAAATCTCACATCTTTTCTCTGAACTGAACACAGAACACTATAAACTCACTATTGCTAGTTATAAAGTCCAATTCTGAGAGAAAAAAATATTATTTTCATACAATTGCGAGTTTATCTCAATATTGCAGTTCTGACTTTTTTTCTCAGAATTGTGATAGAAACTTGCAATTGCAAGTTTTAAAGTCAGAATTGCATGATATAAATTCTCAAATGTGTTATAAAGTCAGAATTATGAGATATAAACTTGCAACTCTGTGAAAAAAGTCTGAATTGTGAGATAAAATGTCACAATTACCTTTTTTTTCCAGTGGTAGAAACAGGATTTGTAGGGAACTTATGTTCAAGGTTCAAGGTTTTTTTATTCGTCACATACTCAATTATACAGAATATAATCAGTAGTGAAATGTAAATCAGGTCAGGTCCGCTCAATGGACAGTGCAAAATATGTAACACAACACAAGAGAATATACTGTATATAAATATAGGTAAAAAAAACATAAGAAGAAAAAATAAAGAGTCAAATGTGCTATAAAATAAAATGTGCAATACAGTATACTGTGGACTTAATAAATAATAATATAAACAGGGATGTGCAAGAGGAATGTGCAAACAGGTTGTACCGGCTATATACTTATAGCAGCAATACGGATGATGGAGAATAGTGAATGTTTTACATTTTATTAAATTGAGTCCTGTAAATGTTATGTATCTAAAAGAGGAAAAAATGAGCATGCTCAAAAGCTCTAATTTCAATGACCCCTGGAGGCAGATGTATGTCTGAGTTTATTGATCTGCATTAATATGAATAGATGTGGGAGGAGACTCACGGTTTTAGTGCAGCCAGCCAGGCAGGCAGAGAGGTAGGTAATGCCGTTGGAGCCACAGACGGGGCTTAGAGAAGACGTGTAACAATTACAGCCTGACAGACACGCAGGCCTCCGTTCGCTCCCATGAACCTAGACTCCTAAATGGAGAGAATGGATATGGGATAAAAGAAGGACCACATGTTCTCTTCAAATTCATAGTTTAGTGAGTCTGATCCTCTGTAAAATGAATGCTGCAATTCAGCTTGTGATGTGTGATGTGCAATTCAGCTTGTGAACACTAAAGTCTTTATACTCTGAGTGTCTGTATTTATTGCCAATTGTTGTGGATCATTAAAAATTTGTGTGAGGCTTTTATGGTGAAGCGCTCTACTCACTCGTTGCCATAGGCAACAGTAATCCCAGCGACTGGGCCCGTATCACAGCCAAGGAAGAGGAAGGAGACGTAGCAGGCCGTAGAGATGATATTGACTAGCATAGCCAGACGAATAGACCCTAATGCAGACAGATTCAACTTCTTCACAAGGAGCCCACCCAGGAAAATGCCCAGACACGCACAGGGGATTGCTGTCATACCTGAAAAAACACAGATTTGATAGGCAGCTTGCAGGAATTTAATATGAAACAGCATTTTATGAGTTGGATGTTTTTGTGCGGTTTTGAAAATATTCAGCTTTTGTCTACCTAGGAGCTGATTAGCGGAGGATGTTGAGAGGTTGAACTGCTGTTCGAGATATTTCCCTAGGAATGCAGCAAATCCAGCCACCACAGCGATTTCCATGCAGGCAGCAAGAATGACACAGGTGAAAACTGGGTTGGACAGCAGATGCTTAGTCACCTTAGGGATAACTGGGAAGAAATTAGACATATTAGTGGATGATCAGGAAAATACGAAATTTTTTAATTCACATATCGAATTATATAATCCAGGGATTTAACATTTTTCATGTCAAAGATCTGGAAATTTGATGCCCCCCTTTTGAGGGGTCTTTTTATTAAAATCTAATGACAGCTATTGATTTTTATATTTAAAGATCCATTTAAACTGTGTAAGAAAACATTAAGCATGATACAATAAAGACATCACTTTCCAAAATGTAATTACTGGCCTTAATAGTATTATAAAGACCCTTATAAATATTCTCTTTAGTTTAGTTTATATATTTGTATTTTAATTTTATTCAACATTTTAGCATACGGTTGCAACATAAAATCATTTTAATTTAATTCTAATTTAATTTAAATGTATTTATATAGAGTAAAAAAAAAAATCTTTAAATTTGGTCTACAATTTAATTGTGATAAAACAATAGGAATATAAAAATAATGTGTTAAAATATTGCATTAAACACATTAAAGTCTTTAACATGCTCTGTTTGACAAACGTGATATAAATGTTATATTATAATACAATATTTTGCTTTTTCTACAGCATCCCTACAAATGTACATAGGACAAGCAGTTTGGAGAATGGATGTACAGTCATGGCCAAAAATATCGACACCCTTGGTAAATATGATCAAAGAAGGCTGAGAAAATTGATCTGCATTGTTAATCCTTTTGATATTTTATTTTAAAAATCACAAAAATCTAACCTTTCATTGGATAATAAGAATTTAAAATGGGGGGAAATATCATTTTGAAATAAATGTTTTACATTTTTTTTGCCAGTTTAACAGCTCTAAATGATCTCCTATAATGCCTGATGAGAACACCTGACAAGAGATCAGAGACCATTTCTTCATTCAGAATCACTCCAGATTAGAGGTCTTCACGGAGGACCCCGGACCCGACCCGGGACACGTATGGGTTCGGTTCTATATTTTAAATGGTCAGCCGGGCCCGGGTTGGGTCCCAATCTATTACTTCGGGTCCCAGGTCTTTTTAACTTTGTGTGTAATACCCGAGTCAATCTGAGAACACCGCACCGGTCAGAGATCAGCGTCAGCATTCAGCATGCGTGGGTGTAACTTGCAGTTTGTAAAATTGGGATGAGAAAAGTGTAAGCGGCAAATAAGGTGGAAGACAAAAAATAACACGCGTTACCTCAGCCGAAAAATCTATAACAAAACTGAAGAAGAGACGCACCTTTTATTGAACACGCACGCTGTAAAGTATAACGAACTTCTAATTCTGTGCGTTTTTTGCTAAAAAAACAATGCTCCGAGTCTTTATTACAACCAACAAAAAGTATCGTCATTGTAGTTCAAAAGGGTAACGTTAAACGTAACATTCGAAGTTGACTCGAGATGGAAAAAAAACTGCGAAGTTGCATTAGTCATCCGTCTCTGGAATAATGAGTGGATTAATGCTCTTTCAGTCGGCAAGAGCGAGGAACAGCCTAACATGGATGGAAAGTTATTGGCAAAGAGGTTTGTATGCATCGCAGTCAGAGAGAGGGCTACTAACAGTAGTTAAGGCAAAACGTTGTTTTTTCGTAACTTGTTTATTGACTTAATAGCATTTGCTGTGCAATATGTGCCAATCGGGACGGGTGCAGTCGGGTCTGTGTCTTCCCAGCCGGGTTCGGGTCCAACTTTCGAATAATGGTCGGGTCCTCGTCGGGTCTGGGTATTGCATTTAAGGCATTACTCGTGTCTGCACGGGTTCGGGTCCCACTTTCAAATAAAATACGGGTCCAGGTCGGTTCCGTGCAGCATATTTACGGTCTCTTCGGTTTCGGGTACAAATATTTGGACCCGTGAAGACCTCTACTCCAGATCCTTCAGATTCACAGCTTCATGTTGGTGGTGCTTCTTCTCTTCAGTTCACCCCACTCATTTTCTACAGGGTTCAGGTCAGAGGACTGGAATGGCCATAGCAGAAGCTTGGTTTTGTGCTCAGTGACCCATCTTTGTGTTGTTTTTGAGATTTTTATTTGGATTATTGTACGGTTGGAAGATCCAAACATGGCCCATTATAAAATTTCTAACAGAGTCAGTCACTTATTGATTTCTTATCTGTTGGTATTTGATATAATCCATGTCTAAATAACATGTCCAGGACCTCCAGCAGAAATATAGGCCCACAACATCAAAACTACAGCAGTAGATTTCATTGTACACATGAGGTACTTTTTATCCCTGTGTTCACCAAACCCATCTTGAGTGTTTGCTGCTAAAAAGCTATTTTTTTTTGTCTCATCTCACCATAGAAGCCAGTCCCATTTGAAGTTCTAGTTGTGTCTGATAACTGAATATGCCAAACAACATGTGGTGATTTAGGTGGCTGTTTGACAATTTTTTTTAAAGGTTTTCTGACCCCGAGACTCAACTATTTTCTGCAATTCTCCAGCTGTGGTCCTTGGAGAGTCTTTAGCCTCTCAAACTCTCATTCTCGCCGTGCATTAGGACGATATAGACACATGTCCTCTTCCAGGCAATTTCGTAACATTTTATGTTGATTGGAAATTCTTAATTATTGCCCTGATGGTGGAAATGGAGATTTTCACTGCTCTGGCTCTTTTCTTAAAGCCAGTTCTCTAATTTGTGAAGCTCGATTATCTTTTGCTGCACATCAGAAATATATTCTTTGTTTTTTCTCATTGTGATGGATGATAAAAGGAATTTGGGCTTTGTTTTTACCTCCTAGTTATATTTCTGTGAAACAGGAAGACATGGCTGGATAATTTCATGTTCATTGTAATTGTGGCCAATGTGTATTAGAGAAAAACATTTATTTGAAAATGATATTTCCCCCCATTTTAAATTCCTATTATCCAACGAAAGGCTAGATTTGATTATTTTATTTTTTTTATAAAAGATCAAAAGGATTAACACTGCAGATACATTTTCACAGCCTTTGATCATATTTACTAAGGGTGCCAATATTTTTGACCATGACTGTATAGATGGATCTATAGATTATTTTTTTTTCTCTCTGGGGGGTCCCCAGACCCCTGTTTAAAAATCCCTTTTGCAATCTATTTACGGCATTTGGAGAGTCGAGTCTTGTTCTAAAACTACTATAATTAATGAACTGACAACAATGATAAATCAAACAAAATGATTATTTTATGTATGATTGCCTATAAAACCTAATGCATGACCTGTGCGTGTTTAGAATCTCTTTGTCTTGTCCTCTCTCTCACCCTGCAGGTGCTGGCAGCAGGTGAGGCCAGTGTTGATCTCTGGGTCATCTGAGACTTTGACTCCTTCATACTCCTGCACCAGCTCAGCAGGCAGCATGGCCTGTTCACTCTCACCCCCCGGGCCCTCCCCAGGCTCGTTCAGCGACTGCGGGAACCCAAACATGAATAACGAGGAGAGGAAGAGGAAAAGGCCACAGATGATAAAGCCGCCCCACCAGGCACCGATCCAGCGCGGATCGTCAGGAGTGATGTCCAGCGTGGCTGTTAGGAGCGAACAGAGATCTGATGAGATATTTACTGAGACACCGTGTTTCATTACATGTGTTGATTTAATAGCGTGCCTTTATCTAAAACCACTTACAAAAAATAACAAAAGTCATTCATATTTCAGTGTGTCCATTTTTGATGCCGGTACTCACTTGTGTCAATGAAGAATGCATCAACATAAACTTTGGTGCACAGAGAGCCAAGAATAAAACCACATGCTGGTCCAAACACCAGTGTAGAGAATAAGATACCTGTAATGCAATAACAAAGACTAGAGTCAAAGAAGTTATTCAAAAAAGTGAATTCATTTATGCAATGTCTTGGCTAAACTGTTGTCATTTCACTTAAATTATATTCGTTCGAACCCTTCAGTTAACAGTTAACAAAGTGTTTACCGTTTATACTAACCATCTAGCTGTTTATGTAAATAGCCTCTTATTAGGGCAACATTTTTTTATGTATTATTATTATTATTAGAATTATTACAGAAGGAGAATTATATCATATTCTATTCTGAGAGAACCTTAAGTAGCCCAAAGTAAAATTCTATTTAATTAAGTTATTTTGTACATTTTAAATATTCTCTGGGTGAAACAGTTCATTTACATAATCTACTACATCATCATTGCAATAACTGGCACCTGATGCGTTTATGCAAAAGCTGATAAATACACGCATTTCTCCGTTGATTATCATATCTTGTGGGAGTACTAAAAGAGTAGAGGCCAACATATAGATTGTGCATGTGTTGGTACAGGTTGTACCATCAGCTGTACCCTTCGGCGAGAAATTATCTGTCCAGTCACAGAAGCAGCACAGCATAATCATTAACAGAGAACACTGAAGTACACAAACAGCCATATACTTCTATAAATCAACATGAGAGATAATGAGACACAGCCGATGGGATAATCTTGTTTCATCCTGAAGGGGATTATTTTGCGATGACCAACTGACTGTTCACTCTTATGCATTACATGCCTACTTACCAAATAAAAACACTCCCATTCAAACGTTTGTTAATGTTAAATGTTAAAAACAGTCATGCTATTAAATATTTCTGTGGAAGATGTGATACATATTTTTTTCAAGATTCTTTAAAAGTTTAAAAGAACAACAATTATTTAAAATAGAAATCTTTTATAAGATTATAAACATCTTTGTCACTTTTGATCAATTGAATGCATATTTGCTGAATAAAAGTATTAATTTCTTTAAAAAAATTATACTGACTAAAATATTGGATTGTGCTGAAATTATTTTATAATTAAAAAAATTCTGCATACTGCATACAACCATCGGTTTAGACAAACACTGCAACAATATCACTAATACTAATACTGAGATCCTCTAAGGCCATTTTCACTCTATTCAATAACTGAGATGGAAGATGTTGCCAGTTGTGTTTATATGAAAAAGAATAAGCAAGTCTGTGATGTGATATAAGAGGCGTGAACTGAACATTACACCGGTTTGAGTTACCTGGAAGAACGGTTTGATTTATGCCATGATGCTGGATGGCACAATTAACCACCCAGAACCAAGTAGTTACACTAGAGAGCCATTTCATACAAGTATGTAAAGCTTAATGCACATTTACACCAAAAACTAACTATTAGTGTCCACACCAACACACAATAATGTTTTGTTTATCATAAGTGTGCTGTAGTTGCTTAATGCTTGAGCTCTATAAAACAGTATTCTGATTGGCTGTTACTGTTTTTATCATTCTTCAGCTGGAAAGAATAATTTTGAAAGTGATTCCAATGATATCGATCTTGTGTTATTATTGCGTTGTTGTTGTGTGGACTTCACTATTCTCACTGAATTAGAATGATTATTAAAACTTTATAGTTACCATTACAGTTATCATCCTTGGTGTGAACCGGCCTTTACTATGGAAATAATGAACATCACCTCGTTGCTGTAAAGTTAAGAGTGAGTTAAGAGTGCAGAAAGGTCTGTAACATGACCTTTTATCGTATATTTACTCAGATTTTTAAAAAGTGTTTTAGTTTTATCCATTAGCCTGGATGAAATTGATTAAGCATCTTAGATCATGTATGCCAGTCCTAATGTTACCTCTCACAAGAGAATGTAATCCTAGACCAGTTCTCTTACTCTGGTCTTCAGTATGAACACAGATGCTGGATAATTCACTTAAAACAGATAGGCCTTTCTGCTTGTGCCTTTGCGAAAGACCCAGAGCCTCTGTGATCAAACAGCTAAATAACTTGATTCCACCATGCCCACCAGCCAAGTCTGTCTCCAAAGAGGATGTTCATGTTTGTGTAGTTTATATTTTGCTCAAATGAGAGATAGGTCCAGTTTAAAGGCTAAAAAGGATTAAAAGACACAAAAGGAAGAGAGACAGAAGCTTGCATGGGTTGCACAGACATTAATGCTCATAGAAAGACAAGTCAGCTCAATGCAAAGACATCAGAAACACTGCAGGAAAGCTGAAATGCTGTAAAAAGCACACATGGAAGCCCAAAGACATTCACAACTTTCTTCTGGGCCTTTGAATGCTACTCAACTATAATAGTCATACATTGATCAATTTCCATGCTAGGGTTTTATTTCAGGAGATTGGGGTTGATTTGTTCCTTATTTGTATCAAATGTATGGAGAATCATTGTGGCCATGCGAGAGAAAGAGAGTGAGAAGAATAGAGAGAATGAGCTGCCTGAGGGATGACAGAGCAGCCAGCACACATTAGCTTCATAGCAGAAGTAACAGCCACCGAAGGCCATTATTGCTTCTTGTTTACTCCTTAACAACATGGCAACAGGAGATTAAGACAGTGACACACTACACTAAACCAATGGGTTTAAGCTTGATACTTGGAAATTTCCCAAGTGAGTTCGCTGCAAACCTAAACTACTATAGCTGTTCCAGCCATATACAATATCTATTTTGTGTATCTTTATACAATAGCCAGAGAGTCCTCCAAGATTCAGGATGCACTAAGTGTACAACCTTTTGTGGCTTATAAATCATTAATAATAGTAAGTGCTGTAATTGCTGCAACGGCAGGATATTGACGGTACTGCTACATGATATACCCAAAAACAACAACAGTACTTTGTAGTGTTTCTTTTAGTGCCTGACCAGCACATTTACAGATGCTTTTGCAGGGGTGCAAGTAGTGCCATTTGAGGGACTTTAAAATGCAGCTTCTAAAACATATTGAGTGAGATATCTAAAGCGTCTTTCTCAGGCAGCTGTGGTAACAAACACAAACTCTCTAGGTCCAGCTACACCTCTAGTTGACTGTTTCCTATTGTTTGGTATAGCTGCTGGTGATGCATGACACCTGGTTCAAATGCAAAAGGGGGCTTTTTAATCAGGTGCTATTGTTCTCTCTTAAAATGGAGTAAAACAGATTAAGGCAAGTCTGTTCCGAACAATTAATCTGTAACATTTTACAATAATGTTCTATATTAGGTATTATGAACCAACAGTGTATAATACTTATTTGTATTTTTGTTAAAACTTTACATTTGTTAACATTAGCTAACATGAACTAAGCATGTTAATCATAGTTTGTGTTAATTAAAAAAAAATACATTATTGTTAATTATTACATTATTATTTACATTATTAAAATCAAAAGTTGTATCTGTTCATATTATTTAATAAATAAATAAATAAATCAATCAATCAATTTGTACTTAATTCATTTTCTATAAGACATAAAAAACGGAACAATTTACAACAATCAAAATCAATAATAATGATAATTTATTATTAATATTATCATTATTACTGTAATAATTATTATTAATTGTTTAAATAATTTTCATAAATGTTTTTAATAATAGGTTTAATAAAGTATATTATTTCTGTTCCTTATTAAGGTAAAATAACAAAATTATGTGTATAATGTGTGCATGTTAATATATTTGTAGTAGCCCTAGTGAAAAATGTATACTACAAAATTTTAAATACATTTATGTTAAATAGATTTACATATTTATGTACTTTTAGTATAATTTAACTGTATAATTAAAATCTGATAAATTGGAACAACTAGTTTTGTACTTAATGCACTTTAATTGTGCAGAAGTAGTGCTGAAGTCCAACTAAAGATATACTGAAGTATATTTGATTGTGCTAAAGTAGACTGTTCTTCAGGTACACTACACTTGCATTTAAAGACCGATATTATTCAAAGATCTTACAATCCTCATCAATAGGATTGATGCTGGAAAAGCAAGTAATCAAGTTCTTTGAAAGCCAGAATATGATCATTCAGAGCGATAATGTTGTGGCCTGTCATACTCTTCCACGAAGGAATGGCGGAGCGAAGCCTGCAATAGTTGTCCGGTTTGTGAATCGGAAACAGAAAGCCGAGTTACTGAGGCAGGCAAAGAAGTTGAAGGGTACAGGAGTGTACCTGAATGAACATCTTACAAAAAAGAATGCTGACATTGCTAGACATGCACGAATTTTGAGGAAACAAAACAAGATACAAGCTACACGGACAAGAAATTGCAAAGTGATGATACAGCTAAATGGAACTCCTGAAGAAGCTAAAGTCTACGTAATAAGAGAACTTGATCAGTATGGATAAGTGATGACTGTGTTATGGCAAAATGGATCAACTAAAGAAGCCAAAGAACAAACTGTAATAAAACGCTATGAATTGGATCGGTATGGATAAGCGAAGACTGTGTGAAGGATTATTCATAGGGACTTAAAAGGATTATTGATATGATGGACACTGATAAGGAATTTTTGTTCCCATTTAGAGATGTTGATGATGGGGAGTTGGTCAATATTCAAATGGACTGTGCGTCTGACCATTTACAATGTCACTGTAAGTACCATCATTTGAATTTTAAATAATTCAATCACACGGATCATAAAATGTACGAGATTGAAAATGATATTGACCCGGAAAATCACTTTTTTAATGATGTAAATAACAATTGTTGTGAATACTACACAGAAGATAAATTTAATAGAAATGTGAATATGGAGGGGGCATTATCAATAATACATTGAAATAATAGAAGCTCTTAATAAAAATGTCATACACATTAAGGATTATTTGCGTCAGTTTAATAAATGTAATGTGATTGCTGTGTCAGATAATGAGAAAATACATGAAGTAGAAATGGAAGGATATAATTTGTTTACAGTAAACAGAGTTAATAAGAAAGGAGGAGTTGCGTTGTATGTTGACACAGCGTTAAGATGTAATTTGATTAAAAGTATGTCAGTGACTATAGAAAATCTTTTGGAATATGTAACTATAGAAATCGATATTGAAAGATCAAAAAATATAATAATCAGTTGTGTGTATAGATCACCAGAAATTTGTATGAATACCTTTATGAATAAATGATTTGTTATGCTCGATAAAGGGAATGAGAACAAAGTACAAATTATGTGTGGAGATTTCAATATTGATTTGTTGAATCCAAATGGAAATAAGAGAATAACAGATTTTACTGACTCACTATATAGTAAAGGTCTATTTCCTGTGATTACAAAACCTAGTAGAATAACCAAAAACACTGCTACATTAATAGACAATATACATATACGAACGGAATTGAGGGAAACATAGTAGAAGGATTATTTATAAATGATATGACTGATCATTTTCCAGTTTTTGCAATATTTCAAAGATTATTTGATAAAACAAAAGGTAGTAGGACAAATAGATTTAAATGAATTCGATATAGATCACCAGAAATCATTGCTGCTCTCAGTGAGGACTTAAAGAATCACAATTGGAGCGAGGTTTATGCAAGTAAAGATCCTAATAGTGCTTATGATGTTTTTTTTGTCCATATTAATCGAAAAATATGAAAAACGTTGTTTATTTAAGTAAGACAGTAAAGAAGCAAAAAAATGAGGATAAACCATGGATTACTAAGGGAATAGAGAAAGCATGTAAAAAGAAAAATGCATTATACAAGAAATTTATAGCAACTAGAACTATACAAGCGGAAAATAAATACAAGATATATAAAACAAATGAATAAGTATTATCAGATTTAGTAAAAAGGACTATTATAATAAGTTATTGGACAAGCATATGAATAATATACAAACAACATGGAAAGTACTTAATAGTATAATTAAAAAGAAAACTGGGAAAGTTGATTACCCAAATAATTTTGTTAATGATGATAAGTTAAGTATAAATAAAATGAATGACATTGTCAATGAATTTAATGAGTATTTTGTAAATATTGGGAGCAATTTAGCAAAAGTGATCGTGGAGCAAAGAACTGGGGATAGGATAGATGAAATTAATATTTCCAGTAATGATTATTCAATGTTTATAAGAGGAGTTGACAAAAAGGAAATACTCGACATTGTTAACAACTGTAAGAATAAATATTCCACTGATTGTAATGATATCGACATGTCGTTGATAAAAAGTATTATAGAACATATAGTAAAACCATTTACACACATTTGTAATCAGTCCTTTTTAACAGGAATATTCCCTAGTAATATGAAAACAGCTAAAGTTATTTCTATTTGTAAAAATTGAGTTTTTCCAACTACTGACCAATTTCTATTCTTTCCCAGTTCTCGAAAATTTTAGAGAAAATATTTGTGCGCAGGCTTGATAATTTTATAGATAAGCACGAACTACTGAGTGATCATCAGTGTGGTTTTAGAACAAACAGGTCGACCTCAATGCTGTGATGGAACTGGTAGAAGAGATTTCTTCTTCAATGGATAATAATGAATATACTGTGGGGGTGTTCCAAGATAAAAAAAAAGCTTTTGACACTGTTGATTATGGACTATTAATGAAGAAACTGGAGAGATATGGTATAAGGTATGGTATCAATTTGTACAAATGAATAATGTTAAATCAGATTTAATGAAGGTTGCTTGTGGTGTTCCGCAAGGTTCGGTGCTAGGCCCTAAGTTGTTTGTACTGTATATAAATGATATTTGTAAAGTGTCTAAAGTATTAAAAATGGTTTTGTTTGCTGATGATACTAATTTATATTGTTCAAGGTATACTATACTTAGTATGTAACAGATATATTACTTTTTTCACTAGGGAACCTAGCAGTAAAATATATGAGCTACTAGCTAAGTTTGTCATCTACAATACCGATGATGTCAGGGCACTTCAGCCTTACTGATGGGGCTGAGGGGGTGTACATAACACAAACAGCTAGTGCAGATCTCTCTCACCAATATAAAGGGAAGAGTCTTCTCGTCTGACGTGATCATCGATGTAAGACACTCCCAGAGGCTGCAGGGGTGTCGCTCCAATCCCCAGAAGCATTTGAGCTCCGATCAGCAGCAGGTACATCCTGTTGGTATTGGTTCTATTCCCACAGATGTAACCAGGATCCGAGAGCCCTGCCTCGACTAGTATTGGAGCACAGATTCTTTCCCTGTCCCATAGGTCGTGACTCTCCAGACTGATATTCATACTGGTGGGTCAAGAACTCAGGCAGCGCTGATAGTAACGCTCCCAGAGCCATCACAATGCCCCCACAACCAATCAGCCGCGGCCGATGGGCCCTGGCCCCAAAGTAGCTGACGAATAGGATGAGGGCAAGGTTGCCAATCTCAAAGCTGCTGGCGATCACACCCACATCAGCGCTCTGCAAGTTGAAACGTCGCTCTAGCGTGGTGAGGACACTGACCTAAAATATAAAGAAACATACACTGTTACAAAGCTGTATGCACATTTCAACTGACACCAAATCACTAATTGTCTTTTAATTTAAAAATCTATATTCAAAACTCACAATATTTAATTTCGGCTTAGGGACTTAAAAAACACATTAGATTGGTGAGATTTTGTTGAGGACATAGATGAAGGAATAAATCAAATGTAAACATCCATATGAGTGTTGACAAATTGTAATTATTATGGACTTGGGAGTATTTTATACAATTATTTAAACAATTTAATAATGTGCCATTCAAGTCACCTTTCATACATAACATATTAAATACTTCAGATGAAGCACAAGGTAGGGTTATTATTAATCAGACCCTACAGAGCAGATGCATTCATGTAGTGATGTAACTGTGTGCATCTTTCTCTTGTACTGAAAGCTAACATGAAGTCTATGGCAGACCATTGTAACGTTTATTCCATTAAACTAACTAGCGTCTATGTTTATGTTAGTAACAAATCAATATTGTCACTGGCAACAAATTGCACATTTTTGTTACTGAATTGTGTTGTTTGGCACCGCTTTTTCAGAGTACTTATCCTAATTGTTATTAGTGACAGTTCTTACCAAGTTACATTTTCTTTTTCCTTGTTGTACAGTATGTAATGACTAGTCAGAATCACTACTTTATTTATTTAGTTCAGTTTATACTTTAGTTCAATACATTTTTTTTGTAATAAACTAGAATACATAGCCACATGTTAGCTGTTTGAATATTTTTTTTAAAACTAAAGAACAAACTAAAATAAGTACCAACAACTGAAATACATAGTAAATAGCTGAAATCAAAGACCCCCAATAAAATTGAATAGCAAACATTTCCGATATGATTCACATTAATAAACATTACTGTAAATACACTAGTAAGCAAAATATTTTCCATCAGCCCAACCAAATTTCAACCAAAAAAAGTCACAAAAATTACACAATTATTAAAATTGTTATAAACATGCAAAAAAAGTAGCCTAAGTAATTTATATGGAAACAATTGTCCATATTTACTATTCTACAGCAATATTGTCCCTATATAGTAACCAGTCACAGATAGGGCCTACTCACTGAATATTAATTTAAAATTGAATAGTGAAATTGAATTGGTCAATATCAGATAACATCTAGTAATTAGAAAATGAGTACTACAGTAACATATTTCAAGGAATAAATGCCAAAACGGCTTGCCATATCTGATCGCTCTGACATATGTGATCGTTCAGACAATATTGTTTATGTGCATAAGTGGCTCAAAGACAAAATAAGGTAATCGTTCGGTGAGATTACCTCGGAGCCACTGATGCACATAATGAGGTGTTTGACCACTGGGCCACTCACTGGACCGATGATCATTTTTCATTATAGCGCCTCTAAATCATAAAGAAATAAAGCAGTCGCGATGCACACGCAAGGAACCCTATACCTCACGATGCGGTTTATTTCTATCGCTTTAGGGGAAAAATAAGCGATGCGCACCGGACACCATTCAATGTCATCCACATACAGTACGTACGCAGTATGATCTGCGTCTGTTAATGGCTCGACTCACCAGATATGCTCCAACAGTACCCTGTGCCAACATTAAGGCACATTGTGATATGAGAAATATTTTGATGTTGGAGAAGCATGATGTCTTCTTCTGGCACTCGTCTTGCTCAGTGTCTGGCGTGCTTCCCTCCGCGAACATCCTCTGATGCGGACTGCAGCAAGCAGAAAGACAAGCTCGGACAGAAAGTGACCATTGAGGACGATTGCAGATGGATCCTCAACAAGACGTGCTCGGCTCCATTAACATCGCCTCCGGTTCCGGTCCGCGTTCGAATCGAATCGTATGAAATGAATCTTGAGCGTCCTTAGTGCTGTCACCTCAAAAACTGCGCACTCGCGTCTGATCCAGTGTTCTGAATGGTCCAAAGAAACCGACGGAAGATTACGGCAGCCTATTAATAACCATGGACATCACTGACACACGGAAACTGCGATTCGGTGTTACGTGAGACGGTTACCGTGAGGAGAGTTTGCCGGTGTGTGTGGAGGGCTCAGCTCATGTCCTCATCTACATCTACACCAAAGCCTGCACCAAATGATGACCTCGCTCTCCTTTCCTTTCCTACTGGCTCTCTTTATTTCCTCCTCCTCCCACAAACACATCTATTAGATAGATAGATAGATAGATAGATGGATGGATGGATGGATGGATAGATGGATGATAGATGATAGATATGGATGGATGGATGGATGGATGGATGGAGGATGGATGATAGATAGATAGATAGATAGATAGATAGATAGATAGATAGATAGATAGATAGATAGATAGATAGATAGATAGATAGATAGATAGATTATTAATAATCTAATCAATAATAAAAGGGCTCCATCAAGAGTAGCTTAAGTATTTAAAATGAGTGCAGTTTCTACATTGTCAAAGTGATTATTATTACCAGACTAAAAATAACCCTCAGTATGTGTCCCCTGGGAGCAATGTGCCAAACTAGGGATGTGAGCTACTGACCAAATGATCACACAGGCCTGTATTAAAGGTACAGTTCACCATGAAATAAAACATCTGTCAGCATTTACTTGCCTTATGTTGTTGCAAAACCAAATTACTTTATTCCATGTGACAGAAAATGTCAAGCAGAATGACAACTTCAGTCATTTACTTTCAGAGTAAGGAAGCAAAAAGGTGCAAAACGTGAGATAAATGATAACAGGGCTTTTATTTTTAAGTAAGTTCAAAATTAAGTTTTTTTCCCCCCTTTGAATTATTGTTCGGGCATATATCATATTATCACTAGTTTTTCATCACTAGTTTGATCAATTTGTTTCAGAAAACAAGACATATATTCAGTCATGTTGTATTTCAAGTAAATGTATTTTGATTTAAAAATATTGAGGTAGCCAATTTATACTTGAAAACAAGATGAAAAGAAAACATCTTGCAGTGTATTTGATGTTTGATATATATATAGATTTGTAACTTCTTAGTCAGCAATAACAGAAACATTCCCCCCTAATCAAAGTGAAGGTAAATATTAATCATGTACCATGGATTCATTGTCAGTCTGAGCCACTGCACAGCACACAGAAAAAAATGGTAACCTATAAATAACATCAAAATAATTTTATTTGAAATAAAAATGTAATTTAACCTTACTGAATCAACCTGAATATATTACGTGACACCAACAAAACTACATTTTAGAGTAAGATCAGGTAGAAATAGCTCTTAACTTAACAATTACAGGACAACACTTTTTAAAGTGTGGTTCTGTAATTAATGTTCTTAATTGTTCTTACTGTCTATAAACATTTGGAATGATTAAAATGCTCCAAATGCAAACAGAAGTGATCTTTTCAGTTATCATTTAGATAAAGACAATAGTGTAGACTGCATCACACAGCAGTCCTTTAGTATTGCTATATTCACAGCAAGTGTGATTGTTGGTAATCACTGGTTTTGCGCTGAAGGTCTCCGTGCTTCAATACTCTGAGGCAAAGACAATTTACTGCTGCCTGGAGAATGGACTCAGCAATAGCATAACAGTATATCTCAGACTGTCTTTGGAGGCAGGGTTGATTTACACACACACACACACACACACACACACACACACACACACACACACACACACACACACACACACACACACACACACACACACACACACACACACACACACACACACACACACACACACACACACACACACACACACACACACACACACACACACACACACACACACACACACACACACAGTATTGACTGGTTGTTTTTTTCTTTTTTTATCCATCCTACAGAGCAAGACTCACCACTCCTTGTGTTTTCCCATCTGTCTATGGCTCTGATGGGCCTTTACAGTGATTCATATTGAGCCAAACGGCACTGTACTCAATTATAGCATCATAGACCCCTCTCTTTTTCCAGCACTTGCATCATTCCACCATCTTCTTGTCTTTTAAAATTAAATTATATAATTCAGCTACATAAAAGCACTAGTTGAAATGTATCTGGTGATTGTAGTTATAACTCATATAAGGCCATATAATGAATTAAAGCATACGTTTTATTTTTTTTGCTTGATGTTTTAGTTTTAAATAATACCATAATACCATATATTCATCAGTCGATATGATATAACTCATAATTAATTTGCTGTAGTGTGCTGATCCACTGTCTTCAGGCAGTAGATAGAAAATTGTTGCTGCAGGAATAGACTCTGAATGTCAATAAAACAGAAAGTTTGTCCTATTGTACTTAATAAAGAGACCCAAGGGAACTCCAAACATCACCGTTTACACAACACCTTATTTTCTATGCACAAAATTCATGCATGGAAAATTTTATAAAATGAACTATCCAACAACAAAAAAGGCAGCATGCTTGTTATGGTATACTGTTAATTTAGTAAGAACATGTTTTATACATGAGTATTGATCACTGTAATGTATTAATGTAATGGCCATCCATTGGTCTCGGTCTTGTCTTCCACATTGAGCCACTGTGGTCTTGACTACAATGTTCAGTAACCTTTAACCCTTAAAACCCGAGTTGTCAAATAGATGCTTCCAATAATCTTTTTGTAAGCTACATGAAGAAAAATAGAGATTGATACTTAAGTACTGCTACTTTGTGCAAGTTTGCATTTAAATTCGAAATATTCAATGAATATGAATGTGCACAGTATAACGAATGAATGATAGTAAATTAAAAGGCAAAAACAGACTGCTTGGTGCACTTAGTACTGAGTTTAGAGAAGTATGGATAAATGCTCTCAGTATGGAGAATACGGTGCAAGGGGGCATCTAGTGGTCTAATGTTGTATTACACTGCACTGAGTGAAACCACAACAGAAGAATCAAATTATTTATCTTTATTCAGTTTCTATAAGTGTCATAAGATAATTTAGTTCATTCATAGCTTACAACCACTTACATTGACTTAGATTTTACTGCTGTAAGCTTTCACATGATTTTAAAAGTAAAATTATCATAAAAAAATAATTTGTTTATCAGTATCACTTTTGGAGCTTTTACCAGGATATCGGTATAACATTAGTGCCGCTTTTATACTGTTATACTGTATGGATACTATTTTTAAAACATATATTTTTACATTTATATTTATTCAATATGTTAAATGTAAAAAAAGTTGTTTATATTGCTAATGTGAGGATGAACTGTTTTTAAGCTTCTCACTGCTCATGCCTACAGGAGGGAAAGACAAAGAGAGAGAGAGAGAGAGAGAGAGAGAGAGAGAGAGAGAGAGAGAGAGAGAGAGAGAGAGAGAGAGAGAGAGAGAGAGAGAGAGAGAGAGAGAGAGAGAGAGAGATGTAACTCGAATATTTGCCAGTCTAGAATAGATGTAGTCATTACTGGGCAGAGGAAGAGGCGATCTCTCTACATCTCAGCCAAGGTTGAACATGTTTCAGAAACTCAACAGAATTGCTGCTTCTGCCGTTCAAACATCAGCACGATTGTGGGCTGGAGGCACGAGGCCACAGGTATTCACAGACGTGCTGATATTTGGTCAACATGTGATACTGCATAATAACAGTTTAAGAAACAAGTAGTTAATATTAAGTAACTGACATTTTACACAAAGCCATTGTTTATTTTTGTTCTATCAACAAAAATAGTTTCAAAATGAGTCCACATCAGCAAATCAACATTGCGACTCTGGGCAGCATACTGTAAATGTTTCCTTCCCGAATGAATCAGAGTGTTTTGAATGAACTGGTTGAGTGAATGATTCAAAGACTAGGAATAGACCGTCCAAAAAAAAAATCTGTCACAATTTATAGACCCGCATGTGGTTCCAAAACTATGTTTTTTTTCTGCTGCTAAACAAAAAACATATTTTAAAGAATAATGATAACTAAACAGCTTCAGTTCCCATTGACTTCCATTGAATGTACAAATAACAGTGTAAACCAATGGGAACACAAAGGTTTGTCTATTAACAGAATAATTATAATTAACATTTTTGGGTAGACTATCCCTTTAAGATGAATCTGATAAATAAATAATTCAATGACTCAGTCATAAAGACAGTCACTTGTTGGCAGATACTGGTGATGATGTAACCTACAGAAAGAGTCAATGAATAATCTCCATGTTTATAGCACACAGTGACATCCTGTTTACAAATAGTGCAAAGTCCCATTAATAGTATATAGTCATACACTCTAAAAAAATGTGCTATATATAGCACCAAAAGTGGATCTTTGGCTCGTAATCATAGGGGAACCACTTTTGGTGCAATATAGCACCTCAACCTCCCCAAAGAACCGCTGAAGAACCTTTTTTTAGGAACCAACACATTCTATAAACCTCTATGGAATATTTGTCAAAATTGTATTAGGTGCATTACACGTACATACATAATGGTTATGGAATTATGTATATTCAAAAATTAGGCCTGTTAATATTTATGCTTATGAGTGATGTATTGTCACATCTCTTTCAGGTTGAATTAATTCTATGTGTACAATTAATAAATGACGATGACAAAAGGAGACATGATAAAACCAGTGCTGGAACATTTGGATAAAAATAAAGGACTTCATAAAGATGCTTAATGTTCTCGTCCCTGAAACTGAAACCGTTTAAAGGCTACAAGGCTTTCAGAGTGGAATCAGTAGCTTGTCTGAGCTCAGCGTTTGTCCTGTTGTGGGACACTCTGACCTTCCTGACAACACTCTTTTACATCACATGTGTCTCTATTGCCTCTAAGCATGATACTTACTAAGCACATCAAAAACCGAAAACAAAACCACACACACACACACACACACACACACACACACACACACACACACACACACACACACACACACACACACACACACACACACACACACACACACACACACACACACACACACACACACACACACACACACACACACACACACACACTTGTTTCACAGTTTATAGACTTTTCAATTACATGCTTTTATCTTACCTCAATCCCTTCTTTAAAATGCATTAGCAAACTAACCATAAACCTCCACTAGCCACGAAAGGAGAGGTAATTTGATCACATTTGGCTATCATCTTAATTAACCACGCCTCCTGCTGCTATTAGTTTAGACACTTAGGACTGATGTCCAGCTCATCCAAATGACCACAAATCTCTGGGGTAACCAACGAGCCATGACCATCTAAATCAAGAGAACTTTAACGTGTTTTTGCACGTTTAAGGATAGTTTTTACGTTTCATGTAGCCTAATCAAACGAATAGAAAATAATTAGTTTATTACCTGTCATTTAAAATAAGTAACGTTTTTAAATCCCCCTTTGGGATTAATTTTTAACGTCCACGTGTTCACCAACTCTTCACATTGCTTTAACTGACCTGGCTGTTAAAGCACAAAAAGCGAAGCACGAAAGCATGAACTCAACGATGATGGCTTATAACATCGAGGATGTTTCTCAGAAGAACTCCACCTGTAAGTATGACTTTAACTCGAGCAGCGCGGAGGATCTTCGTCCTCCTCCTCCTCGTTATCTTCCGCGCTTCACCGCCGCGGCTCAGGTCCGAGTGACGCTCACGCTCCTCCTGTGCGCGCTGTCCGCGTGCTGCAATCTCGCCGTGCTTTACTCAGCCAAACACAACCGCAGAAAGCGGTCCCACGTCCGGCTCCTCATCACCAACCTGGCGGTGGCGGATTTGCTGGTGACGTTCGTCGTCATGCCGCTGGACGCGGGGTGGAATATAACGGTGCAGTGGCTCGCGGGGGACCTCGCGTGCAGGACGCTGATGTTCCTCAAACTCGTGGCCATGTACTCGTGCGCGTTCGTGACCGTGGTGATAAGTCTGGACCGACAGGCTGCAATTCTCAACCCTCTGTCCATCAACCAAGCGAGGAAGAGGAATAAAGTTTTGCTGAGTGTAGCATGGACCATGAGTCTCGTGTTATCCATACCACAGGTAAGATACATTTTGAGGTAGTGTAAGATGCCCCTTGCACACCTTAAAAAGACATGGGTGGCATATTGTTGATATTGTTATTTTTTCATGTAATTGTTGAATAATTCTATGAGTTTCGTGAATTACATGAATCGCAATGCATTAAAAGCTATAGGCTAAGTGCGTGAAATCATCAAATTTGAATTCATAGTGATGCTGTTATGCCATATAGCCTATATATCTTTAATTAAAGATATGGGCAGTTAAATATGTTCATACAAATGTTTTACCTTTAACATGAATGAATCTCTTTTACTGGGATTGTGCTTTGTCTGTTGTTGGTTATTAAAATATTTAACTAAATTGTTAAAATAAATAGAATAGCCTAGTTGATTTTGTATTTTACATTAATTGCACTTAAAGGCATTCTGCACATGCTAATCTTTTCTAAATATGTTACATTTTAAAAGTAAATGCACATTGTTTTTGAGGAGGTCCATCTGTCTGTCATGATTACTTACCCTGATGATCTTTCAGCCCTAAATAGCAGAAAAACAGCCAAAAGACCATCTATCTTAGGCTTGTTTAAGCTGTTCATTTAACTGTTGTCACAATATATGGTGTAAGATATCATAGTGAAAACTGATTATTGATTTGAGAATCTCATTGTATGTGTTCCCTTTTCTGATGTTTGTAATTATATTATTACTATTCAAATATTTAAAAAGGAAGTAAGCTGTAGCAGTGTTTTTATACTATAGTTTTTTTTAATAGTTTGAATTAGTTTTATATTTACATTTTCAGTTTTTCTAACTGTTAAATTTTTTTTGTTGTGTTTTTGTCATTTTTGTTAGCTTATATAGTTTTTAGTAGTCAATTAGTAATCATTTCAGTTTTAGTTTAAGTGAATCAAAAAATGAGATTAGATTAGATTTAGTTAACTATGGCCTGTTAGTAGATGGCTTGCATCAGTATATCTGGAATATCTATGCCTGTAATATGCTCTTTGTCCAGGTGTTTGTTTTCCACGTTGTGGTGATTGATTCCCCCAAGCGGTTTATCCAGTGTACAACCTATGGCAGCTTTAGCTCACGCTGGCAAGAGACACTTTACAACATGCTTACCTTCAGCTTCCTCTTCCTCTTACCACTCTTCATCATGATCTCCTGCTACAGCAGGATACTCTTTGAGATCTCCAAGAAAATGACAGAAGACAGCTGTAAGTTTTATTTTGACAAAAACATTTCTAATGGTAACTTCTTGATCAGTTTGCAAGTAACATGACCCTGCGGTGTCTTTGACCTAACTTTATTACGTGTCATCTGTCACGCTAACGTCTTGCTTCTGTTGTGATCTTTGTCACATAGTGCTGTCCAACAAAGTGCAGCTGCGCAGGTCGAAAAACAACATCCCTAGGGCACGCATGCGCACGCTGAAGATGACTGTGGTCATTGTGCTGTCATTCATGGTGTGTTGGACACCCTACTACATGCTTGGCCTGTGGTACTGGTTCTGTCCTGCTGGCCTGGAGGAAACAGTGTCCCAGTCCATCTCACACATCCTTTTTATATTCGGCCTGTTAAATGCTTGTTTGGACCCCATCATCTATGGTCTCTTCACCATTCCACTATGCATGAGGCATAGACAGCGTGAACATAACACTGTAGCCTTTGAGCTGGAGAACACTAACAACTCTCTGATGACTTCTATCAGAACTTCTACCTCCTCGCTCACTTTAAAGAGACTGACTGTTCAGCAGATGTCAAGAGAAAAGCTAGAATGGGACGGAGAGTATGTGCACAGGATTGGAAATGATGGGGCAAATAATGATGTTGCCTTTGCAAGTCATGCCACCTGTACGGACTAAAAGCCAAAACACATGAGTTGTCTATATGTATGGCAGCTTTCCATTTAATTTCCATGAAAGCCATTTAGGGCACTTTAATCTTATCTGATATGTATAAAGGTTTCGCATGTAATGTTTCAAAAATGTTTTATTTATTGTAATTAGTTCATTCATGTTGGCTAATGAGGTAAATCTTTTGCACACTGAGCCTTGAGATGACCAGACAATGAAAGTCAATGGGGTCCAGCAATGTTTGGGAGTTTTATTATACAGATAAACAGATTTTTTAAAGAAGTTGCTATTTTTATTTAGCAAGGACATATTAATTAATATAAATGCAGTAAAGATTTTTCATTGTTACAAAAAAAGTCGCTTTCAAATAAAGGCTGTTCTGAACTTTCTATTCATCAAAGAATCCTGAAAAATATGTATCATGGTTTCCACAGAAATGTTTCCTGTGCAGCAAATCAGCATATTGGGATGATTTCTAAAGGATCGCGTGACACTGAGGACTGAATATTGACTGCGAAAACTCAGCTTTGCCACAGGAATTTATATATTACCGCATCTTTTCACACTGCCCTTTGAAATGCTCTTCTTTGTGAACTTGGGTTTGAGAGATATTTTAACACACATCAAATGCATTTCTTCTGGCAGCAGCAAAATGAGCAGGGATCTTTTTATGTGATTTAAAATGATAGATATAAGGGTTGATATTAAGTATTGTTTTATGCTTATTGTAACCCTGTTTTGTCTTGTAGATTAAAAGTTGAAATTGCAATAAAAAATAATTGGAAACTGAAGGCTTGAAGGCTTTTGCACAGATCATTAAATTCATACAGCTAATGAAGATACAGGCTGTGAATCATTCAATGTTCCATAACCTCACAAAAATCATGATACAGCCTCTCAACTAACCATGGGCAGTCCAATTAAAGAAGAACAAATAAAAACTGTATAAATAAAATGACATGAATAACTTGGAATGGTAGTTTTTTAATAACCCAGAGGAAGGAAAAACTAGTTACATTGATTAATACTGCAGCTCAAATTCAATTAAATTGATGTTCAGCACAAACGGTACTAATGTACTAATCGTGAAAAGATCCGCTTGCTGGAAAAGACTTAAGTGGAGCAAATCTGAAAACTAGTGCCTATGGCCTGTCTTATGAAATACATAAGAACAATAAAACAGGAAAAATTGTGTTGACATTCGGTATAATGTGTGGGAGACATGATTAGCTGTGATATTATATTACATTTTCTGACTTCAGAACAGATCATGAGACTGCATAACAGATTTACAAACAAATATATTGATAATTAATTTTATATAATTTTGTTTACTTGACCTTAGTTAAGAAGATAACTACTTGCTGCAACTGAGCTGTACATTTTGGAAAAACGCTAGAATCAAGTCACAATAAGCTTAATCAAATGTGGACATGTGCATAATTATATAAACACATTTGCATTGGCCTGGCTTCATCAAGAATAGCTTCTTGTGAAAAATGACATGCAATCTCTTCATAAACCCAAACTGAAATTAACTTTCATTTGAATTTTAAATGTACAGTCTTCAATGGTATTTAATATGACATTAAAAGTTAAATCGTACAATTTTCTCTCTTGATTTATGAATGAATGCATGCATTTTATCCACATTAATATGGGGGGGGGTCTGTCAGCATGGCATGTCTGGATCTCTTTGTAGTATGTGAAGCTTCATTTAATATCACGCTTCGAAAGCTGCTCCCATTGGAAAGGCAGATTTCTGTTCCTCTCTTTCCTAGAATCAGCTCTGCACACACAAAGACATTACACATGTAAAGTATACTCAGTGTTTTAAGTGACAGGCCAAATCATTGTAAAGGCCTATTAACACCAAGAACGATAACTATGAACATCAAGTAAAAAAACATTCTTCTAGACTAGGAATATGGTGGAAATGTATACATTTTTCTTTATTTTCTATTTTCTATATGTTCTGTTTGCACAGGTGTTGACCTTCAGTATTTTGTCTGTGTATGTGACTAAAGCTTCTGTCAGCATTCCTCTAACAGGCAATGGCTTTGACAGTTAGAAATAATCTGAGAAGATACTGTTGAAGGTCAAAGTCGATGCTTGGACAGCATTCTTGCTAAAATTAAAGGGCCAAAGACAAATCCTATGACTGGTTTTTCATTCTCGTTCTGACATTTAATAACATATTTAGAATTGTTTCACCAACTGAAGTAACAACAATAACGACACAGAGGAAAATATAATTGGAATCACTTTCAAATAACTTTTTCCAGCTAACGAACGAAAAAAAAATGAACAGCTATTCAAAATGGCTTCTTATTCTAAAACAAATGCTGCAAATATGCTCACATAATCACTCTCAGAAAAAAAACATTTTAAAAATGTTATAGTTCATTGGTGTGGACACTAATATATTTATCATAGAGTATATAGTTGTATATAGATATAATTAGCATTATCATTCTTGGTGAGAACGTGCCTTTATACAATTCTTAGTATCTTTTTTGTGATCTCTTACCATACACATATAGTCCTATCTAATAATTTAATATTTGATGAACAGCTTGCATGTCACATTTTGTCTCATTTATTAAAAACTTGATATAAAAAGATTCTCAAAATGTGTTCTTACTCCTATCGTTCAACACTGATACATTTCACCAACCTTTCCTGGAGGTAAATGTTGCAGGCCTCCTCCAAATCTAAGAGAGTGGCTCTGGGCTCTTTTTCACAAACAGCTGGACATGTGACACGATATAGATCCATCGATGAGTATTCTGAATAGCTGAAGATGAAGAGAGAGCTCTCATCCTCTTTCCTATCAGTCATCTTCACCAAAGATGTTTTTCTGTCACCTAAAAAAATCAAGTGTATCACCATGAACACAATCCTTCTGTAACTGTCACTCAATAAATAACGAATAATAATAAAAATGTGTCGCCTTTGATGCATTGAATCATAACTTGTATTAATACTTGCATACAACGTCATTCACACAGAACAATGAAAAAATGGAATGCAAAAATTAAAAAAGGTCTAGAAATGTGTTTTTTAAGTTAACTTTTTTATGTTAACTTGACCTCTGGAGTTTTACGAAAAAGCTGTGTAAAGCATGAGACACTGCAAAAGATGCGGGACGCAAATGCAACAGTCAAACATGTCCGTCTGCATGTTTACATCAAAACCAATGGAACCCTACAACAGGAAAAGGTGTCAATCATCTAATAACTAACACGACAGAACCCATTTGCTGTTTTTCAGCTAAATAATGAATCTGTCTGAAGTTTACCTGTAATATATAGTTTTTGTTGGACTGGCTCAAGCAGACACACAGGTTCCCTGAGTGAGCCCAGCACATGAGTTGGAGGCAGGTTTAAGATAAATACTGGTGCCTTATCCTCCGCTTCCCACATGGATACTTGCCCATTTCTCTGCATCAACAAAATCTATAAACAATTTCAGGAATTAATACGGATACATTTATGTGTTAGTTCTTGACAGATACTTTCTTAATAAAGTGACTTAAGATCTTGAACTAAAGCTAACTACAACAGCAAACAAAGCTCTTAACGTACCTATCACAACCATAAACAGTATATATAGATATAAAAAAACAAGCAATCTGAAAGAATTAAATCCAGAAGCTAACATCTGTCAAATAAAATATTATGCTGCAAAATTGAACTATACCAGACGCTTCAGGAAGGGCACAGGTTCAGCAACAGTGACAGAACTGCCTTGGCCTGCAGGTCTGATTAGAGACAGTCATTATATTTCAATCATGTCAAGTTTTAGCATGTTAATGGATATGATGTTAATGTATTTGGTCTTGGTGGGCAAGATCTGCTAAGCACTGCTGTAAGATATGCTGCTGCTACATTCATAGGCATACATAAATCACGTAGCAGATTTAGACATGTGGAACTGGTGGAGGCAGAGGGTTATAGAGGAACTGCAGGACCAGCTTTACCGAACCAAACTATTAGCTATATAAACACCAAATTCAGTATTTTTAAACCCATTTTAATAACTGTGCTTATTTTGTACCTTTCAATAAGTGCAACAGTGCATGTGTCTCCTCCTCTGCCCGCTGTCACACTGTAGCATGCCCCATTTCTGCAAGTGATCACTAACTGTAGTGTGGGTAAAAAAGGACCCTGAAAGAGTGACTGGCAATTGACTCTGCAAAAGGAGTTTCATCCTGCAAATGGCGCCGTCTCCAGGGATCATAATATTGGCATATGGACACCCTGCAGAAGACATTCAAGGGTAAGTTTCCTTCTCTCGGTATGATCAGTTAGACATTGTATTGTGCCATGATATCATGGTTTATTCTTATCATTGAGAAACACTCAATATATCCTAAATAATATCTTAACTAAATACTGAGGCAGACTTACCGAACCGTCGGTCCCATATAGTAACCAGCTGACCGTCAAGCCCTAAAACAATGAACCGTGTGCAGGCACTGACGGCAGAGCAGAGGATGTCTTGAGAATTGGGCCACAAAACATCTGGTCTGGGTTCACTGTCTGATCCAGGAACAAATTAAAACATAATTAATTTAAACAAAACAAATTTGTCCTTGTAATGTTAATATACTGTTTTTTCTTTCTTAGTTAATGGCTGGAGTACCCTTCTCTTTAGGGGTCTTCGACAGAAGATAATGTAAGAGATTATGATTGCCTTTCCACCACAGGCACACAGCAATGGGAATATCTTCAAAGATAATTTGAATAAATATTATATAGGCATATTCAGAGAACTGACCGTACTGTACATTTTGATCTCACACCGTTACAGGCTATATTAATCACTGAAAACATGCATGTGAAATCATCTCTTGAGTTCATGACTCACCTCTAGCTGCCTTCGCTTCCCCAGGCATTGAATGAAACCCCTCACGCAGTAAGAAGTGACAAGTACAGTTGCTGTAAGGAAAACTAAGCCTCTAGTGGTGTGTTTCTAGTGCTTCAATGCACACTTTGCCAAATATTTCACATACGATCAGTTCAGTTCATTCCATCGTTTTAGTTTAATCGTGGCTGCAACTTAACTAAATTACAAGAAGGCAATGAATTAGAACAACATAGCCACAACTTAACTAAAACAACAATTTAATCAAATATGACCTTGAATTAATAAAACATGTCCAAAAACATTATGAGAGCAATTTCATAAATTGTGATCTCTATAGCTATTTTATGTCATGGGACTCCCTACTGATTTATTGTTAACGTATAATCTCAACAATTAGTAATTTATCATGGGTTTGTTTGTTTTTCTGGCAAACATTTTGTTGCATTGTAAGTTGCACGTATAATTCTTACTGTAACAGCTCATGTGTACCGTATTTAATCAAGCCTACCTTGGCCTTCTGCTTTTTGCTGTGGTGGTCTCACAGAGCTGGAGCAGAGGTACTTCATGAAGATTTTCCTGAATGCCGCATCCTGGTTTTCCCATTGACGACTACTAATGAGGTGATTTTGGCCTGATCCTATTATAGTGCCCTCCTCTGTCTTCTGCAGGACCTCAGATGGACTTTTCAGAGAGGTTCCTTGAACACATGAACCGTAAAAGAAAGACATAACAAACTTATTTTGCAGCAGTGCTTTAAATGAAATACCTGCTGGGATTTCTGGAGGTTTGATCTTCATGAGTAAAGACTATTGGTGACAATTTGGCTTCTGTGGTCTGTGAGGTTTGTGTAGCCTACGGAAGAGACAGAAAAATAGTATAGTAAGAGTAAATAGTAATTTAGCAAACAATGCAAAAAAAACAAACAAAAATCAAACTGTATGATGAACAAACATACATTCATTTTTATTCTGAAAAATAGGTACAAAATGTGCCTCCAAAGAAATTGTTAATTTTGAGCTGACATCAACAAATGCAGCATATTTAGAAAATACAGTAAACAAGAATAGAAGGTTTACCAGATAACTTTCCAACATAACTATAACAATTACCTGTTTGGTTTCCAGCTCTTTGATCCACACATCTTGTGGGAAGCGATAGACATCCAGCCAAACAGATCCACTGGCTTCATTGAAAATACACCACAATAGCATTAATGAATCAGTAGTATTTTTAGTTTTATATTACATTTCCATATTTTAAAAGGACATTTACATGTCATGACCGCAGCTCCAAAGTCCCCACTTCTAGACACTTCAAATTTTGCACAGATGTTTCTTTGGTTTATATCTTCCTGTGAGAAAAGTAACAATGTCATTCTAAATGTAAGTCCATTTTTAATAGAAAATTAACAGCATATATAAAAATAAGCTCTTAAAACGGTATTATGAACTCACAGTTTCGTTGATGACTTTAATTAAATAAATATTCTCCATGTGATGCACAAAAAGCCGCGCAATACCTTATGTGACAGAGGAGAAATGTATATGTATAGTTAAATACAGAAAATATAAAATGGGGAGTTTTTAATGTAAATTGTCTAAAAATGCCCATAAATCCACTGTGCATAAGAGATGTGTGGCATGTCCCAGCGAGGCACAGGAGATGCTGGTAAGCTCCACTCTTTCATCCTGCCACGTTCTTACACAGGCGAGAGTGGATGTACTGACGACTGACAGACCATTAATGTGACCCAGAAACAGATAAAGTCCATCCTCAGAGCACACAATGCTATTAGTTCTGCCTGGAAGCTAAGAACCATCAAAAAGATTGATAAAATGGTACTTTTGGACTATATAAAAGCACATCAAACTAATATGACGAGGTCATTGTAACATACCTTCATTTCTTTAGACACTCAGCGATCTGCTGCTTGTTCATCACTCTTGATCTTTTCCTGCTCTGATATAAGTTCCCATGCATTGTCAACAATGTTATTTAACACTATAAAGACTCAAAATTATCCGCTCAGCTGTGATGACTGCACTAGTGCCATCTTTTCTTTCGGTTTGTTAGGTTGTCATGACGACAGCCCGCCATGTTTGTGATGAGTGGGGCGGCGCGTGCGGACTCTTCCAGTGATAAAGTAAAAAGTAATATATTTAAAATAGATTTATGTCATACTAAGTATTGTTCAAATCTATTAACATATTTACTGACATATTGTTCGAGACTTGGATAATTACTTGTGCACAATGCACATTTCTTAATATTAAGCCTAAAATGTGTTTTAATGTCACTTTTGAAGAGGATTGTATGATCTTTGAATAATAAATGCAAGATATTTAAAGTGCACCTGAAGTATACTTGCAATAGTTTCACTTTAGCACAATCAAATATACTTCAGTAGATCTTTAGTTGGACTTCAGCACTACTGCCACACAATCAAAGTGCATTAGGTACAAAATTAGTTTTTCCAATGTATCAGACTTTAAATATACCAGTTCGGAAAACTAAAAGTGCAATTGTAAATTGTAAATACATTTGTAGTATACTTAGCAAGAAATATAAGTATTTTAAATACATTTTAGCATATTTATTTTTCACTAGGGAAACAGCCTATTTTTTAAATAACATTGACTGATTCAGATATAAAAATAATAAAGAATAAGCGTATGTCCCAGTATCTTACAAAATACATTTTAAATTTAAAATAATGAGATTTTTTTTCATGTCAATCATTTAACACATAAAAATAACATTCAGCGTTTTCTTTCTGTTAGCAGTGACAGTGACATGTCATGCACCTTCAGCAGCACTCACTCCACCTGCTGCGGATGAAGCATGTTACTCCAGAGAGAGCTCATTATTCAGCTTGGTTTCCTGACACCGGACAGAATCACAACATCATGAAACAACACCAATAGATTCCTGCAGACAATAACATAATCCAAACAAGCTTCATGCCACGTGTAATAATTCTGTTGATAAATATTACTACTACTGTTAATATGCTATTTACTAGCCTTATAACTTATTTTGTTTGTTTTTCAGTTTCTACTCAGTAAAGTCTGAGACATAACAATGAGACATAATTTGGAAGCACATGCTCAGTTGACCATTATAAGGGAAGATTTTATTTTATTTTATTTTTTACAGATAAATAGGCCTATAACCTTAGTTAATAAATCCACCAAATTGTAGGTTTGGACGTTTTATTTTTCAAACAATATACCCAGTAATGTTTAAATACAGTGCTCAAAAAGTGAAAAATATTAATACCAAATGCAGTCTATAAACCTTCATTTGCAGTCATCATAAATGATGATGTGATTTTTGGCAACTGAAGCGAGTCTTCAGAAAAGTGCATTAACACATTAATGTTGCGAACCATCCACAGAGGCCTGCTTCCTCTCAGCAGTCTTCACTCTGCTAGATTAATGCCCTCTGGTCTAGAACAGAGATGAACTGTCAATAACAGTATCTCACAGAAGTGAGTACACCCCTCACATTTTTTGTAAATATTTTATTATATCTTTTCATGTGACAGCACTGAAGGAATGACACTTTGCTACAATGTAAAGTATTAAGTGTACAGCTTGTATAACAGTGTAAATTTGCTGTCCCCTCAAAATAACTCAACACACAGCCATTAATGTCTCAACAGCTGGCCACAAATGTGAGTACACCCTTAAGTGAAAATGTCCAAATTGGGCCCATAGTGTCAATATTTAGTGTAGCCACCATTACTTTCCAGCACTGCTTTAACCCTCTTGGGCATGGAGTTCACCAGAGCTTCACAGGTTGCCACTGGAGTCCTCTTCAACTCCTCCATGATGGAGCTGGTGGATGTTAGATGCCTTGCACTCCTCCACCTTCCGTTTGAGGATGCCCCACAGATTACCTTTACCCTCAACTTCTTTAGCAAGGCAGTGGTCATCCTAGCGGTGTGTTTGGGGTCATTATCATGATGGAATACTGCCCAGCGGCCCAGTCTCCGAAGGGAGGGGATCATGCTCTGCTTGGCATTGTTGGCATTCATGGTTCCCTCAATTAGTGATGTGACGTTCGATACCGAGGTTTCGAAGCTTGTATTAAAAAAAACGACACATCTCACATCGAAGCACTGTATCGGAGCTTGATTCGATTTGCCAAAAGCACGTGATCTGACGTCCGAAGCTTCATTCACCTGAAAACCACATGACTGCTTCAGTATCTGCTTTAAACGAAGTGAACCTCAGCGCCGTTTCTTTTATTTTATAACACATTATAATGCGTTAGCATCGTTTTCTTTTTATCCTAATTTATATATTATGGTCAAATAAACTTTGCCCATGAAATAACAGTCTAAGGACTGAGGCAGAGCTAACATTGACAGATCACAGATTTAATTAATGAGTTTATGTTTGATTTATTTGAATTATTTTTGTGGCAGTACAAAAGACTGCAGACACAAATGAATGACTTTAACAATGGCCATTATTTTTATACAATAAATTAAAACAAGGAATCAGTAGAGCCAGATGTGAAACCAGCAGCTGTAATGAATCACAGCACTTTGGAAGGTGTTGTTCATTTTTAAGACCACTAGATGGCCACAACATGAACAGGTTTTAAAAAGCTTAGAGTTATGAACCCTTTTCCGATACAATTGGGTTGAAAGCTTCACTGGTTCACAACCCTTCACTTCGCCATCACTACCCTCAATGAACTGTAGCTCCCCAGTGCCGGCAGCACTCATGCAGCCCCAGACCATGACACTCCCACCACCATGCTTGACTGTAGGCAAGACACAATCTGAACCAAATAAGTTTATCTTGGTCTCATCAGACCACAGGACATGGTTCCAGTAATCCATGTCCTTAGTCTGCTTGTCTTCAGCAAACTGTTTGCGGGCTTTCTTGTGCATCATCTTTAGAAGAGGCTTCCTTCTGGGACGACAGCCATGCAGACAATTTGATGCAGTGTGCGGCGTATGGTCTGAGCACTGACAGGCTGACCCCCCACCCCTTCAACCTCTGCAGCAATGCTGGCAGCACTCATACGTCTATTTCCCAAACACAACCTCTGGATATGACGCTGAGCACGTGCTCTCAACTTCTTTGGTCGACCATGGCGAGGCCTGTTCTGAGTGGAACCTGTCCTGTTAAACCACTGTATGGTCTTGGCCACCGTGCTGCAGCTCAGTTTCAGGGTTTTGGCAATCTTCTTATAGCCTACGCCATCTTTATGTAGAGCAACAATTATTTGTTTCAGATCCTCAGAGAGTTCTTTGCCATGAGGAAGTGCCATGTTGAACTTCCAGTGACCAGTATGAGAGAGTGAGAGCGATTTTAACACACCTGCTCCCCATTCACACCCGAGACCTTGTAACACTAACGAGTCACATGACACCGGGAAGAGAAAATGGCTAATTGGGCTCAATTTGGACATATTCACTTAAGGGTGTACTCACTTTTGTGGCCAGTGGTTTAGACATTAATGGCTGTGTGTTGAGTTATTTTGAGGGGACAGCACATTTACACTGTTATCTAAGCTGTACACTCATTACATTGAAGCAAAGTGTCATTTCTTCAGTGTTGTCACATGAAAAGATTTAATAAAATATTTACAAAAATGTGAGGGGTGTACTCACTTCTGTGAGATACTTTATTCATAGAAATATTGTTGAGCGCAATATCATGTTGTCATGATCAAATTGAGTTTTAAAAATAAAATTATTAATTGCCACATTAAAATAAACATTTTAAAATGCAAGGATAAGTGTCACTAATTAAACAAGTATATGTTCAGCTTATTGTCAGACTCTTACATGTATGCTTTCTCATAATAAGTGAATATGCATATAATGAGCCTTTTAATTAACAGAGTAAAATAACCATGGCTGATAGTAATACATGCAAATGTAAAGAAACAAACAAACACACACAAACTGGACGCAAGAACATCTGTTTCTTCTTGCCCAACTGGTTAATGAATACAAGGATACAATCAAAGGAAAATTTGGAGTTGGGATAACCTCCAAAACCAAAGGTGATACCTTTTTAAAAGGTCATTATCATCAAATGTTTCTACATTTTTTACGTTCAGAGGCAGATTGCCGGCAACTGCCATTTTAGTTTGTGGCTTGGTCCTAGTGACTTAGGAGGAGTCCTCTTTCACAGATTTAGGAGCTAGTTTTAGCGCTGAAACACTTTGTGAAATACTCTTAGAGCAAAACATTTTGGGGGTGGGGGGATGGGGCGGGGTAGTGCAACTGAGAGTGTGAGACCACTAATGTCAACAACTCTCTTAATACAAATAAAAATAACCATTTAAACAATACATTAAAGCAAAAAAAAAATAAAAATACTGAGCTTTGATCCCAGTTGATAGCTACAATCATTCCTTTTCTGAAAGAAACCCTCATATATAGAGCCTATTTTTGAGTTTTTTTGTATATAACAAAATATTTGGTGTAATACACTTTAGAAAATAATCTAAATACGGTCTCAGAAAATCGAAATATGTGACCCAGGACCACAAAACCAGTCTTAAGAGTAATTTTTTTCTAAATATATATATATATATATATATCATCTGAAAGCGGAATAAATAAGCTTTTCATTGATGTATGGTTTGTTAGGATGGACAATATTTGGCCGAGATACAACTATGTAAAAATCTGAGGTCTGAGGGTGCAAAAAAATCTAAATATTGAGAAAATCGCCTTTAAAGTTGTCCAAATTAAGTTCTTAGCAATGCATATTACTAATCAAAAATTAAGTTTTGATTTATTTACAGCAAGACATTTACAAAATATCTCCATGGAACATGATCTTTACTTAATATCCTAATGATTTTTGGCATAAAATAAAAAATTATAATTTTGACCCATACAATGTATTTTTGGCTATTGCTACAAATATAAGACTGGTTTTGTGGTCCAGGGTGACATATGGTCTTAGAAAATGGAAATATAAATAGATAACTGTAAAATATAGAAAGCTATCACATAAAATCACTAGATTTTTGGTAAACAAAGCAACATAGAGTGCATCAGTATACAGCATACGACCAAAATAAGTTATTCACAGATCAGTAAGTTATTTACATATACTGTTATGTTACATAAACAGTAACAAAACAACAATACTTCATGTTCCATAAGCTTCTGCTGCTGCCATTTCAGTAAAACTCCATTCAGTCTATGTTAATTTTAGCGCTTATCTCCATCAGCTTCATGAAAGGTGTGTAGATCTGTGACGGGCTGGTCCTCGCTCTGGGACTGGTGGTAGAGGACAGTTCTGAGGCTGCAGGAGATTTGGAGTCCCCGTCTTCATGGCTGGTCTGAACATAACTTGAAGTTTGTGTGGGACTGGTTGCAGTTTCTTGTGTATTTACCGCACTGGAGCGCAGCATTGAGCTGTACTGACCAGGAGTGTATTTAAGAAGGCTATAGTTCACTCTGCTAGGGTATCTTTGGTCCGATGAGATGGGGCTGGGTTGGACAGGAGCGACATACGGCGGCTCCTCAGATCTATGAACACAGGGAGAGCATGTGTGTAAAGCCGTGGCCTCAAAAGCAGTTTTAAAATGTCTTATGGCAAGGTGATCTTGTGCTCATTACCTAATGGAGAGGTCACAACCAACTCCAATGTCCCTGGTGGCAACTTTAGTCTCAGATGCTTTCTGTATAGACATAAAATACTTCAACTTGTCTCCTAACTCATTATTCTAGGAAAAGAAGAAAAGCAACGGACAGAGTCAGACCATAGGCATGGGAAATTAAGTAGAGAATTAATTTCACATATATAGAGGACACTGGACAAAGACCGATTCAGTTTAGATGTGTGAGAAATCTGAATGACAAAAAAAAACCTTGAAGAGTCCTGATGACAGAATAGCAATGTAATCGGGAATAGTCACATTCAGCGTGCTTATTCCAACCAATCTGTGCTTTTTAGATTGGTAAAGATGAGGGGCATGCAAAAATCACATCTGGCTGGCTACATGGAAACAGTTGCTCTTACCTCACACTCCACAATGGCAATCCTGTCCAGCAGCTCGGTGATGAACATATCCTTCTGTGCAAGGTTTGCTCTCAGTGTTTCAACCTGCAAAATTGTTTGTTTGTTTTATAATTAAAAAGATTAAATTACAATAATCGTGTCATGACTTCATCAAAGGACATTTTGTGCATGGTATTCTCTTTATGAACAGAACAAACAGTCTGTGTAAATCTTCACCTCCTCTATCATGGCCTTGACCTTCCTCTGTTGAGAGAACACCATGTCGTTGAGATGCTTTATTCGCTCTTTCAGTTCTGCTGCTTCAGCTTTCAGCTGCTCAGACCTGAGAAAGAACATTTTGCTTAGGAGAGATAGAATATATGCAATAAAATACTGAAATACAATGCAGTACTATTGGCCATCAGTTTTACTGGGAGCATTTTTTTTCTCTGAGCGGACAAAATTAAGACTTTTTGAGAGGGAAAAACAAACCTAAAAACTAATTAATTGTAGACGTTTGTATAATTAATTGTGATTAAACTTAACATAATAATCTGTAAACATATGTATTTTCTCACTGAATCGCTAAATTAATGTAGAAACAGCAGAAAGACAGACTTTTAAAACAATATTTTAAATATTAATTATATTAAATACTATGCATGAAGGTCACTATCACTTATACCAAAACTGATGATTTATTTATTTATTTGTTTGTACAAAATTAGTAATTATAGCCATTCATCATAACAGTATAATTAAAGACCATGCCTAAATTACAAATCATTAGACCACTTTTTATTGATCATTTATTTACAATTACATAACATTGAAAATAGAACTACTATTAATTTAAGTGAACCTTAAACAATATTTCACACAAACCCCTTAATAATAAATGTCACATTAAGCTGTGCCGTTTTATGCAGTGTGTTTGGTGATGTTTCGGGCTCTTACAATAGGTTATCAAGGATGTAAGGAACATGAAGATGTTCAAGTAACATAGCTACTTCAGAAAAATAAAAAAAGAATGCTCCATTAACTCAAGTTTCTTTTAATGCATCAAAAAGCTAATATTAATCCCAGAAATTCATGCATTATTTTTCTTAGTCCTACTTCTATATTTATACTTCTATACTTATGGTCTCTGAGTTGTTATAGATTTTAAGCTGTCCACTGAAACCATGCTGAATTACAGAAAACATGACATCAACACTGGTTTCAGCTGCAAACGTGTTATACTGTAGGTATACATTAAATATCTTACTGTTTGGCCACAGCTTTATCTGCATGGTCAGTTTCGTCCAAACCACGTAAGCGTTGTTCACATTCACAAAGATTTTTAATCAGGTCACCCTTTTCCTGTTATAAAGAGACACGTGTTGAATAAAGAGTTTCCTTCAGGGTAACAGGCAAAGGCTGAGCTAACTGATATTATTTACCTGAGCCATACAGTTTAGTAGCCTCTCCACCTCTGTAATCCGTTGATCCCTTTCAGCGATCTTTGCCTCAGCTATCTGAGCATTCCTCTCGGCCTCCTCAAGTCTCCTCATGTAGTCATCAAGCTGTGCCTGCAGACATACAGGTCAAAACTACAGTCATTTATTTGCCTCAATTCATCAGACATTCTCATCATTCTCTCGGAAATATTCACTATTACCACTAGGTGGCACCCTTTCTCAACATTTTTCTCTCTTCCCTGGTGAATAACTACAGATGTTTCCTGTTATGAGATTGGAATCTCTACACCCTGCTTGTGAAGTATAATACATGTTATAACACACAAATGTAGTCTTTTTACAGTGCGATATTACTATATTTCAAAAGTCACACACACACATCAAATCAAATGCATTTGTCACATTATCACGCAGTGCAGTTCTTGCTGAACTTGGTGTCTGCTCGTTTGGTTATATCTGTACCTGCAGAGCCTCTATCTCATCTGTGTATTTCCTCTGCTGTTCCTGCAGCTGTTCCTCATATTCCTTCTGTAGCTTTGCACTCAGCTCTTTCAATGCTCGAGTCTTGGCCTCCTGAGAAGACTCTACCTACACACAAAAAGCTATTTAGTTGTCATGTTAATAACCATGTAAAAAAAAAATGTAACTTCAAACTAATTCACTGAAATCCATGGTTTCCTCCCTGGATCTTTAGATCTCAATACATGCTGGAGAACAAAAGCATCAGGTTTTAGAAAAAAAGTTTTTTTTACTTTTTAAGTTTGAACTACAATTACATTTTAAGTACAAATATTCTGTGTAGAGTACAGTCATAATAATAAAGGTTTCAAGGAGCAAGGTTTTCAGAGTGATGCCATAGATGAACCCAAAGACCCTTTCAGTGAACAGTTTTTAAAAGATCCACTTTTTTCTGGGATGAAGTGTGGTGAAGAACATTTAATAATCTAAAGAACCTTTTTGTGCAATGCAACGGTTCCATGGATGTTGCAGGTTCCATTGATGTTGATGCCAATAAAGAACCTTTATTTTTAATAGTGTAGTAGTCTCTCAATTAACATGAGAGGGAATAAATGTAGTCCAAAGTACCATGGTATTAGGATGTCTGTAACATGACGGGTTTGAATGATAATAATAGTGTTGTGTTCGTGTGTGCACCTGATTTTTGAGAGAGTGGTTTTCAGCCTGTGCTGATGCTAGTTGTCTTTCTGTTTCCTTGAGTTTCTCCTCGGTCTTCTCCAACGAGCTGCGCAGAGTTCTCATATCATCTCTGTTCCCCACACGATTTTGACAGCTTTCCAGCAATGATTTCTAAAACACATTTACATTCAAAAGTTGACTAAAAATGTCATGAATTTCTCTGGACAGAACAAGCCTTTGTCAGTTGGCAGTGACCACTGAGTGTGTACCTGTAGATCAATGTTTGCTGATATGAGGGAGCTGTTCATCTGGTCAAAGCTATCCATAGCTGCCCTTCTCGTCCTCACCTCTGATTCAATATAACGCTTTTGATAATTGGCTGCCTGCAGTCAGCACATTGAGAGCTTGTCATACCACTATACAATGCATTTTTATGAAGCCTGACAAGGTAAGATTTTGGTGGTAGATAATATTCTTGCGGTGTTTTGCTCACCTTTAATTCCTGAGTTAATTTCTGCACTGATTGTTGCATCCCTCCAAACTGGCCATACATGCGCTCTCTGACATTCTCCAAAGAGTCACGTACCTATGAGAAAAGAAAGATGGTTTTTAGTTATCTGCTTGGATGTGCATACCTGAATACCATGCTAACTAGTTAAGCAATAACTAGATTTCTAGTTGCAAATTACAGTTAGCTAGGTACCAAAAGAAAAGTCTCTGCGTTTACCTCTCTGATGTACCTCATCTCATCCCTCAGGTGACTGGCAGACCTCTCGCATGCCATCACTTCCTGTTGGTGGCTGGTGCCTGTGCTCTGCACCACGCCATAAACTCTGGACCCGTGCTGAGCGGGCTGTTCCCGACCGATGCCATTGGTCACATGGTGCTGGGGGAATAGGACCACAGGGCTCAGATTTCAGCTTGTCAATGTGTTTAAAAGGAGAGTGTGACACTGCTGTGTTTACAGCTGTGAAGACCAATGCTGTGTGTCTGAGTGCGTGTACACATATTGGAACATCCTGGTTGATAAATAAGACTGATAGACTATATTTGCGAGTGACAAGCTCTGGTATTAGAAGCATTGCTGCTGAGTGTTAGGATACAGACAGTCAGAGTAGCCCTCAGCGAGGGTGTTATTTTTCTGCATGCCAGTCGGAAAGAACAAAAAGAAAAAAACTAAACAAATAAAACTTGTCTATCTACAGGTTCACCATGAATATAAGAAAGGGAACTTGAAACTTGGAATGCTGTTGTGTTAACATTATACAGTGAAAGTACATAGAGAAAATATTTCTTTCTTGACAACAACAAATGGAAAGTAAAGTGAAAAAGGTGTCATAATAGCAAGCCCCAGGAGCAACTACAGAGCTGAGAAGATCTCACTCAAGAGCACAGCGATGAGGATCAACGGCCTTACAATTTATTCTGATTCTGATGCAGGATTCTGGGACCTTTTTGCACTGGGTCACTCATGCCTCTAAGATTCGGAGTCTAAAGGAGTCACATTTCATGTTTTGCATGGCTTAAGAAAGCTCTTTTGTGATATGTTTAATAAGTGAACACGCATTTTACTGTGCAAAGAAAGCCCTGAAGCCATATTGTGCAGATACACTTCAGCTCATGCTTGCTTTGCAAACAATAACACACTGAACTCAAATATCTTTTGGGAAACCAGCACCTGTCTTTAAAACTCCATCACTATCATAGATAAATTAATCTGATAATATTATCGATGACACAAAACATTCATATGCTAAAAACATATGTAGTCTATTGTGTTCCAAAAGTACTGGATTATATATTGGATTCAGTGGAAAAATATTGTGTCATACAATTTTTTTTATGTTTTTGAAAGAAGTCTCTTATGTTCATTTACCTTGATCAAAAAAACAAAAACAAATTTAAAAAGTATTTTTTATTTATTCTGTGATTAATATAAAGTTCCAAATAACAGCATTTATTTAAAATATAATGTTTTTGTAACATTTTAGATGTCTTTACTGTCACTTTTTATTAATTGTATGTATCCTTGCTGAAAAATCTTACCAGTTTAATCTTACCTTACCATTTTTGACAGTTATATATTAGAAGAGTCAGATTATTAATCTTGACGTATGCATGGGTAATGATATTCGGGTTTGTTTGTGTTCTCAGAGGCGGTCATACCTTGTCTTCTTGTTGAGGTGATTCTCTCCCAGGTGGTCTTTCTCTCAGCATGAGCCCATTTTTCTTTTTCAGGGAACCATTGAGCAGTTTCTCCCCCTGTAACGTAACATTTGATATTATATTACAGACATGTTGATGCTTGGGGTGATACTTGGACAACTGATGTTGTGTTCACGGATTGCATTGCTGAGGTGAAGGTGTTATCAGAGGTTTCGTCCTTGCCAAATGCCTTTATGCAACAATTAAATCCTACTTCTAAAAAGCTTTCCTGTTTATGAAAAACCATATTCCATCTTTTTCATGTGTGCTATTTCACATCGTACTGAGATGGAACAACACTGATGAATTCCAGCTGTGATCACATTCTCAGCATGCGTTATTCCCCTTTCTCTTCTCAGGACATAGTTTCTCAGAACTGTAATCTCATTCATCTCATGACCACACCTCCTCAGAACTCCTCTCCAAAACAAAACACAGAGCTTCAGCTTCCTCACCGAGAGAGACTGAATTCAGTCTCAACCTTAAGGGTGAAGATGAGAATAACTCTTCATTAAAATAGAGAATCAGATGTTGAGAAAACATGATGAATGTTTCTCTCTGATTCTGACTGAAGGGCAGCAACGTGTGGGAGTGGGTGGAGATAAGACAGGACAATGATGCCAGTGTTGTTCATGGCCTTCTGCGCTGGACTTCACTGAACTTGACAGATAACCCGCAAAAACACAAGCCCATGAGATTCAATCTGAGGCCGTCAAACAAGGGAGAGCTATTTAAAATGTTGAAAACAGGACCTCCAGTTGTGGCCTTTTGCGTAGTGATATGAGTTATGTGTAGAAATGTTTGTGAATCATTTCCGGGAGTTAATTTAGCCTAATAAATCTAACAGAGGGATTAACCTTCTGGGGTGGCCATTCTGATATTACAGTGCAGCAGTATTGCTTTTAATAAAAAAATGGTTACTTCGTAATAAAATATTAAAGGGATAGCTCACCCAACAATGACAGTTCTGTCATCAATTACTCCAAAACCATAAAACTTAGTTCATCTTCTGAGCACAAATTAAGAAGATTTTTGTTGAAACCTAAAATAATTGTCCATTCACTGAAAGTCTTACTCCATTAAAATGCTGATGCTTTAAAAATTTCATAAAATAAAATTTGTAAAGACATTATAAAATTAATAAAGACATCTTAAAATAAAGACATCTTCATTTGTGTTTCAAAGATGAACAAAAGTATTATGGATCTGAAACGACATGAAGGCGAGTAAAAGAGGACAAAACTTTAAATCTTTAAATTAAATATAAAAAATCATTACTTGAGCAAATTTGCTAAGCACCATCCTTATGCTACAGTTACTGTTGTAAACAACGCATACAATGTACTTCCATTAAAAGTGCCTAACCATACAATGACAGACAACACTAACAAAACGCAGCTGCATTAAACTTTTATGCTCAGTTTGATAATATTTATGTGCACAATATTAATATATAGAATAATATAGAACTATATATCTGTCATCTAAGCCCAAGTAATAAAAGCATGTGTTTAATTCGAGCACCTTGCTCACGTAATCTTACTGATTGATCTGAACACTATTCAGTGAGCTCTATTGTTGTTGTATAAAGATGTGCTCGAGGGTGTAAACTCAAGTCTAGCATCTGTGTACAGAACAGTATATCTGTTTGCATGCAGTGGGTGGTGCTGGCACAGCTACCCACTCCGGCTTTGCCCAGACCAGTTACGCTGTCATTCTGTGCCGTTTAGCTGAATGCTTTTAGGAGAAAAACTGTCCCTGGGTCAAAGTGAATTTCAGGGCTTCCTGTAATCCAACAGGTGTAACTCAGGTAATTCAGAGCCACAGGTAGACTAGTATCACATGGAGGATAAGATTACACACACACACCCATCTTAATTTTGCAGTGGTTTCTTGTCTTGGTTCTTTGTTATGGCAGTAAAAGAATATCTCAGTTAAATGAAATGCTCTCTAGATTTCGCACTTTACTATCCTGACTGTACTTTTCCCTCTTCTCATTTTGTCTTCCTTTGACCTGGTTTCAACTTTTGTACAGTTACAGTATGCCACTAATTATGATGCAAAGGACTGCATATGAAAAGCCTCTATATTCAAAATCAATGCAAAAACCCTGACATCACCCAGATATTAGATATCCATACCTGGGAGGTTTTTCTATGCATAGCCAACTAATTAATATTAACAAAGGCTAAAAGGTTATATTCTCAAAATGTTGAGAATGGAAGCTCCATGGAAGATCGTCTCTGTTGCCAAAGGTGCAGTCACATTAGCACATTTTCAGTCAAATTTCACAAGGAGAAAAAGTCCATAGTCCATTGTCAATAATGAAGAAATGTATGAAGTACCACTCACTTTCTAACCAAGCAGCTTTCTGTTGGGCAGTGTGGCAAATTTGAGTGACCAGCTTGAACCCATTGCGAAATCTGTGTGTGGAAATCTTTGCCCTCACTCGAAATACCCAATCGCCAAATTCCAGATCGAACTGGCCCCTGGCAGCTCATCAAGCAGGCCTGGGTTTTGTGTATTGACGCTTCACACAGCAAAATGCCCACAGCTGACCCTTCCCATGAGACAGACACTGATAAGGCCATCAACAGTTTTATGTTGGCAGAGCTCCTGGATTTCTACTTCTCATTAGTATCTGGCTTATGAAAGTGCCTGATGTTCCCAAAGCAGCTCCTATCAGGGAACTTCAAGGACTAAAGAGCTGTAGGGTGCAAGTTCCAGGCCAAGGTACAGACCAAAACATTCATGTACATGCAGACACACCTCTCGTGACTTCTTTCCCAGCACACCACGGTCTGTAGAAGGCTTACAGCAACTACTGTCAAATATACAAATTAATTTGTCACACAGACTAAGCTGTATATGCAAACAAGCTTAAAATTAACTTTACCTCCCTTTGTAAATAGGTGACTCCAAATTCATGAGCTTTGTTTCATGTGACTCTGAACTTTGGGGGCCGCTCAAGGATATTTGTCTGCATGAAGCCTAACTTGTTTCTAAGTAGAGTGACATTAAACTATGAAATCTTTGCATATTGATCAAAGAATGCATGCTTATCTGCAATGTTTGTAATCTATAAAGGTCTGTGGCATGTTACAAGCTGGCAGTATGGATCAATGACGCACAAACCAAGTGACAGAGCAAAAGGAAGAACACAGTTTCTGATTTATATCTCTGAAACACTGACCCAACATTCAAAGACAAAACAGTTGAAAATGTCCCCTTTCTGAAATTCCATCTTTCACATCCTTAAAGCTGCATTCTTTTGAAAAGAGTTTTGCCTCTTTGTCGCGATCTCTGTTTGAAAACCTGGAACTGCAGCTGCGTGTGGAATTATCTTGCTCCAGCGCGGGTGTAGTTGTCAGTCACGCACCGGTGTGGATGTTTACTGTACTTCGCAATCACTGATTCTAGTCTACGTCTTGGAATATATGACCCAAATAAGAATTTTCACCGTATATTGCCATCTGAACAAGTAACAAGTCTGACAAGTTTGTTCTGACCAATTGAGGAAAAAAGCTTTACTATAAATTGCGCTACCAATGGTGATTAAATCTAAAGATCGGTTAGCTCATATCACATCAAACCGTGTTAATTATTATTATTGTTGTACTTTATTCTCAAATTATTCATGTTAACAGCATCAAATTGCGTGACGGAGTATAGTGTGTATTAGCGTGTAGATTTCAATTATGTACATACTAATTGTCATGCCATTCAAATTTCATATTAAGAAATTCTTTTAACCCAAAAAGAAAATTATGCTCCCTTTGAACTGGTTTTCTTTAAAATACAGATATTGTGTAATCTCAGGCTATCTGTAATCAGAAGCACATTTAAAACTCGAATATAATTTAATTTACATGTGTTTCATAAACACATAATCCTTTCTGGATCACAATCCGCCATAAAAATTATACATTTAATTATTCTAGCTGCTGTGAGAAAAGGCTAAACAAGGGCTGTCCAAACTCGGTCCTGGAGGGGTGGTGTCCTGCAGAGTTTAGCTCCAACCTTAATTAAACACGCCTGAACCAGCTAATCAAGCTCTTACTTGGCATACTAGAAGGCAAGTTGGAGCTAATCTGCAGGACACCGGCCCTCCAGGACCTGCAGGATCCTCACATGCGATAGTCAAGTAGCCGGTACAACTTAATGTTTACAGACATAAAGGGCACAGCAGCAAGCTCGAATTTCACACGAAAACCTACCCGTACCCCTCAAATTAGAAAACATTATAAGCGAACCGTTGTGAATCAGGATAAAGGCGATATGTTTGAACACTGGCTGGTTATGTACTTGCTCAAATATTGATTTCGGGTCATTTTTAACCAAAATAGTTACGGACTGCAGCTTTAAAAACTAAGCTTAAGGGTAAATCCTTTAATTGAAGCCAATAATTATGTTTTGTTTTTTTTGTCAATCGTGTTGTCATATATACAATATAAATAAATATAATATATAAATATCCAGGGGCAGACTTAATGATTTGGAGGCCCTTAGCAAATTCCAGGTACGGGGCCCCAACAAGGTAACTATGTGCTCTTTTACGCCTAACCCTTATTTTGCTCACTCACTCTCACGTAGTTTATAGTTTAAGCTATTTATTTTAGCTTTTTTACAGCAACTCAACAAGGCTGCATTTAAAAACTCTTAAATTCAAAAAAGGCTTTGCTTTCAAGAAATCAACAGATATGTCTATGATTGGCTACATTTGCTCAATACTGCAAATATGTTTCACCAATATCAGATGTGGCCCCCTGATTCCCCGGGGCCCTAAGTGGCCACTTACCTGGCTTAAATGTTAAGTCCACCCCTGTAAATAGCCACACTACCAAACAAAAGTTTTTTTTTATTATGTTTTTTACTTTTATGCTCACCAAGGCTGCATTTTGGCGCAGTAAAAATGGTAACATTTTAAAATATATTAAAAAAGTGACAAATGCAAAACATTTTTAATATAAAAAGCTCTTATATATATAAATGAAATTGAAAATGTCATAAATTTAAGAAAATGTTTTCTTCATCTTTTCCACTGACCCTAAAGAGTGTTTCAGGGACCACAGGCGACAAGTTAATAACCTTGGATCGAGAGCATCTCTAGCTGATGTGTCATAATAACCTAAAGACATAAGTCATTTATGTTATCTTGTTGAGCTCATCCTGTTATCAGGGCATCACGCCATTTGTGGTGCTAGTCAAACAGATTGGGGACGGTGTGAAGTCAGTGAAAAGAGGAAGTTTGTTTATCATGACGTGAAAAGATGGCTAGCGCCAATCTGTCTGACAGCAAGTTTATTGAAAGATGCTAAAATGATACTTACAGAGTTGACTGATTCGTTCTGGGATTTTGTACTGTCCTCGGGCCGGAGGGTCAATCTGAGACGCCTGATTCTCCTCTGATAGACGTCACACATACACACAGAGAAACAAACACACAATGATTAGCCACAATCAAAGGGGTTTAATTAGGCAGACAATCTGATGATTGTTATCTCAAGATAAAATGGAAGCAATTTCACTGAAACCAAAACAAAAACTTTAAGTCCTGTCAAAGATAATGCTTATCTATTATGAGAAATGTCACGCATGTAAAGAAAAAAACAAGCTGCTCTAAGTGATTTTTAACACTGAGATAGAATACCAAAACTGTATTAAAATATGACTGCCCATAAACACTTCAATGATTAACCACTTCAGATGTGGCCATCTATTCGATTCAAATCAATAACTACTAGTCAAAAATGATTTTATCAGCAGTTTGATGCCCTCCCCGCCTGTTAGCACCATCATCTGAGAAGGTGTCAGTTGATTAGCTGTAAGAATGTATCTGAATGGCAGCTGACCGCAGCAACAGCGGCTGAGCGCCAGGCCCTGATAAAATAAACATGACAGGGCCCTGCCTCCTAGGACAGTGGCTCTTATTACAGGCCCCTCTCTGAACAACACAACACTGCCTCACACGTCAACAGCGCTCGATTAGCCTTGATGTGGACGAGCCATTATGGCACAGTCCAATGAGTAAGTCACAGCCGAGACACAGAGGACAGAAACCGAACCAAACCCAGGCAAACAAACACCTCACTCACAATCACTTATAGTCATGAAAACAAAGTCCAAAAGAGCAAGAAACCATGAGAGAGTGTTTCCTACCTCATTGAGGTCTGGCATCTCAGTGGTGGTTGTGGTGCTGATGGCACCAGCCATGCCATTTTTCAGCATGTCTCCTTTTCACTGTCCACGCCACACATCCACACAAACACTATCAACGTCTGCACCCACCACTGCAGGCTACACACCAAAGGAGGAGATACGTGCTGTGTGTATGTGTGTGTGTGTGTGTGTGTGTGTGTGTGTGTGTGTGTGTGTGTGTGTGTGTGTGTGTGTGTGTGTGTGTGTGTGTGTGTGTGTGTGTGTGTGTGTGTGTGTGTAAAAAAGGGGAAGAATGAAAAAAAGTTCCCTTCAACAGCTCCGCCAGAATTCCTTCCCCCGGATGAGAGCAGAGACGGAAAGAGAGGGGAAAAAAGAAGCTCAGTATTCCAATGTGCAGAGGTCAGTACAAACAGCCCTCCAGTGTGCAGACAACTCCAGAGTGACAGCGTCCCATTTAGACTCCTCCTGACTGACTGAGAGAGAGAGAGAGAGAGAGAGAGAGGAGAGAGAGAGAGAGACGAGAGAGAGAGAGAGAGAGAGAGGAGGAGAGAGAGAGAGAGAAAGAGAGCGAGAGAGAGAGAGAGAGAGAGAGAGGAGAGCGAGAGAGAGAGAGAGAGGAGAGAGAGAGAGAGAGAGATGAGAGAGAGAGAGAGGAGAGAGAGAGACGAGAGAGAGAGAGAGAGAGAGAGAGAGAGAGAGAGAGAGAGAGAGATGTCAGTCTTTCAGTATCTGTGCTGGCTGCGTAAGCTTTGTTTCCCATCAGACTCGTCGAGCAACATTTCACCTGTGTGCTTTCTCCAGCTCCCACCTACTGTAGCCAGCTGCTTTCGTCGGGTGGGGTTGATAGTGCTGGGGTGGAGTCCTCTATTTCTACACGGGAAGACCGTCACACCTTAGGCGGGTTACGCCACTTTTGACTGTAGTGTGGCTTGAGTTATTATGCTTACAATAGTGGTGGATTTCAATTAAATTTTAGCAATTGGATCACATCAGTGACCAACATCTAATTTTCTTAGCAGTAACCAAAGAAAAAAACATGGTATCATTTACATAATTTGTTGTTATTGTGATTCATGGAGTTATAACCAAGAACTTTTTAAAGTAATAATTCACCCAAAAACTAAAATTCTGTCGTCATTTACTCACACTCATGTCATTCCAAACCTGTTTGACTTTTGTTCTCCTCTGGTTATTTTGGGGAAATCCCTCAAAATAAATATTTTTGTCCAAACAGTGGAAATCAACAGTCATTAATGTGTTTTTAATGTGTGTTGGTTTCCAATATTCTTCAAAAGATTCTCTTTTGATTTCTGCAGCAGAGAGTAATACAAGTATGGAACGACACGAAAGTCGGTATTTAATTATGACAGTCTAGTGGGTACTACATTTGTGACCATTAAAAAGTATGTTCTACATAAATATGGGTGGTATGGATGAAATCCTGACTTACTATCAACCATGTGGTGTCATTTCACTCCAACTCCTCTCCCGCGGCCTCATGGGATAATAAAGTGTTAATCGGACGCACGCTTCAGAATCTCACTAAAAATAGTAGTTCATGTGGGTACTTGAATTTAAACATAACTAATCTCACATACTGTTTTTCTCGTACTATATGGAAGGATGCATTTTTAGACACAGATATAATATTTTTGAGTGAATTATCCCTTTAATAATTGTAAATTACCATTTTTGGTGTTGTGCTAAAAATAATTGTCGCAGTCAGACAAACTGCACTGCAGATGTCTTGAACTTGCTTACAGAAATCTTTAATCTGCATGATTTTGTTTGCTTAACATATTTCAAAGTGCGCAAGTTGTAGGTCAATCATTAATCTAGGGAACAGATAGTCTACTACATGACACAGTGCAATCATTAACCCTCCACATTTGTGAGATTCACCCCTTGGAAAACACACACAGGCTGTAAACTGCAATTCTTATTGCTTTTTCCCCTCATCACAATTAGACCTTGGGGCAATCTAATCAATCATCACAGATGGGTCATTTGAGTGAATATCATTTTTTGTATGACAAAAGTCTTGACTATCTAGAAACGAACAGCTAAAGCAGCATGTGAAAGGTCACAGGGATTACGTTTCTAGACTTTCATGACGGAAAACAGGATCCCATTGGAGTGGTCCTACTGGAGAAGCTCTGCTAGTCCCATTCAATCCAATATAGTGATCAATATGAGGCTACAAAGAGGTACTTAAATAACAACCGTTCAGCATTGTGTTCATCACTTTCTGCAAGTGAACAGTGCCTACTTTTTTTGGTCTATTAAATGCACACGTAGCTTATTTTCTAGGAAGTTTAGTTCTACATATACAAATGTTAAGTATCCCTGGAGCACAAAACCACTCATAAGTAGCACAGCCAGATTTGCAGCAATAGCCAAAAATACACTGCATGGGTCAAAATAAAAAAAACGATTTTTGTAATGCCAAAAATCATTAAGATATTAAGTACAGATCGTGTTCCATGAAGATATTTTGTCAATTCCCTAATGTCAATATATCAAAACGTATTTTCTGATTAGTAATAAGCATTGCTGAGAACTTCATTTGGCCAAATTTTAAGGCGATTTCCTCAATATTTTTTGCACCCTCAGATTAGAGATTTTCAAATAGCTGCACCTCAGCCAGATATTGTCCTATCATAACAAACCATGCATCAATGGAAAGCATATTTGTTCAATTTCAAATTCAATTTACCCTTATGATTGGGTCTGTGGTCCAAGGTCACATATTACTTCCTTACTACAAATAAACAGATGTTTCTTAATAGGTGAGTCGACTCGTGTGACTAAGAATCGATTCTCCTGTTCTCACGCAAAACTAATCTGAGTTGAGCTACTTTACAGACTGGTCTTTCTACTATATTTTATTTTACAGATAGCATCCCCAAAATTGTTGGTCCGCTTATGAAGGTGTTTTTGGAGTGATAGTATTTTGAAAACAGTGTAATCATATTCACTTACACGAGATGATTCCTGTCATATCAGGAGACAAATAAACGCTGAAGTATTTTACAGAGAGATGGGCTACTCAAGTGCGTCGTGGGGGCATCCGTGTTGAGATGACATGACTAGAATAATACTCACATTTAACTCAAAATAATACATTTTGGCATTCTGAACGCCCCCTATGCTATCAGAGTAACTGACTAAAACAATTGTGGAGCCGACTCCAAAAGATAAACCTAGTAGTAACTTTGTACATGAATCGACTCCACTATAAAACTTGATTATTTTTTGCTAGTGACTCATTCTTATATAGGACGTTGTGATTGGCTAAAATTGTGAAATGACGTTCCAATAACCAATCACATATTTAGATAGCAATCTTATGGGTGGGACACTCTGTTTCGCCCTAAAGTAAAATGTCTGTCAGTGGCAGTGAATTTTACTCGCTGTTTCTCCGTTATGCTGTTGGGGGATTAATTGCCTAGCCTAGTTATGTAGTTTTTGTATCGGACTATTACGTTTTTTATTCCGACCCTGCCTGCTTCTTTTGACAAATTCCAATAGTGTATCATTAATGCTATAACGATCCAAATCAGCACAGCATAACCATTTGGTCTTTAATATTTTCCAATAATCCAAAATATGTATGTTTTATGTTAATAGTGCAATTGTTATGGATGTAATTTGGCAGAACAACTGTATTTACACCACTGTATGCAGTCTACAGGCTTGTAAACAGTGCTCGGGTATTAAAGCACACAGTACCGGCATAAAATTGAATGGCTTTATACAATAACTACATAAATTATTCAGGGGAGCTATTGGCTGTTTTAGAGACAACACACATTACAGCATTTTCCTGGCTGTGAGGTTTTCCTCATTAATGCTAAACGTCTCGGGTTACTCGCGTAACCCTTGTTCTCTTAATAGGGAACGAGACGCTGCGTTGACGCTTTGGGAATGCCCTCTGCGTGACCAATGTCTGGAAGCCTCTATAGAATCACGCCAATTCATTTGGCTGGTGGCCGCGACGCCCCCTCTGACGCAATGACGTGTCAGCTCATACTGGCGGAAGAACGCAACCACCCACTCCTCAGATTTCTCTGCGAAAAGAACCCTGTCGGCAGCGTGAGGAGCTTGGCAGCATACGCAGCGTCTCGTTCCCTATTAAGAGAACAAGGGTTACGCGAGTAGTAAACGGAGACGTTCTCTATCATAGGTAACTCAACGGCTGCGTTGACGCTTTGGGAACGATATACCAAACACGCCAAGCTGAAATCGCTGCCAATCTGGTCCAATAACGAACCAACAACCTACGGTCGGTTCAAACAGACAAGATTGAGAACCTGGAGCCGTTATCAACGTCAAGGTTGTAGAACCTGACAAAGGTGTGCGGGGAGGAGGACCATCCTGCCGCAACACAAATATCCTCTGGGGTACCCCTCTGAAAAGAGCTTGAGAGGAGGCTACGCCCCTAGTAGAATGCGCCCAGGAGACTAAGAGGTGAAGGGAGGTTCCGCGCCTCATAAGCCAGCGAAATGGGTCTCTCACCCAGTGAGAAATTCTCTGTCTCGATGGTGGCAAAGCCCACGACGGCAGCACCAAAACAGACTAACAACTGGGGGGATTTCCTCCAATCCTTGGAGCGATCCACATACAGTTTCAATGCCCTAACCGGGCAGAGCATGTGAGTCTCTCGTCCTCACTTGAGGCAAAGGGAGGAGGATGGAAAGAGTGAAGCGTGACCACTGAGATCGAAACGATGTGGACAAGACCTTGGGAATGTAGCCGGGCCTCGGCCGCAGGGTCACTTTAACTAGACCCGGGGCAAAATCCATACACGTCTCACTAACAGAGAAGGCCTGCAAATCTCCAACTCTTTTTAGTGACGTAAGCGCCAACAAAAGAGTCACTTAAGAGTCAGAATCCGATCCGGAGCTGACTCCAAAGGCTCAAAAGGGGCCATCACTAAACCTTCGGGACGACTGACAAGGTCCCAAGAAGGAAACTGCCGTGGGGCGAACCGGCCTAAGCCGTCTGACCAGCGATAAAGGCGGAGACCACCGATGCCTCCCCAGGGGGATCTCATCGAGCTCTCTCCGGGCTGCGATGGCCGCTACATAAACCCTAAGGGTGGGTAGCAGCTGCCCCCGCTGTCAGTCTCTCTTGCAAAAATTCCGCACTGGACCAAACAGGGCAGTTAACTGGGTCAATCGCACGAGCCAAACACCAGGATTCAAAGACGCCCACTTGGAAGCGTAAAGCTTCCTAGTAGCAGGGGCTCTGGCACTGGCTATGGTTTCCTGGACTTCAACAGGCAAATCATTCGTCACAGCCCTTGGCCCTGTATGGGCCATACCCACAAACTTCCAGAGCTCTGGTTGAGGGATGCCAGATCTTGCCCTGAAGCTGGGAAAACAAGTCCCGTCTGATCGGAATCTCCCACGGAGACCGATACAAGAGGGGAGTTAACCCGAGAAACAACGTCTGGGAGGGGGCAGGAATGGGGCTATGAGAAGGAGACGGGCACTGCTCACCTTTACTCTGCATAGTACTGTCGGAATCAGCTTTATTGGCAGAAACGCGTACAGCATGACATTCGGCCATGGGTGGGCGGAACGCATCTATGCCCAGAGAGACGTCGGGAAACTCAGGGAGAACCAGAGCGGGCACTGGGATGACTCCTGCGAAGCAAAGAGGTCCACTCCGCTTGACAAAACAGATCCAGATCTGGGATACCGTCTGAGGTTCAACCTCCATTCCCCCGCCTGAGCTTCTGCCTGGACAGAAAGTCGGCCGCAAGGTTCAGTATTCCGGAACGTGAACCGCCCTCAACGAAAGGAACTTGTCCTGGGCCCAAAGGAGAAGACGGCGCGCAAGCCTGTCTAGGGTGCGCAACCGTGAACCTCCCTGACGGTTTATGTGGGACACAACCGCCCATATTGTCCGTTCTGACTATGATTATGATGCCCCCGAGAACGGGGAGAAAAGTACATCAAAGCCAGGAAGACAGCCCTGAGTTCCAGGCAGTTTATATGCAAGAGAGGAAACTCTTCCGTCCATTCCCGGCTCGCCGGTCTTCCCTCGAAGACCGCGCCCCAGCCTGTCATAGATGAATCCGTCGTAATCATATGGCGATGGTGAATCGCACCCAGTCTCACACCGCTTGGAGGAAAAGCGGGGGTTCTCCATAGTAAAAGGGGTCGAAAGCAACTGCGCGACACCCTGATAAGGCGAGTGGCTGGCACAATGGGGTGTAACCTCAGCTCTTCATCCACCAGAGAAACGGCTCATGTGAAGCAACCCTAGGGGCAACACAGGGGGAGGCCGCTGCCATGAGGCCTAAAAGCCTGCGGCAGGTTCCCACAGAGACATGGTGGCCTAGCTTGAAGCGGGGCCACAGACATGCTGTGAAAATCGGGTATCCGGGCAGGAGCCAAACGGGCCTGCATCTGAACGGAATCCAAACGAACCCCTAGGAAACAGGTTCGCTGAGATGGGAGGAGCACACTCTTCTTGGCGTTCATCCTGAGGCCAAGAGAATGGATGTGGGCGGAGAACGGTATCCCTGTGACGACTTACTAGCTCCCTGGAGTGAGCCAGAATGAGCCAGTCGTCCAGATAGTTCAATACACGAATGCCCTGGAGCCTCAAAGGGGCCAGAGCAGCATCCATGCATTTCGTAAACGTTCTCGGTGCAAGGCCAGGCCGAAGGGCAGGACCTTGTACTGGTAAGCCTTCTCTCCAAGGCAAACCGAAGGAACCTCCTGTGTCTCTGAACGACCTGGATGGAAATACGCATCCTTTAGGTCGATAGTGACAAACCAGTCTCCTTCTTGGACCTGAGACATGATGTTCTTCATGGTCAGCATCTTGAACTTCCTTTGTAAAGGGAAAAATTCAAACGCCGTAGGTCCAGAATGGGCCTCAAAACCGCCGTCCCTCTTGGGACAAGGAAGTAGCGGCTGAAGAACCCTTGTTCGATGTCCGACTGCGGTACTTCCTCTATCGCTCCTTTCTGTAGGAGGAGGAGAGTTCCAGGCGTAGAACAGAAGCCTTGGAGGCGCTGTTTACTACGGTCAGATGAACCCCGTCGAAACGGGGGGGATTCTTCCCAAACTGAAGTGTGTAGCCGGACCGAATTGTGCGGAGAACCCACAGCGATACCCCCGGTAGACGCTCCCATTCGTGAATGAAATGCGATAGAGGGAGCAGAGTGTCGTGCAAGGGAAGACATACCTGAGATGGGGTGTCGAGAAGGCCTGGAAGCAGCGGCACCCTCCACCACGAAGGAAAGCCCCCGGCGTCCTTGTTCGGAATGATGGAGAGAGATGTGCTGGACTGACGGGTGGCCGGCACGGGGTCCGTACACTGTAGGGGAGAACCGGCTGTGTCCCCTAACACGCGGCCCGCTGGCGGCGAAAGGACGGACTGAAGAGGGGGAAAGACGAATGCGTCCCCCAACTGCCAGACCGATGAACAAAGAGGGTGAACTCGTTCTGCACACCAAACCTCGATGGGTGGTTGTGACAGATTTGAGTGAGGAGAGCGCGTTCGGGGCGGGCAGAAACGCTTCCGCGGTCTGACCTCGCCTCGTAACGGTGAAGCGGCTCTCCTCATTCCGACCCGAAGGTCAGGAACGACCCGGATTAGCCGAAGCGGCAGGCCTGTTGGGCCGCTTCAGGTTAACCCGTTTACGTGGGTGCTGGCGGGGAAAAGACCGGCCACGGGCTCCCCAAACCGTAGCTGGGGGAGGGTGCGTGGCCTGGGCTCCACCACCGCCAGAAGGCTCCTTTCTGGGGAGCGATTGCTCTCTAGACACGGAGGAGGAGGGAGTGGAATAGTCCCTTGACCTCCTCGGCATGAACTGCTTGAGAGCAGCCGACTGCGTCTTGGCTGAGCGGAATTTTTCCACTACAGCGCTAACCGCCTCCCCGAACAACCCAGATTGTGAGATGGGTGCGTCCATCAGAAACACCTTCTCTCTCTCACGGATCTCGGTCAAGTTGAGCCACAGATGGCGTTCTGCAGCCACTGAACCCGCCATAGAGCGCCCCACAGCGCGTGCGGTGTGCTTGGTAGCTCTAAGAGCCAAGTCAGTGGCTCTGCGCAGCTCCTTCACGGCTTCCGGAGTCAAGCCAGTCCCTTCATCCATCTCCTTAAGCACATCCGCCTGGTAGGCCTGAAGGATGGCCATCGTGTGGAGGGCCATACCTGCCTGACCGGCCGCGGCGTAGGACTTTCCGATAAGGGCGGAAGTGGTCCTACACGGCTTGGAAGGAAGGAGAGGGCGGGACTTCCAGGAAGGCGCCAAAGTTGGAGAAAGGTGGGAGGCTAAAGTATCCTCAACCACCGGCATGGCGGTGTAACCCTGCTCCACAGAACCCACGAGGTTGGTGAAGTCAGCTGCCGCCGCATTAGTAAGGCGAGAGGAAAAAGGCTGCTTCCAGGATCTGGAGATCTCTTGATGCAGATCACTGAAAAATGGCAGCTTCCTCCTATCAGGCTTGGAATTCGCACCGCAGAGGAACCGCTCGTCGAGTTTTGAGGCTCGAGATTCGCGGGGCTCATCGGGCAATCCAGCGCGAGCATCAGCGCGCTAGCTTCTCAGTAGCGCGCAAAAGCACGTCCACGAGCTCTGAATAGGCCTCTGAAGGCCGCGCCTCCTGGCCGCTAGGCTGGAGCGCATCTGCTAAAACGGGCCCGAAATCCTCAGAGTCGGAGGCCGCTGTTTGCAGAATATCATCTAATCCGAAAGAAACGGTATCACGTGCTCTCGGGCTAGGAAACAGATAATCATGCACGAATTCAACCGGTGAATTCGCGCGCACACACTCGGGAGAGGGAGGGAGAGAAAAGGCGAGGCCTGTCTGCTCACTCTCCATCTCCTCGAGTTCAACATCCGAACCCCAGGTCGCGGCTTCACGAGAGGCCTCTCGACGGGGAAAGATGGAAGATTCCTTCTCACAAACCTCAAGCCGAGAGCGGAGGGTTATGAGACGGAAACTCTCACACATCTTACATTTCGAATGCCCATAAACCGCGTCACGTGCATGCGAAAAACCCAGACATTTAATACACTTACTGTGTGGGTCTTCGCGAGCGATGAAACGCGCGCACGGCGGTTGACAGCGGCGATACTCCATGGCACTTCACCGCGAGGAGAACAAAGTTCCACTGAGGCAGTCGCCGAAGTGCAAATGGATGAATCGCGTCCGAAATATGTAGTTATAAGGCCAGAAAATTGCAACAACGAAGGGCAGTGTGACCGCTTCGTGAAGGCAGAGAAATCCGAGGAGTGGGTGGCGCGTTCGCCAGTATGAGCTGACGACGTCATTGCGTCAGAGGGGGCGTCGCGCCACCAGCCAATGAATTGGCGTGATTCTATAGAGGCTTCAGACATTGGTCACGCAGAGGGCGTTCCCAAAGCGTCAACGCAGCGTTGAGTTACCTATGATAGAGAACAGGATGTAGCACATGGCAGGTGTATTCTCCCCTAGTCTGACCTGAAGATAAATCTACAGTTGCTTTGTCTTCCTAACCATGTGACATATTATTCAAGTTCACATACACCGTTTCCCACAACACAGCATTACTGGTAAACATTGTTACATCCATAAAGTTCACCGTATACCTGCAGTTTATGCATGATTGTTCTCACATTTAACAAGGAAAAGAAAAGGTGAGTTAGAAGCCTACATCCATTGTGTTATTTACGTATTGTCACCTTGCTTACCTGGTCTTACTAGATATGGTGGATTCCCTGAGATGCAGATCATTTCTGAGATGAGGAGTGACAACAGGAAAAGGAAGAAAAGCAGAGAGAGGGAGAAACAGAATGTAAACCTTTGTTTGGATAGGTTATATGTCAGGAAATGTAGTAGACCTAAAATGAAGTCAGTTACTATCACCAGACCATTTTATGAAAGAAAGTCAATCAGCAAATATTAAAAAAATAAAAGACATGCCATTTTGAACAGTTTTCTGCGAGGTAGAAATAGTAGTAACAATAAAATACTATGTGTTTTATGGCATTATTTGACCATAGGAAGAGGACTTGTCTGAATATTACCGAAGGAGCGATTCTGTTATATGGTGTGGAGGTATTCCACCATTTAGGTTAGGTGTGGTCTAGTTTTGTATATATAACATGAGATATCATAGAAGAATCTATTTAAATTTGCAGGCCGACACTTTTTTTTCCAGCTCAAATGACACTTCTGCCTGAAACAATGGCATATGGCATAGTGCTTTGCCTTTTTGTAGTGTTCTCAGACTTTTAACATGGTCTGTGGTAACATCACATGACTGGCTGAGCTGTATTATCTTATGCAATGTGACACTACATTCACTTTTAAACCCACATATATTCAAACAGAAATTATATTAAAAATGAAGTAAATTTAAAACAACAAATCTTGGAAGGCACTCGAAAGATGTGCATTATGGGCTACTGGTGTTGTAACAAACAACACATATTGTTTAGCCAGCAATGCTGCTGTCTTGGAATAATTGCCTTGTTGTTGTTCATCATGGCTCATGCAGCAGGTTCACCTGTGGCTGACAGGTGAGTAACTACAGCTGAATGACTGTCTAACAACATCTCACTCTGTGATGATGTCCACACAGGAGACAAAGAAAGAGCCACGAGAACTGGTTATTTGACTTTTAGAAGTAATACGTGGGAACGTTTTTTCTGTGACAGTAGCAGAGGTAAACACCCACTTGTGTGTTCTGTCAGAGCAAATGTTTTTTTTATCTTACACAGTGAGTTTGATATAAAAAAGTTATTTTAATAATAATAAGAATTTAATTCAGCAAGAATGCACTGTATTCATCAAAAGTGGCAGTAAAGTCATACAAAAAGTTACAAAAGATATATTTTAAATAAATGCTGTTCTTTTGAACTTTCTATATAAAATGGATCACAGCTTCCACAAATATATTAAGCAGTACAGTTTTCAACATAGAAAATAATGGGAAACGTTTGTCAAACACAAAGTAATGATTTCTGAAGTGACACTTTTTAAAAAAATCTCACCGACCCCAAACTTGAAATGGTATTTTACTACACTGAACAGTTTAATAAACTGAGAATCAATAGTTTTCCTCTAAATGAACATGATTATGGGCTTAATTAACCAGCAGTACACCGAGAGTAGTTTAAGGGCACTTGAGAGGATAAAACAAAAGTTATAAATGATAACAACATTAGATACAGGCATGATAAAATGCAATCAAACAAATAAGTCTCCCAAAGGAAGGCTCACAGAGAAAACAAGATCTTTTACAGAATCACAGATATACCAAAATGTGTTGCTATTCAAATACAAAAAGGATCAAATGATTCAAGAAGAATAAGTTAAACAATAAAGTAAAAAATGTGGTGAAAGAAATAACCTGAGAGTGAGAGGAAATGGAAAACCAAAGACAGAAACAAGGAAAGAAAGCGCAAGAGAAAGTCCTGTTCTCCTGTGCTCTGTTTACTCTCTCTTTGTGAATCTCAAGACACAATAAAGACGAAGACGTCCCCCAGAATGAGCAAACAGTGGTGTGAATAGATGAGTCTGAAATACAAAACGAGCTGTGGCAGCCAAACAACTTCCTGTTCTCATTCAGATCAGTGATGGACCGGCCCCTAATAGAGACTGTCTGACAGGGGCCGCTGCACACTATTAGGATTCATTAGCCTGTTTATCATACATTTAGACTCCCGCTAGAGATAGGACGTGCCCCTGATGACTGTTTAATCAAGCAGAACTAATCCTGTGTATCTCTAGTCTGTTCATTAGAGATGTTTACTAAGGCAAGCATACTATTGCAGTTGAACATTCTTAGGATACAGATTTGAACAATGTCCTAACCCAGTGCTTCTCAAAAAGGGGGCCACAGGATGACCTAAAAGATGCAAAAGCACACAAGATGATTAAAAACAAAAACAAGTTTTAAGCTATTATTTTTTACTAAAAACACAGAATCAGAATCTTGAGTATAATGGCAATGAGTTTTGTGAAAAAGCACAAATCACATTTGTAGTATTGTTTTAAAAGGCATACAATCTGTGACTAATGATTATAAAAGTTATGTAATGTACTTTGTAAGGTTGACTGACTAACAGATGGTGTAATTATAACGTGTTTATTTATTTGAGTCAGTTCCTCAATTCTACTGTGATTAATGGCTATTAGCTGAGGTCATAGTCTGATCAGTGGGGTTTGTGACTTTTATTAAATTAAAAAAACTGAAAAGAACAAGAGGTGTTACATAGTCACATTATTTACATCATTAGCTCCAGGCAAAAAAACGTTGCCTTTGAAACATGTTTTCAGAACGTTTAGTTTGTTCCAAAAGGTTCACCCGTTTAATACAAATTTTCCCCAGATGTGAAAATATCAAAATGATTTGTCAGTAGTAAGCCTTTGAAATAATCAATAAATATAATTTTTTATTTGTTTGAAAAATTGTGTGAAAAATTGTGACCTGGTGGAATAATATGTGTACTGAATTAACATATTTATGCAGTCATAATTTTTTTTTATATATCTCAGCAGTTATTTTAAACTGTTTGATCACATTCTAGTATTACTATTATGCATAAAAAACAACATTGATAGGAATACTGAGATAAAAAAAAAAAAAAAACAACCATCAACATTTTTCTAAATTGTTACTTTTTTGTAAAATATATCATCACATTTTTATATTAGTGCTACAGGCATTACGACATCAATATTGTAACTAATTTGTAACATTTAAACTTTTAATTTAGAGCAATATTTTGTCATTGCAACATTTTAGTGTAATTTTCACTAACAACTGTAACTGGATTTATGTTGTATACCTGAGTTCACTGTTGTGACCATCAACATGTTTAATAATTATATGACCACACTCAACAAAACTGAATATATGTGAATTCATATATTAATACTAGACACCTTAAAGATAATTTGCACCAAAAATCTTTGTCATATCTTTGTTAACATACTTTAGCCTTTTGTTTTTGAGCTTTGATGCAGTCGTCATCCTCTCGAGGTGCAAACAGGAAGTAAACTGCTCTGGTCATGTGACAATTTACACTAATCATGTGAAACTGCACATATTTAATTGAGACCCTTTATTTATTTTTTCATATTTGCAGGAAGTGCACTAAAACATCAGTCAGTAAGGTTTTTAGAGCTTTATAAATGAAAACCTTTTGTGAACCGGTGGGATTAAATGGGTTTGTCTGTACTGAGCAGACATTGTTTAACCCTGCAGAACTTCTTACTGACCAGAAGAGAGCGACAGAGTGCTGTTAATCGGCACACCTCAATGTTCAAAAAGCAAATTGTTTCTAAAATAATAATATTCTGCCATAGCCTATGAAATAAACCTTTAGATCACAATTTTTGTGGGGACCGGCCTGCGGTCACAATGCAAAGTGTAACAATGCAAACAGGTTTTCTGTCAGGGGTAGGTTTAGGGTTAGGGTTAGGGATAGAAAATATCGTTTGGTCAGTATAAAAGTAATAGAAGTCTATGGAGGGTTCCCACAATTCACAGAAACAAACGTGTGTGTGAAAGAGAGAGAGTTTGTGAGGAGTGTGTTCGGAATTTCAGGAATCTTGGATCTTCACTATAGTCCCCATGTCAGCCCCACCCTGATGAGTGAAGGTTTTGCCAAGAATCTCTGCACAGCAGGCTGAGATGCTCCTCTCACATCAGGAGGTTAGCTTGTTTTGTGCTGCCACAATACAGACCAGATCTCAAGACAACAGCCAAAAGGATCTATAATGGGGCTCAGGGCCTCTCCTCCACAGCTCAGCTGTGTAAAGACATGCATATCATCACACAAATACAGCCCTCTCTCAACACTGGGGGAGGCTTCATGCTCTTCTAGAAGAGCTATATCAGTTTGGTTTCTCTAGCTAAAGGCACAACAGGATCAGGATCTAGACTTAAACAGTGTTTATTTTAACCTTTTGAATGTAAGACCCTAACCCTATCTAAACTTAGAAGAAACTCTGGTACTTTTAGTGTAAAAAACAAACAAACATATGTCAGTTTAATGCTGTATATCTTTATTTATAGTGTTGTAGCACTTTAAGATTGTAAAATAACATTTTAATAATTTTCTGATTTATTTGGTCGCCCAGTAGTTTGCAGAGGTCCCCTGGTTGAGAAAATACTTGAGGCCATTATTGACATTACTGATGGTGAATTACTGCCTGTACATTTTTAATTCTAACACAAAATAAAAAAGCAAGGAATATAAAATAAACAAAGCATCATGGGATTAAATGTGGAGTTTATTTCTTTTTTATGTAGATGTATACAGAGAGGTAGAGGTAGGTTTTGTTTTTGAACTTTAAAAAATCCACTAAAAACTAATAGCGCGTTTGTTCCATTAAACAACATTTAAGCACCGTACACACTCAGAGTTCACTTCAACATACAGTGCAAATCATCACAGTGTTCTCATAGGGTGATTGTCAAAACAGTAATATACAAGGTTTGCATGAGGAAAAAGGACATATTTATTTTCCAACTCTGAAACAACAGGCACGCAGATGCTTTCACATTTGTGCAGGTACAGGGCAGCATCCCATGAGTAGCATAAACATACAGTGAAACCAATTATAAATGTTTTTATAATACAATAGGCTTATATGGTTTCATCCATAACACTGTTTTGTGTTTCAGAAAGGAGGGAAAATCCTGGAAACATAAATGTGTCAATATAATGTAAGTTGCTGTACATTTTCATGGCGCTGTCTGGAATAATGCTGAAAAAGGAAATGCACATTTACAGAAGTGAAAGCAGCTTAATATGAATAGAATATTTTTTTTACATTAAATCTGCTTGTTCATTAAGTAAAAAAAGTTGGCTGTAACTATGTTTTCATATATAAAATGTCCCTCATACATACTTCCCTTGTCTGAATTATCTTCAGATCTGTCAGTCCTTCACATTCCGGACAGTTAAATATCAAATTCAGTTTTTGCTTCATTTAAAGGCTTTTTATGTCAGTGGATTTAGCAGAACTGCACAATTAAAATATTTAACAGTAAAGATAGAAGAACAGAAAGAAAAAGAAAATGCAGTTGTTAAAACATTGTATTTTACACAGATATACAGTGCTATACAGTATCAATAGGGTTGAACACATAAAAGATTACTTGTACAAAAACCTAGCAAACATATATCATCATGGGAAAAAGGCATTGGGATCGGGCTCATGTTACATGCAATTCTGGCAAAGAGTTCATAACTGAGAGCGCAAATGTATCTTTTCCATCCTTTCCAATTTCCAGCAGCATTTTCACAGAGAGATGGACGTCCTAACTGCTGGAGCGCTTGTAGCCGGATGAAGAACTGAAGTAGGTCTCGCCATCAGTGCTGATATCATCATCATCATCGTCATCATCATCAGCATTCAGGACTGGTGCCGAGTTGTTCTTACGTCTTGTGGATTAACAACAAAATGACAGTTTTTAGTTAGACCAAGGAATATGAGTACTTTTTTATATTAAAAAAGCCTGTCCATTGTGTAAATGTATAAAATATGTTCAATCACTGATTTTCAATTAGTAATAATATACACTACTGGTCAAAAGTTTTAATGTTTTTGAAAGAAGACAAAAATATTAAGCAGCAATAACTGTTTTCAACACTAAAGAAAAATGACAAATTCAGCGTTACAGAGGAACACAGGAATAAATTACATTTTAAAACGTATTACAATATAAACCATTTTAATTATAATGATACTTCACAATATTCTTGTATGTTTGATCAAACAAATGCAGCCTTGGTGAGCATAAATAATACACTTCTTTCAGAAACATGAATTTTTCCAAACTTTGGACCAGCAGTATAAATAACAATCACTGAGTGGATTTACATGTACTTAACATCTTTGATTTAAACAATTATTAGCCGTTTTAAAATGTAAATGTTTTAGTCTGACTGAAATTATACCAGTTTGATTTTTGTGAAGTCTGACTGAACTAGATAATACAACGGTAGCTCAGCTTCGTCCAGCATGTATACATGCTAATCAGACTACAATTGGCTCCTCCTTTATGTATTTATTATGAAAAGTGATGTGCAATGTGTATTTGGACAGTGAGATGAACAGCATAGCTCGATTTGAACAGCACATACTGTGAGACGTCATTCCTTCAGTGGTAATGAAATATTTCAGCAGACATCACGGTGCTCAGAGTTGAACTCAGATCAGCAGTAATGTATTTATCTCAGTAGCTAGCGTTCGAATGTTACCTCATCTCACTGCGCAGTGCTTTGAGCTGACTCTGGAGTTGTTCGTTGGCCTCCTGCTGCTCCTCCAGGTCTCTCTGCTGTTTCTTCTTGTTGTGTTCCAGTCGGTCGATCTCCTCCTCCGCCTCATCCATCTGCCTCTTCAGAGCCTTCAGACGCAGGTTCAGCTACACACACACACACACACACACACACACACACACACACACACACACACACACACACACACACACACACACACACACACACACACACACACACACACACACACACACACACACAATCAGAAAAAACAATACTGACTACACATTCATCACAACTCAACATTGTTGCACAGTGTTGCAACATACCTAAAAGGACCCAATAAATATTACTTCCAAAATGTGGTTTAGTTGTCCTCTCAGAGGAGGATGTTTACTGACCTGATCCTTCTGATCCTGCAGTGAATGATGCTCTTCATCCACTTGCATCATCATTTCCTTCACTTTGCGGTCTAGTCGACGATTCGCCAGCTGCAGGTTGCCTCGATCCCTGTTAAATATTTAATCAAGGTACTTTGTTTTAACTTAATATAAGACATTTTACAAAAATCCAATGATGTGATGTCTAGGACACGCTAAATGCATTCGTTTCCTCATTTACCTCTCCTCTGCTTCCAGTCTTTCCTCTAGTTCCTGGATGCGGTTCTCCAGCTGGGCCACCAATCCTTCTTTACTAGGCTTGTGAGATCCCTCCAGATACGCAATCCTGCTCTTCAGATCCTTATTCTTGACACAGAAAAGGAAAAGGGATGTATAATTGTACATAGAGGAAGTTACAGGAGAGGTCAGGAGCTATAGGAGCAGATGATGGTTGGTTTAAGGCATCGATCAGAGTCAGACGGGTTTGTTTTTACCTGTCTCTCCAGGGAGATCTTGTCACACTCCACATCCTGTCTGCTGGCTCGTTCCTGCATCAGCTCGTTCCTCATCTGCTCCAACTGTCACACAAACATTACTGGCAAACCTCCCTTATGCAACACACCAACAATAACACCAACAATAACTCTCCTCCATAATTAAAAAATGGGTGATAAACTACTGTTCATATTTTTCAGCATCATTACTCCAGTCTTCAGTGTCACATGATCCTTCAGAAATCATTCTAATATGCTGATTTTCTGCTCAAGAAACATTTATTCCACTTATCATTATCAGCATTATTATTATTACTATTAAAAACAGCTCCTTAGTATTTTTTTGTGGAAAGCATGACACTTTTCTTAGGATTCTTTGATTAATAAATTCGAAAGAACATTTATTTTTGAATACAATCTTTTGTAACATTATAAATGTCTTGGTTAAATGCATCTTAGCTAAATAAAAGTATTAATTTCTATAAAAAAACAACCTTGGTGTAGTACAGTAGTAGCGTAAACAATTTTACATTTCTAAATGTTTTTTTTTGTAGCATGAATTGAAATGCCAAAACTTCATAGCTGATATACTTAGCAATAACATCAATATGTAGATATTTACTCTTTTTTTATTAGCTAAATTAAATGGTCATTTTTGGTAACACTTTAATTACAACCTTTACATATAATGCAAAGGGTTATTAAAGGGTTTAATGCACTATAATTATTCATAATGTGTGTTGTAATACATTACATCTTGTCGTAAATAATTATAACCTCATTTTAAATGAATGGTGTAACAATGCATTGACAAGTGTTATAATGTATTATCTGTGGTTACATTGTTGAGATTCTTCAATGCATTATAAGGTGCGTTACAAGGAATACTTAATGCATTAAAACTACTTTTATAATGCATTATACATAAAGGCTTTAAGTAAAGTGTTACCACATTTTTCTATAATTTCTCTAAAACATTTACAAAGCCCCTGCCTGAAATTCTCCAAACCAAAAATATTTCTCATGGACATCACTCTTCCAAAGCATGAAATGCACAAAAGATGTTGAAAATGAAGAGAGAACTTGCCTTAAGACAGTGGCAGTGAAGACAGACATAGAAGAAAGGATAAAAATTGAAAAGGAAAAATGGCGATCGATAGAGAGAAGATGGCTCTTTTTGTCTGCTGCCAGGCATTAAGAGTGGATGATATTTTATGCCAATTAGTGTGTGACAGCGCGGCTCAGGGATGAGGGATGGGACGCGTGTGCCGCTCCACCCTGCAGGGCGCTGCGTCAGCAGAGCAGAAAACACACTGAAACTAATCAAAGCACGAGAGCGATACAGACAGCGAGAGAAAGAGAGAGTCAGAGAGCATGTGAGCAAAGAGCGGGAGATTACTCTCATTTAGACAGCCGCTCGTGCACCTGCTGCCATGGACGCAGGTGTGCCCATCCTGACACCACCCCCCACTTCTGTAACCCACCCCGTCTCCACAGAGCCCTCTACTGTTTCCACACAAACTCACCTCGGCCTTAGTGTAACACTATTGTGTCATTATACGCCTCAATTCTCTATTTCCAGACAATTAAAAAAAGCTCCCGCGCTCCACTCCTTCATAATCTATTAATCACATCTTCAGCCCTGATCTAGATTCCTCGCTTTTTAAGGGGTCTAAATGTGGTGCGACAGGTGCAATCGGACCAATGCGCCAGATTAACTTTTGCAAACAATAAACGAGGGGAAAAATTTGGGCTACTTGTGAAGAAAGTTTTAAAAGGTCCAAGTTCAAGAAGTCATAGGTCCAACCAAATGATTAATGATGCTAAAATGGCTCGTTTCAAAAAATAAAACTGCACATAGAAGTTTGTCTTGCTTTCATAAAAAGCAAGGTCAAGGTCAAGGTTTGTTTAGCAAAGATCCAAGTTTGCTAAAGATCCAACACTTCAAGTCTGGGATTGTAGAAACCAGACCTTGTTTCTCAGGAAACATGTATCATCTGTGCCTGAGATTGCAACATGTTTCCTTTACTGGGATTATCGGTCAGGAAGGAAGAATTCTCTCCGGCCTCTTGCTTCAAACCTCTGCTTTGGCGATTCTGGACGTTTCGATAAAATACTTTAGAGTAAGCTTTGCCACTGGCCGGCTTGCATATTTTTGGCCGAAGTGGAGCTTTAGAGAAAGCACTTAATTAATGCCTGAAATTCGGACAGGCACTCTTTCACCAAGAGGCAGGCTGCCAAAGAGAACGATTATGCAAGCTCCTCTCACAATGCACTCCCTCTCACACTCCATCTTTCTCTTGCTCTGGTGTGAATTAACTCTAAATCTCGAGTGCAACTTTTAAAGAAGAACCCAACGGATCAAGCATTCAAGATCAATTCCGTCACTCGTATTTCACCAGGAATGTGTCAAAGTACTCATGGAGAAAGACATCTTAAAAATACTACATTTTGTGCGGCACAGACATGATTTGAAAATTGCATTTCTTCAGTTCACTTTAATGTAAATTAAAAAAAATATGTAGACTGTACAACAAAGACTGTACAGACTGAAGATAGATTCGTTCACTGCAAAATTCACATATATCCATATATGTTAATGATTTAACTATTGATTAATGGTATAATATTAATAACAAAACGTGTCAAAAGGATCTCACTTGTTCTCTTCCTCTGTCTATTCTCTCCAACAGCAAGTCTCCATTCTGTCTCTCCTCCTCCAGCTCCATCTGCCCCGCAGACAGACGGTCCTGTTGACAGATGACAGCGCTTTGTACATTAGAACAAATTTACATTATAACATAGTCAACAGCTCAATAAACATTTGATGACAGTAAAAAAGAAGACATGGCTCTATTAGTGGTGCACCTCCAAGAGTTTGACTTGTCTGGTTTTGTCGTTTGAATGGGCTTTGGTCTCGGTCTCGACCTCTAGTTCTAAAACCTTCTGCTCCAGGTCCTTCACTCTCTGCAGCGCTTCATCTCTGTCTTTCTGACACTGCCGCAGATCGCCCTGCACACGAGCCAGCTGGAACACACAAACAGTCACATTGAGAACACTTTACATCCAGCCGGATGGCTGTGAACAGGCCTAAGACGAAACCGATTCAAGCACTGATTTTGGGTGTGTTAAACGTGTTAAACAGATCAGAGTAATATACTCTTATTGGTGTCTGAAAGCGTAATTAAATTAGCCAATTAACAAACAGAAGTGGTGAAATGTTAATTTTCAAAAGATTGGAGCAGGAAAGACCTTAAGATTTTTAAAAGCAGTCTCTTATATATAAAAAATAAAACATCAACAGTAAAAACAGTAATATTATAATGACATATTACAATTTAAAGTAAATGTTATATGTAATATGAGTATATTTTTTATGTAATTTATTCCTGTGATTGTAAAGCTGAATTTCTCCAGTCTTCAGTGTCACATGATCTTTCAGAAATCATTCGAATATGCTGATTTGCTGCTCAAATTACAATGCTGAAAACATTTGTGTTGCTTAATATTTTTGTGGAATCCACATTACACATTTTTTCACAGTTTTTTTTATGAAAAGAAGGTTTAAAAGAACAGCATTTATTTGAAATATTTAACAGTAAATGTCTATAATGTAACTTTTTCAATTACATGCATCCTTGCTGAATAAAAGTACTAATAAAAAAAAGAAAGAAATATAAATCTTACTGACCCCAAACTTTTGAACCATATAGTCTAAGTGAAGAGGCATTTATAATATATACTATTTTATATATCCCATACCCTACAGAGGACAAATGGTGTGCTATATTATATGAATAGTTTCATAATTGTATGTATGATTTAAAACATCTGCCACTGAATTTTGTCGATCTAAACATTATTACCATTTAATTTGTACCATGATCTTCATGCTGTGCTACGTGTGAACTGCATATCTATCTTGAACATGATTTCTACATTTGGCTGTCCTCTTCCTGCAGTTACATTTTTGTCCACAAGATGCTGCCTTTGTCAAGAGTTAACTCCTAAACACATGTGAAATGTACTCTTCAACACGAACAAGTGATTTTGAGATTTACACGAAACTGGGTAAGACATATTCAGTAAAGAAGGATAAAATCTGTTAATGTGTGTACTGCATGTAAGAGCATACATGGGTGTGATTTGGTTTTATAGCAGAGAGCAGCAGAGGTGTATCGCTCCAGAGGAAGCAGCTGTGGGAGTGAGGTTATGATCTGTCAGAGAGGAGAACATGTGTAAGATGGAATTCTGGGAGGATGAGGTGTCAGAAGGTCATCGCTCGGGCCCAACACTCCCCACAGGAACACAGCATCCCTCTCTTCCTTCACACACAGCTGTGCAGCGGAGGACGTCTCACTGTTCCATCGCTTTTCACTGTTTGCTTTTCTTTGTATCTTTCTTCCTGACACTCTCTTCCCTTCTCCGCTCATGAACAGATATTTCACAGGCAGCAGAGCAGAATTACAGTCGGTCAGTGAGCGTTGAAAGCGGGCCAGATTACACTCTTGTTCTCAGCTCATAAAGTGTTAATGAGATTGGGGGATGGGTCCCGTCCCCACTGTTCCACAGGACCTCATTCACATGGCTGACCAATAATGCCTGATTCCCATATCAAACAATAACATTCTTCAAATGCCACAGTGCTGACAGGGTTAAAGCGCATAACAGCAGAGGTCAAAGGTTAGTCCCACTTGGGGTTGTTGAGTATATAAACTGAAGGGTTGGATAGGGACTGTGAACAAGAGCTGAAGTGATTGAAAAATCTGATCTGCCAAAAGAATGTCGGCCGATGATTAATGGTGGTGAGGAACATTCCAGAGGTTTATTTAACACTGAGAGAGCTGATAGGGTGATATTCATCTCCACAGAGAAAGAGATCAGCTGAATAACATGGAAGTTATGCAAATTATGTTTAACGTGGCCTTTGGCGGAGTTTACATTGAAATTGAAATCGGTGTTTCTCTTGCCAACTGTTATGCTTCTTCAGAAATACGTAGTATTTAAGAAATGCAAGCTTCACTTTGGCTAGATACACTCCCCATTTTACATGACTTTTTTGTGCTGTTGGATAAATAAAGCATAAAGTCTGAGGATTAGGCTTAAACACTGACAGGTTTCTCTGTGTTTCACTTTCAGATGTTTACCTCAGATGATCCTACCAATGAAATGTGATTTTCCTATCTGTAGGCCCTATTCCAAGTCAAACAAACGGCATAATGGAACTTTTTTGGAAAGTTACAATGGTAATACCACAGTTTTGGACATATTTATGTGCTTTGTAGCACTAAGTATCAAAGGGTACACGCCCGTTCATACCAAGGACGAGAATTATAATGATAATTAAAAAATCATTTTCAACTCTATGACAATTGGGAAGTCCACACCACTACTATAATGATAACGGCACACAGAACCAATATCGTTGGAATCATTTTCAAAAAATTTTTTTTACAATTAAGACAGTGACAGCCAATCAGAATTAACCCGACTTTAAAGAGTGCATGCATTTAAAATAACTGCAGCGTGTGCTTAATAAACAGAATATTAAAACTGCTTAATAAAGCAGTTGCAGCTCAGACCAGATTTGGAAATGCTTTGTTTTGTTTTCAGGCTTGGCTTCAGGTTGGGGATTTTTGTCAAATCTTGTTGATATAACGGCCCTCCTCCACCCACCTCCTCCTGAAGGGTCTTGGCGGTAAGACGTGACTTCTCCAGTTCCAGTCCTCCCTCTCTCAGCTGTTTCTGCAACTCTGCCATTTCCCTCCGGTTCTTCTCCTTGTACATGTCTATCTGCTCCTGCAGCTCCTGAGTTGAGCTCTGAGACGCCTCCACTATATCATACATCTATACAGACAGAAAGAGATATTGAAAAACCGGTAGGACAGAGGAAAAAAAACTTGCCAATTCTTCAGACATATATCGGCTTCAGCCCAGCTTTCTGTGACACAAATCACGCTAGTTAACCAGCTCAGGTTGTGCTCCTCAGTGAAATCAAAAGCACGTACTGAAAGCAACTTACCAATAAGCTTATTAAGATCTTTACATGATTTAAAAAAGCACATTATTCTCACCTCCCGTTGCAGTTTCTCCACAGTCCGGTCCAGCAGCCTCCTCTCATCTTCAATCTCATTCTTAGTGTTTTTAAACTGTTCTTTCTGACTCCTCTCATCCTTTAGTCGCTCCTGCAGCTCATGGTGCTCTTGGGTCATTTTGGTCAAGTTTCTCTATTGATGGGAAAGCATCATTTAACACAGTAAAAGATGACTTCGTTTAGGCCAATTATTGAAATAGTGAAGCTGCTTAGAATGATAGTTTTAAGATGTGTGACCTAAATGAAACATATACATATCTGAATCAGTAAGAAAAAAACATTACTATTGAGGAATTTGACTATAATTTAGACTTCTACACTAATGTTCAAACGTTAGGGTCAGAAATATTTTTTTGAAATAAATAAATACTTTTATTCTTCAAGGATACATTAAAGTGACAGTAAAGACTTTTATATTGTTATGAAAATATAATTTTATCTAAAATAAAAGCTGTTCTTTTCAATTTTCTATTAATCTAAGAATACTTAAAATGTATTGTGGTTTTCACAAAAATATTAAGCAGCAAAACTGTTTTTAACATTGATAACACTAAGAAATGTTTCTAGAGCAGCAAATCAGCATATTAAAATGATTTCTGAAGTATCATGTGACACTGAAGACTGGAGTAACGACTGATGAAAATACAGCTTTACCATCACAGGAATAAATTGCATTTTAAAATATATTCTACAATTCTATATTATGAAATATATTTTAATAATAATAATAATTCACAGTATTTCAGTTGTACAGTATTTTTGATCAAATAAATGCAGGCTTGGTGAACATAAGAGACTTCTTTCTAAAAATAACAGCTTAGGGACCCCAAACTTTTGAACGTTAGTGTACACAAAGCAACAAATCAATAATAACTCAACCAAACATGATTATTTTTGCTATCTTAGCTCCAGCTCAAACTTGGGTTTCCCAGGTCTCACCTGCACATCCTCTAGACGAGTGCTAAGAGCCCAGTTTGCACGGGTCATTTCCTCTTCCTGTTCCCTGACCTCAGCAAGAGACTCCTCCAACTGCCTTTTCTCTTTCTAGTCACAAACAAACACATTACAGATGTTTTACATCTCCGTGTCTGCATTTCTAGACACAGATTAAGCCATTCCCCAGACTAAAGGGAAGAGTTAATGGGGATTCAGAGCTGATGCAATTCAAGACAGGACAATCTTAATCTTCGTCTTATGTTGATAATCTTTAGAATGTAATATAAAACTAAGTGGCAGAAAGTCTCAGCACATGAGAAGTTCATGTGACGTTTGCCTCGGGGTTGTGATTATAAATGTAAGTGTTTATATTTTCACACAATCAAAGAGAGGGCTGAAGGTTTACCTCCAGACGGACAGCTCGCTCCCCCACCCTGCTCTCCTGCAGCTTGGCTTCATCAATGATGCGGTTGAGTTTGGTAACCTCATTCTCCAGCTCCTGTGCCCTCTTGCGCAGTCTCTCCATCTCCTGAGACAGACGGCCTGCCTGGCCCTCGGATGCCTTCCGTGCCGCTTCAACTTCCTCCTTTTCCTTACTGGCTGTAACATTGTTCTAGAAGAGAGGACAAAACAGAAAAACACAATGTTACATACAATTACAGTTCTCTTGAAAACCCTTCAGATAGGCTCCAAAATGAACACCCACTTCAGGCAAAACTGACGCATCCCAACACTGGTTCTCACTGAATTATAAGAACAATAGACCTATTCTCAAGCAAATTTCATTTGTAGCAGGGCTGTATGTTAACTTTTTTTGCACATAGCACTGGTGCTACAGAAGTTGAAAGTTTTGTAGCACAGGCCAAATAGCTGTAGCAAAAGTTAGGGGTGGGCGATATTACACAAATGTCTTATTCTTTTTTTCAGGACATATGCACAATTCACGAATCAGGCGATTCTGTCAACTATTTTGCAAGTTGCATGAGCATTACAGCCAAAATAATTTCCCTATGGTATTTCAAGGTAACACAATATAAAATAAAAAAGAATGGCAGACATTTAGGCCAATGTGGGCGAAGAAAAAATCTTTGTCATTATTTTATCTTTGTTATTACATTACGGGAAATAATGCAATTTGTATTAATGTTAATCAGTCATGAGTAGTAAGTGATTTTTCAGTGTTTTGTCATTAACATTAAAATAATAGTTCACCCAAAAATAAAAATTCTGTCATCTGTCTGTCAATTCTGTCATACCATAATATACTCCGTCTCAAGTTGGACCAGTAACATGTGTTCAGGTTTGGGACAACATGCGTGAATAAATAATGTACAGCATTGAACCTTCCTTTAATGAGAAAAGCCTCTAACACAAGCTTCTCTATTCTATCTAGTGTGAATGTACTGCATTAGGCAAGTCTTGTCATAGCACTTGTGTATCATATTGCTTCCACGTAAGTAGCATCTGCTACGAATGTAATGTTAAGACTTTATGTTTAGTTCAAAGCTGCACGGATCAGTTTCTCTATCAACTGGAGACATAACTGTCTTGATAGATGCAAAAAATCAGATCAATTAATCAGGTGCTGTTTGACAGGCTCGTACAGAAAATCAAACTAATTAATGTTTAACCAAGGCGTTAATAATCCAAATAATGCAAAATACGCATGAGATGTAAGCAGCACCTGCACTGTTTTTCAAAAATATGTAAGAACAAGCATTAAATAACCCAACTGTCATGGGGCAAAATATATTTATTTAGAAAAATCATGCTAAACACAGCTTAGTTAGACAGTTATACATATTTATATATGGTTGTCAGTTTACCTACTAGTGAATTTTGGAGTTGTAGAAGCTGGTTTTAAAGTTAAAATGTAGACTATAGTGCTGGAGTTGAAGTACTCATCAATAAACTCCTACAACAATGTGTCTAATGGAAAAGTGTGTGCGGGACAACAGGCCTCTGACCTTTGACACCCCCTTAAATGATGTGGGCCAATATAAATGCAGTGAATCAGAGGCGACAGAGGTGAGGTTAAACTGGACGACCCTGTACGATTTACTAGCGCCGTCTGTTTCGAGTCAGCTAAGCATGTCTCCTTCAGTTTCTCAATGACTCAACCTGGCACATTATACAGTTTCCTGATTCCTTAAGCCTTTTGACGAGTTACGGCTTCAGCAGCCGTCTCAGAACGTGAGCAAATTCCTTAATTAGGCTGTGCTCTGTTGGTGGCTGCCTCTTTGTCTGGTTTGGGCTTTTCCTCAGCCAGTATTACAGAGCGCTCGTCGTTCTTCTTCGCCAAGTTTTATGAATAAGCGAGACTGTCCTGTAGAGCTTCTGTACATGTAAAATGCATTGTGTCATTCCAAACTCATTCTGCTATTAAGACAGCTATGGACAAGGACACCTAAAACAACACGTACAAAGCTCCTTTTGAGGTTTTCAGCTGGCAAACCGAGTCTGTCAGGCACCGAAGGAGTCTTTATCCTGTTGATGACAGCTCAAAGATTACACACAACACGGATGGCCCCAGAACCGGACGAGCAGGTGGATCGTTTGCGATGCACGAGGGAATGTTGCCTAACTGGTTGAACCATAACTGTGAGCAACCGTGGACAAAGATAATACTAGAATTATAGCTAAACAAAAAGCTACCCCAGAGCAAAATTTGTTCTGTCTATTAAATGCAAGCTGTATTTGACATTATATTTTCTACAAATTTCTAAAGTGCTTTTTTAAAATTCCCAAAAGTAAATGCCTTAGATCAGGATTACAGCTTACAGGTAAGATGGTGTCAGAAATACCTGTGCCCTAATGGAGTGGAACTACAATTGCAAACCCTGTGATCAACAAACATCCGGACGACGGCACAACTCTTTGTTAAAGTCAAGTGATTCCAAGCCTAACACAGCAGTGACTCATTAGCAGAACTGGTGGATTTATGTCAGTTCTGCTTAGAGTTCGAAGTCCTGAAGCCCCTCTTTGAATCTCTCTCGCTCTCCGCTGCCCTGACTGGTCAGTAATATATCACTCATTAACCACAACACCACTACCACGGCGAACTGCCCCAAAACAAACCCAAACATCTGTTACGCCACACCACCACCCCTGAACGCCATCAGCTAGGAGGTGCCTCGCTAATATGTACCTAGCAAAAGACAACATACTCTATGCTTGCAAAACTGCAGAAGATAACAAAGGTTGACAACGTTTAGTGAGGAATGACCTTTTAAAATTGTAAATATCACTGCTTTTGTCTTCAGAAAAGTTGCGGCATCACATGATGCTTATCATGATGTCTGTGTCCTTCAGAGAAGGTTACCACGGTTTAATTGTTGCAATATCCTTTTCCCTTTACTTGGAGAGAGGCATTTAACCGCTGATAAACTACAGGACACGGGGATGGTGCTGAGAAACTGTTGCACTGGGGAATCTGATGAAACTCTTGTTTGTATTTCACGAACATCACACATTCTCTTTCCCTCTGTGCCCCAGTTCCCGCAGTCAGGTCTTTGAAGAACAGAAATGGCTGAGCAGAGCAATGTTTCTGTGCTTCTTTTCTTGACAGAGGCATTACAAAGACTCAGAGAGATTGGAGAAAGCAGTGTGCTCTGAATGGTGCTCTAGCTGCCCGGGCTGTTTATGTATAGTTGGGCATTAACCAGCATTGTGAGTGTGTTCAAAAAGCTCAAGAATAACAATGGCAGGAGAATCACAATCAGTTCATGAACTCCTAACAAGGATACAGAGCGTCCTCATGCTTTGCGCTGCTAAATCTTTACAGCACCGTTCATTGCCTAAACAATCAGAGAAACTAATAAACCTGCCTAAAGCCATCCCAAATTCCCCATGATTTTCTCCTTCACATGCATCACAGTTTTTCCAAAGAGCTAAACCGCTCTAATCCATTCACAAATCATTCAGGTTTACATGTCAAACGTTTAATCTGAGAGGGTACAACATAATCTAAGAGCCATCCAGAAAACCACGCAACATTTAATCACAGGTCAACCCCGACTGTCATCGTCACACCATTTACATACTACTCTGCAGGCAATGTCAGTTCTCTTACACTAACAATTGATTTAATTACATATACTGTAATTCTAGATAGACATAAATATACATAATTCTTAAAAATATATAATATAAACCAATAATATTTAAAGACCTGCTTAACTAAAAAAAACAGCCGGCTTGTTTTATTTTTTGTAGATTTAGGAAATTATCACTAAGTATTTCCCAATAAAACACATAATGACCTTCATAAATACACCACGTATCAAAATTGTTACAACGAACAATAACTGTGTACAATGTTTCATTGTCTTGTACCCACACAGATGCACTGATACATAATTTGTGCCTCAGCTTGTGTAAGCAGTGATTTAATCTACATTATATTCCGAATGTGCAAAATTACAGGAAATCCTGCTTTCCTTGTGTCCAAAATTCAGCTCTGTTTTTACCTCAATGAAAACAACCAGCTTGTGTTTTCACCGCGAGAGCCAAGACCAATTAGTCATCTATTCCTCTGGTCAACTTTTCAATGTGACCTCTGTTTACATGCCAGGCGCTTTTCACAATAAAAGCTTGTGACTCGACAGAAAGATAAGAATACACATCCATAGAAACATAAGCGACAGGTCATCCAAGGTACTTGAAACTTTATCAGCCAAGCACAAAGTGTTCAGCCTTTGAATACCACAGCAACACCAAAGACTCAAGCTTCACTCCAGCTCCAAACAACACCGGGTCTGTTTCTGCATCCTGGTGGTATACGTTACAATAGCTTTGCTCCTAAACAAAGAGCACATAGACACAAATGTGCCGAAGCAGGACGAAATGCTAAAGACGGGCGAGAGGTGCTCAAGGTGGAAATGAAAAAGCGCTGCTTGAAAAGCACTGGCTTCTTTCCAGCTGCATAAGACGCCTGTAATAACCTCCTCTCGTCCTTCAGAGAAGGAGAGAAGAAAACATTTTCTTTGATTGAGGAAGGTATTGTTGATGGCTTGTAGGGTTTAAAGTGCACACAGTTTTTAAATGCAGAGATGTCAAAAAGAGCAAATTAAATCTTGTGCAAGTCTTCTCCAAATGTTTTGACCAAGCACTTGTACAGTCGTACCCGGTTAGTAAAGTTTAAAACCATTGTTTTGGTGAAACGATTATGTGGCACGTAGGTGGCCTGGGACGCATTAGGAAATATTACACTACAAATGGGATCACATGCGTTTCTGGTGATTAGATCCCAAAACTTTTTGGGATTTGTTCACACTCGCCCCATGTCTAAATAAGCCTACTTCTCTACTGCCAAAACTACCCACAAAACCATAGAGATATGTTGTTGCATTTTGTAAATAGTTGTCACATAATGCAAACATGGCGGATGTGGCATATCCAGATAATATCCCACAAGACTGCTGTTAATACCAGGTGTAATCAGGGGTTAAGTTGTATTCTTCCAGTTGTTATGTACTTTTCATATATAATGTCTTCATGTTTTAACGTTCATTTGCTTTATTGTAAGCTACCAAAAGTTTGGTGTCAGTAGATTTTTAAGCAACTATTCATTTTAGCAAAGATGCATTAAAATGATCAGATGACAGTCAATTTAGAATATTACACATGATAACTATTTTGAATATATCTTAAATGTGCTGAATAGAATAATCCACATTTGCCATTTCAGGAAAAAGTTACATTTAAAATATATTAAAATAGAAAACAGTTATTTTAAATTGTACTAATATTTCACAATATTACAGTTTTGCTCTATTTTATATAGATAAATGCAACCTTGGTGAGCATAAGAGACTTTCATAACAATAAAAAAAAAAATGTGACTCCCCAAACCCAACTGTTATGTAAATAAATTAAACAACTTCACCTTGTAACTATGACTCTGAGAAACAGGTTGGGCAAATAACTTTTCCAGCCACCTCCTTAATAAAAGCCTAATTCAAAACACCCGTTATAAACACTTCGGACATTCAGATGGTGTCATGAGACTGGGTGTGATTGTAACTTAAAGCACCTCATCACTTGTTTTCTATACACAAAGACGCATGCCACTACCTTCAACGAACATTACAGATATAACTGCCATCATGTTCCACTCTCTTCCATCTTTAAAACCACTGCCAAGAAGTTTGGACTCAATTGGAGCCTGGGCTAAGTCCTTAGCTTTGTGCTTCTGTGTTTGATCTTATAAAAGGCAGGAGCTCAGAGGGTCGGACCCCCTCTGCTGAGCTCACGGTGGGGGGTTTGTAGGGTTCCAGGACGCTACACTTCATGTGACAGCAGGGGACTTTGGCTCTGCGGGACAGTGAGAACAATGGCAGAAAAATCCAGGCCAGTGCTGGAGTGAGTTCAGCCTGTAGTTAAGGACCCTGCCATGGCCTACTTACACGCAAAGTGTGCGTCACGCATGAGGGCCGCTGTTTATATGTAGACTATGAACTGTCACAGTAATCGTTTACAATCATTGTCACTGTCCATCAAGACACTTCAAGGGTGCCAACTGAGCTTGTTGCTATTAGGTCAAAGGGTGAGATGTAGACGCACATAATCTCTTTGAAGCTTGTATTTGCTTTCATATGGCATTTCTTCACTGTTTTTGTTCTTTTTTCCAGTATTGCACATCCCTCTGTCCCTCTATCTCCTCCTACACTTCCCCTCTTCCCACTCAGGCATCCAGCTGAATCACCACAGAGCAGGCCGGAACAGTGTGCTATCATCACCTGAGGAAACACACCACGTCCTGTGAGACCGTCGGCTCCCCAAACAGCCCCGAGGAGACAGTAAGCGCACTCGCTATCAGCCACAGCCCACAAAACAAACAAATACAGCACAGCACCGCCGCTGCACTCAAATTCACCAACGGCTACACATCCTGATACCAGCAGCCAACGCAAGATCTTGGATTTTCAGTAATGCTTGACTGATATGAGTTGTTCATATGAGGGGCTGTAGGGTAGACCAGACAACGGTGACATTTTTATTATTAACTTACTGCAATATCAACCCACTGTATCTCAAAAGATATTATATAACATATGATATAATCAAATCGCTTTAATTATACTTAATAGTTTTGGTACCAATTCAGCAGTTAGGAATAATATGTGTTTAAGTCGAAAATCAGCTCATTAACTGGATACACTGATAAAATAAAATTATGCATAGGATTGTTTATTTTTTAATAATGCAATACAAATTTGTATTTAATAACTAGCAATACTATTGCTAATGAAAAGATTTAATATCTACAAATAATGGGACATTTTATTAAAAAACGTAAGCGGTATAATACACATTTATTGACAATAAATCAGTTATAAATTATTAATAAACACATATTTAGCACAATCATTTTGAAACAAAAATCCATTCACAATGCAGAGGTACAGGTAAAACTTTTGAATCCACCAAGTGGACATTTCGACAAATGGAATGGTCTCAAAATGGAAATAATTGGCTGATATAACATCCATAACTAATCTTAATCATAATAGTACGGGTAAAAGAATCCAGTTACGAATAAGAAAACAGGGAAGGCTATTGCAGCAGGGAGAGAATCCCTTCACAAGGACGCCTAACCGTTGAGAATCAGGAATCTCTTGCTGAGAGGGGACACTGTGACCCCCCACTTCCCTTTCTGTTCCCCCTCCTGCTATTAGGGCAGAGCAATAGCTTTATATTCAGCCATACAAACGGATGCATACCTACAATTTCTACATTGCTGGTAAAACAAAAAAGCCTTGTAGAAATATCCACATAAGGTGTACTGGGAAACCTGGGATCAGTAGTCTAAACTAATGCAAACTTTAGAGAATACCTCATGGGAAAAAAACAAAGGCAAACAAATCAAACTAACCTTTTTGTACAGACCTCCCCCCATTGTGTCATCGGTAAGACCCCTTGTCTGCACGGTGACCCACTTATGACCATGTGCAATTCCCCCAGCTATTTGCATATGAAACAAACCCATCATTCATTTTCAAAGAAAGAGAGAGAAAGACCAGCTAACCACCCCATCAGAGCCTCATTAGATTAGTGACGGCCTGCCACTGCAATTAAGCAGCGATAAACTATTTAGTGCTTCACCCTTCAGTGTTCCTCCACATGGGGCCTTCCTATCAACACTAACACCATAAAGAAGAGGCGCACGGTAATACTCGTTGAGACTGATGGCTTGGTTGCTCGCTAAGATATCCAGAAAGCCAACGTCCATAATGTCTTTGTCCACTTCTCAAAGATCCAAGGACAAAACCATCCACTATTCTCCCAGCATCCGTTACTGCAGCTACTTCCTAAATAAGCACAATGAGCTCTGCACCAGGTTTACTGTGGCACCTGACCAAGATTACGCACTTTGTCCGTTTACTCTTTTAAAATACATCTAAACTGAGACAACAATGGCCTCCTCTGGACAGGACGTTCCTTTGTTGCAGAAAGGAAGTGAGCTAAGAAGCAGGCTAAAGCAGTTCTAGCCACATGTGGACACCTATCTGTCCTCAAACTACCACTTTTACTTATTCTCTTCCTGTTTGTTTAATTCTGTAACTCGCTATGTCTTTAATCCTGCTCTTACTGTGTGACTCTTCAGAATTTGGGGATTCTGTCATCCGTTTTCCCCTCAACTGAACAAAATAAATCATGGTCAACAACTGGTTGCTAGGAACTCAATTCTTATGAAAACTGATGACCAGGCTGAAGCAGAAAGCGTTTTTAATATTGTGACAATATTTATGTTGAACTGATTGTGTCATTTGACAAAGAGTACACGTGTGTGTCTTAACATCTATGCTTGCATGCTAAATCTGCATACAAATACTTCAAACCTCATATTTCCTTTGCTACATGGCACTTTTAGTGAGAACAGGAAATGATAGGGCGATAGAGAGGGAATGGGATCAGGAAATGTTTCCATGGTTTCTAACAATCACACAAACCTCTGCTGTTGCCGATTTATTAGCGAGGTGTTTTGGTTAAAAACATAAAAAATCACCTGTTTGGCTTCTTCCACAGCCGTTTGCAGCTTACGGATCTCCTTTTCATACTGCTGCCTAAGTTTATCCACCTCCTGATCTTGAGTTGCCACCTCCTCTTTCAGAGCTCCTTTGAGAGCGGTCAGCTCCCTCTCACGCCTCCTCAGCAGATCCTCCTGCTCCTCTTTGGCTAGAAGCAGCTCCTGGAGGTCTAGCTTCAGTTGCATGAAGTCCTAGAGAGGACAGTACGATGTTAAAGCTTCTGCCATCAGTTTCAAGTCTTAATTATTTTGAATATGCAAAGCTGGATCTGTTATGCTACAGATTACTGAAGAGTAAAATTTGAATTGGAAATATACAGCTTTCCATTAAATATTATAGAAGTTACACTATTGTTTAAAAGTTTGGGATCAGTATGATTTTCTGTTATTTATTTGATTTAAATACAGTAAAAACCAGCAATATTAGAAAACAGTAGTACAATTTAAAATACTGGTTTTCTATTTAAGTATATTTTATTCCTGTGATGGCAAAGTTGAATTTTAAGCAGTCATTACTCCCAGTCACATGATTCTTCAGAAATCATTGTAATGATTTGGTAATTTCAAGAAACATTTCTTATTACCAATGTTATGCTGCTTAATATTTTAGTGAAAACCGTGATACATTTTTAAGGATTCTCTGATGAATAGAAAATTCAAAAGAACAGCAGTTATTTGAACTATAAATCTTGTGTAATATTATAAAATCTTTACTGTCACTTTTGTTCAATTTAAATCTGCTTGCTGATTAAAAGTATTAATGCTGCACCTCCATCATGGCCTCTTTGTCTGCGCTGTCTATTTGAGATTGTTTGGCTCCATCCAGCTCATCGTGCATCTCTGAGAGCTGGTCCTGCAGGTCTCGGATCTCAGTCTGGTACTGCTCTTTCTCCATTTTCACCTGGTAGAGTCTGACATACACACACACAAATACACTCAGAATACCTGCATTCTGAACTGAAACAAGAGCCAACGCAGACAGGCCTGGTAATCTGCTGAGCTCATGTCCATATAAACCCCTGCCAATTCAAAGCATGGTGTCACAGAGGATAATTTACACTTATTTTGATGACCTAGACAGAGCTAAGATGGAGAAATCCCAGAAACTTGCATATCTGAGGGTAGTGTAGATTTTCACAGCGTAAGAAGGATTCACATCAGGGCTAACACCTGAAAGTTTTCCTTTTGCTCCAAAGTTCACAGCGAACTCACAGACCGCTCATAAACATAAGCAGGACCAGGCAGACATTAACCAGGAACTTCTGCTTTGAATTTGGGGTCAAATTCTGGAGAATGGATTTAAACATAAAATCTGCAGGCTAGAATTTTAACATATGCGCTTTTAACTGAATTTGTCAATTACAGGTGTTCTATTTTTAGTGAGTTTTCTACATATTTATTTTAAGTCTTTCCACAGGACAGTATCTTACTCCTCCATTGTAGTGCGCAGGTCAGCCTCTGTTTTACCAAGCTTGTCCCGCAGTCTGCTGCACTCGGCTTGACTCTGGTCCAGCTCTCTCCTCAAGTCTTTCATTCCTGATCCCGCCTTTAGCTGAGTCTCGCTCAGATCACTGCACTTCTGCAGGGAGAGGCATAATAAGACATGACCGTAATGACAAGGAATGACAGTAACCTTACTGGACCTTAAAAATCATTGACTGTTTGAGACACTGGGCATCTTTTTTTGGATATAAGGCCCAGTCTTTATAATAAGCCAGTAATTGGTTAATTTGATTATTGATCTTAAGGGGTAATAGGAGTGGGAATTTCCATCAACATGGAAGCTTCTAACAGACAGACCAAACAGACCAAGGGGTCCAAGGTACAGTTGACGAGTTAAAGCTGCAGAAGTGTTAGTGGAGAGAGAGAGAGAGAGAGAGAGAGAGAGAGAGAGAGAGAGAGAGAGAGAGAGAGAGAGAGAGAGAGGGTTTCACCGTTACCTTGCTTTCATCCTCAAGCTGTTTCTTAAGATCAGCAATTTCTTTTCCCAGTTCTGCTTTCTGCTCCTGAAGCGCTCTAGCCTGGGCTGCAAGGTCTGGAGACTGAAAGAGGAAGGTTTATCAGCAACAGAGCTCTTTTTAGCTCTATATGATAGTGATTCAAAACAGATTCACATACAAGCTGAATAAAAACAGCAGGTTCTCAAGAAAAATCTCTGTTCTAATCAGAAATATTTCAAAAGATGGAATTTATAATGCCCGTTCACTCTGAGCTGGTCTTTCCATATACAAGATTTCATGATTTTGTAGGTGTGAGTGTTAGAAAAATTTATAATTTAACATAAATTAAGTAAAAAAGATTAGGTTCTTGTCTGAATTTGCTTGTATATGTTAAAAATTAGCCATGACTCTGCTGTAAATAACCTCAGTCAGCCTTTATACTTTCTCCAAGTGATAGACTAAGTCTCTCTTATAAGAGGCTCACAGTCTTAGAGCTGTTTGTTGAACCCAATTACAATGCCACAACAACGGCTCACTTTGTTGTCGCCTTGCACGTTCCCAGCGGCCCGTGACTTCAAGGTCTGGATTTTTTCAAACACCAGGTTGACCTTCCTCTTGGTGGTGTCATCGTTATCATTGCTCCTGCAAACATAACAGAAGTGCTCATAATTCATTCAGATTGTTTGAGAGTCCTCTGAGCCTAAATGTGTGTTGATAGTGTGAGTGTGTGTGTGTGTGTGTGTGTGTGTGTGTGTGTGTGTGTGTGTGTGTGTGTGTGTGTGTGTGTGTGTGTGTGTGTGTGTGTGTGTGTGTGTGTGTGTGACTGGATCAGAGAGTATAATCCCTGATATTTCTGGGAAAAAATCAGCCTGGCTCTTTGCCTGCGTGGAGAGTACAGAGTACTCAAGCTTTGATGTGTCACCTCATGACCTGCCCACCCTAATTACTGCCTTCTTTTAACAAGTCACATGTCTGTGAATGTGTGTTTGAGCAGGGACGCAGATGCCTGCATGTTCCCAGGGCACTCGAGTGATGCATCAGGGAAAAGCAAAGAACATTGGGTTACTGCCATTAAAACACAGATTAAAGCGTATCATTAGATTTCACAAAAAGAGAGGAGAAACCAACAGACCAGCACCGCCTCTCCTTCAAACACACACCTCCCACAGAGCGAACTGTCATTAACGGTTTCATGACGCAAGCTGCTGTCGCCAACAGACGTGTCATGTCACAACAATGCTGACAATGTATTTTTGCTCCATTACAACTACCACGACCCTGGTGCATCCTAGGCACGCGCCTCTGAATGGTAACTAACCACTACCTGCCATTGACCAGAAGATATCTGATCCGACATCTGCAAGGCTTCGGAGAGTTCACAGACACTGGTGTATAATCCGCTCTGCTTACCTCCCTCCATGCAGCACATTAGGAATGCAGAAAGGGCGGAACTTTTGACATCAAGAATATGGAGTTCAGGAAGGGCACGGGTTCAGCTATTCTCTAGAGCAGGTTGGGCCGTCGGGCACCTACAGCATGCGTTTGAAGCTGTGCAGTGATCATGCAGGATTAGATGAGAGCAGGAAACAGTGTTGTTTTTGGTGGAAATTTAGTCCGAACAAAATAACAGATTTGAGTTGTTGGCAGTGAGGCAAAGACTGGTCTGGAACATCTAACAAGCAGCTTTTCTGAAATGACTTGCCATTTTGATGTAAGATGTTAGAGGAGGAACATTAAGAACCTGTTTTTTTCATTGAAAGGGTGAGATAAAGGTGTGGGAGTGCGAGCTGTGAGTGGATGAATCTACTGAACACAAATTAATGTAGGGGAGGTAAAATTCTTGTAGTATTATCATTATGTGTCAGACTATTTGGAAACAACCTAAAATTCCAAGAAAAATCTCTCTTCTCAGAAAATAAGAGTGAACACTGTTGAGTAGGAAACAACCCTAAACCAATAAGGACACAACTGTCACTGTTTTAATTTATTAGAAACTTTAATTTATTAATTTATTAGTGTATCAGATTAATGTTGTCTGGTGATACCAGCATGAACATAGCAGAAACAAATAGTAGAAATGATATACTGTAGTAGAGAGGAGCCCTGCACACCTCCTTGACTGTTTGTTAAGACCAATAAGAATAAGATAAATTAATACTCCAATAAAATATTAATACTCTAAAAATGTATGATAATTATGATAAATGCATATTGTGTATGAGTATAAACATACTTTTTCCACTTATAAAAAACAATTATGAAATGTTTTGAAAGTTCTTATAAATATGTAGAATCTTCAATAATTAAAAATGTCTTTAAAAAATGGTAGATACATTATATTGTAGATTTTCCTTATCATGGACTCTCATTTGTCATTGACCAATTAATAAATATTTTAAGTTAATTTTTTGGACATTAGTTGATAGCAGATTAGCAAATTCATATAAAACAATTAGGAAAGTGCACCCACCCATCTTTGAGGTAACTGAATAATATCAGCTTGGCAGTCTCTTCATTTGTTTGTTGTGAAAGCTCTTCTTGACCTTTCAGAAGATCAGGTGTCACCTGGGCAAAATATAAAAAGGGGGAAAACATATCAAATTACTGGTCACCCCATAATGGTGGGAATATATCAGAATAGCAAAGAGCAAGACTATGCGTTCTTACCTGAGCATCCACTTCAGTGCTTGATGTTTTACCATTGACAGTGGGACGAGAAATTGATCCCATTTTCACACTTGACAGGTACTTCATACTCTGTGATGGTTTGGCCTCTTCATTTTTATTCTCTACAGGTGCTACAGAGGGATGACTCTTGGGACTCTTGTGCCCTAAAATAGCAGCTGAAGAGTTGGAGACTGTGCCCTGCGGAGAGCCAGGAGCACTTTTAACTTGTGTTGTGTTTCTTAGGTTAATCCTGGGTCCGACAGTGGAAGTTGGCGACATGGGGGAGGTCTTCACTCCAGCAGCCTTCTGCAGGAGCAGTGATGGGCGAAGGAGATGCTCTGTAGACCTGCCTCGATTCTGACTAACTTCATCCAAGTAGTCAGAGTCACCCCCAAGACCAAATGGCAAGGCGCTATCAACACTACGGGAACGCTTGCGGTCTTCTGGGTTAAGTCGATTCCTCCGCCCTGACCGACCCCTGCGTTGCTGAGTCTCTTTGCTGCCAAACTTCTTGATGAGCTCATCCACACCTGGAATTGAACCTGTATCAATGTCCCGCCCCGTGCCAGGAAGGAACGGGATGTAGCGCCGGTTCTCATGGCGGTTGATAGTCTCTGCATAAAGCTGGTCCAACTGGTCTTCCTTGGTTGGTGTGGTGGAGGCCAGAGAGGCGTTTCGGGAGAAGGAAGACTGCAGCACTGGGCCACTGGAGTCAACACGGCGTAAAGGCAACACGTCCGGTTCACGCCGACTTCGTTCCAAACTGGAGTTTGTGCTACTTACTGAGCTGGAAGGTCTAGAAGAAGCCTTGGTTTGGTCATTGCGGTTGTTGGCTATTGTAGATGGCTGAGGAAGTGGAAGGCGTTGTGAAGACTGAGACGGAGTCTGGTAGGGCACTGGAGTCTTAAATGGTGGCTTAACCTGAGGTTGTGTTTGAACAGGGGGTTTGACCTGAGGCTGTGTCAGAACATGGTCTTTGGCTGGGCCGGTTTGAGGTTGGACTTTGAACGGGAGTGTCTGGGGACGAAGTTGAGGTTGGGCGTGTCCCCTGTCATCTGGTAAAGATGCTTCTGGAACCTGGCTGGAGGATCTGGCTTGGCTTACAATTGGGGAGTTGGCTCTGGGTAGGGATTCTGGGTAGGGATTTCGAATCTCAACTGAAGGCAGACTTCGAAAGCTATCGAGAGTATTGCTCTCAGGATCATATGGCTTGAGAATCTCTGGATGCTTTTGGAAGTTTAACAGACTGGACTGCTTCTTAGTATCGGAAGTCCCATTGTGAGGACCTCCATGGAGCTTTGGAGACATAAAATCCATATATGGGTCTTCAGAAAGATTCTTCTGGCTTCCTTTGAAATCACATTCATCATAATTGAATGGGCTTTCAGAATCCATATATCCATTATTGTTTTGTGGAACTGCATAGGGGTTCGGACCTCTATCTTGGTTATTGAGGACCACATAGGGGTGTCCACCTATTCCTTGAACTCTGATACTGAGGCCATAAGTACCATTGGTCTGGCCTCTTGTGCGGGGAGGCTGCGTATAGCCTTGAGATAGTCCAGTGTTTGGCATGCCGTTAACTCTATAAGACTCCATCAGAAACACTGAGAGACACAACCAAATCCCTCTCTGTGGAGCGGCTCACCTCTGCAAACAAAGCCATAATCTCATTATTACACAAGTAGTTTGTGATGCTTATGCTATCTTTGCTATTTTAAAAGAACACAATGAGACTGTCTGACAGCATTGGTTTATGCCATATAGTTTATCTTTTTAAGACTTAAAATAAGATAGTTGTGCAAAATTTAAGAAGCAAGGCTTTTTAGACCTCAAACCAAAGTCAAAATAAAGATTTTAGCATGATCCTCCACCACAAACAAAGGTTGTTTGGACAAAACAGGACCTTTCAAGCCTTTTAAACATTTTCATTGTTTAGAATTTATTCTGAGACAAACATTGACATAGGCATATGCAACAGTCTTAGTTATTCCAAGGAACTTGAGTTAGATGACGACTTACAATATCTGATGCCATTTCAAACAGTACAATAATGACCGCTAACTTCATAAGAGCATGCCAAGCATGCAGACAATTAAGTAACTGCAAATTTAAGAAACTTTCAGCCCGGTTTCAGACTTTATAATCTCAATCACACTGACATTGCTGACTAAAGCTAACAGAAAGTGCAATGTAGATTACATCTCAACAAAAACAAACATTGGCAAAAAAAAGTAATGATGTCACTGTACAGTATGGGGGCTGCGTTAGAAAGATAAGCGGAGGAAAAAACAGAGGAAGTCAGATTTAGTATTCAATTGTCTTGAAACAGCTGGGGACGAAGCCTTTTAAACATATTCATTGCTCAGGGTTTGGAATTTATTCTGACACATTTTCACTTTTGGGTTGCATTTCTATGCATTTCTAAATCTAAATTGTCTGTCAAGAGCTCATATATTTTATGGAAATAAACTGACGTATAGCAGTGAAGACGTTTTCATATAATTTGGTTCTTTGAGTGCAACGTATTAAAAATGCTGCCAATTTTGACGGCAAATAATCAAAAACACCCAGTTGCACTCATACTATGTTCGCCAGTGCAATCTCGTCTAAAGAATTTCAGTGACATACACAATGAGCAACAGTATTGTGCCTCAGGAATGGCAAAACACAAAGCTGCAAAAATATCGCCCCACTACAGGCATCACACCAGGCAACGGGCTATTATCAGTTTCTTCTGGACCCCACTGATAACATCCTTTCACCTCAAAAACAACAAAAGATTTCATGAGTCATATTGATGTCTTTGTTGCAACAGCAAATGGTATGACCAAAGCATGCAGTGTATTACGATGCATGCAACCTGTGAGATCCCTGAGGGCTTGACAATGAAGAAAACAAAGACGGCATTGGTTCATTTTCAATGGGCAAGTAAAGAATCTGTTCAATGAAGAATGAAGGTGACACTAGAGACTACAGGTTGAAAGCATAAGATTGGAAGACCTAAAGTCTTGAGAATAAAAAACTACTACAAAACTTAAAACAAACACATCATCATAAACAAACAAGCCAAAAGGAAAGTTATTCTCATCGTACGACACACTCAAGAGAGCAGAAGAGACTCAGACTTTCCAGCTCCATAGAGGGGGATGAGAAAGAACAATAAGGGCAAGTTTAAAAGCGGCAAGCCCCCTTATCCACAAGGAACAGAGCTCTGCTGCAGAAAAAAGGATATGACACAATAGCCTCTTTCAGCTCCTGTATCACATGTACTATGTGCAGAGGGACTCAATGGTGTTAATGTAGCTCCTTTCCTCTCATTGTGCCCACTGGAAATGTGTAGCTCTGACAGGGAAGCTAACTCAGGCTGGGTCAACTCTTGCAGCAAGGCCTCCACCTGCATTCCTCTTCCAGGTGAAACTGTTAAACTCTCGCTACCAACTCCTAAACCTTGGCCCTGATCTAGACCAAAAACATGGCTATAGCTACGGAGCATCAACAACAACAACAACAAAAAAGTTCAACAATGAGGTTTATGGATTATCATTCTTTAGATGACAGAGCAAACACAATAACTCTGCCAGGAGGGATAACAGGAGGACTCAGCCATCTTACAATGAACTTTCTTTTGCGTTTACTTATCAGGCAGACAGAATGGATACGGTTTAACCAGATTAATTTCATTTTTTTAATGCAATTGAATTAATTTTCATTTTGTTTTACACTACACTGCAAATCTAATCATACTGAATAATGCAAATTTGGGGTTGCATTTCTATGCATCAAAAACATGCATATGGTTGAGCCATTTTTTATTTATTTACTTATTTTTTGTTGAATTGCTTTCTGCATACTAATTAATTTTGCATAATTAATACCAAACAATCATCCTAACAGATGCTTCAAGCACGGCAGGTGCAGTTTAATTATATCGTTTGGTGTACAATACAAGAACATTACCTGTTTGGCTGCTCATTAATGTGTATAAACTTTAATTTCAATATTTTTATCAACTTTATTTTACCCACTACCATGTTTGCCCAAATGCCTCTAGAACAGCAAAGATTAGCACACTAATAATTAAAAACAAAACCCAAAATCAGCACTTACCGCTGTCTGTAGTTTATCCTAGAAATAAGCGTTTATTTGCGGATCAAGCTCTGTCAACAGCTGTGACACAACGCGAAAGCTCCATCTCCTGTCCTCTCAGTTGGTCAAAGTCACTTGTTGCGCGTCTTGTTTTCAGACTAGTTTTACTTCTGAGCGAGCGAGAAGCCCCGCCCACACCCAGCACTGATCCACGATCAGCTGATCTGCTGCACGGGACTCCGGCGAGCAGCTTCTCACCTGATCTCGAGACACAATGCGCAGAAACTGGGTGGAGGCCATCCAAGCCCGTGTGCTTCCAGTATCGGCGAAATCAAGGGTTTTCATATTATAATGAATTATTATAACAGGATAGAGAAAGTATATGGGCCATTTTCAACACGATCCCTTGATTTTTCAGTATTTAAAAAAACGTGTAAACCCTCAATACCATAACAGTGTATTAAATATCATGAAACGAATAATTCAAAAACATTCTATTCGTGCTAAAAATTCCTTCTTTTTTGTTTTGCATAGTAACATTTTGTTACGTCAGGGACAATCTTGAAGGATGTCCGTCTTTAATGTGTAGATAATGGTTTGGATCTGTTCTGTTTTAAACATTTTTTAATTACTTGAACTTTTCAGTTAAAAAGCAAAACAAAAAAGTAATTATAATACTACTAATAATAATAATTTACAAATAAAAATACACAAGTTGTGGGAAAGTATTTCAAGTTTAGAGAAAGAATAAAATGTGGTAATTTATTAATCTTTCAATTTTTGTTTAATAATTTATTCCACATGGCTAATTTCCACAGCTTATCATTTGTGTATTGTTAATGTTGGGTGAAATATTTTTTATTATTATTATTGATTATGGGCTATTGTACTGATTTCCCCCATCATTCAGCATCATCACCACTATCATCATAAAATCATTTTGTTAAGAGTTTGTCTCGGTGCTACAATAAAATAATAAAACAATAAAAAGACACAATAGTCAATAATCATGTTTTTTAATGATTAGTAATAATGTCAAGAAAAACACTTAGCCTGCATATATTTACCTGAATTAATATTTTGCAGTGCTAGAGCGAATATCGTTTTAAAAAAAAATACCAAAAATAAATGTCATAGAAATGTCAAATTACCTAAGAGCGTTATGAACACGCCCTTACTCTGCGATCAGTTAAACGATATCCTGACAGCGCCATCTAGTGATAGAACACTGACAGCAGATTAGCATAATGCATATGACAGCATGACTTACAGCGAGGCCAACCACACTTTACCACACCCTAGTGTTTCCACACTGCCAGACAACTGATAGAAAAATATAACGAGACCAGAGTAATGTTAGTAGAACAAGTAAAATCAACCTACCTGATACAAAAAATATTACAAGTGAATAAAGTAAGCTTCAACAAAACATAAATGATGACAAAGCTGTTGTACAGATGCTGACTGTGCTGGTGAAGATGCACTGGCTGATTTCTGTGAGTGCATGTGCAGTTAACATCGCATCAGATCTCATTTGGGAATATAAACAACAAGATTTTTTCCCAAGCGTTTCTATTATATCTCCAAATTTATAAAGAAGAAAACCTCCATGTCTGTCAACCTCCTTAATATAATACAAGGAGATAAATGTGTCCCTGACTGGAGGAGCACTACGGTGGTAACTTCACAAGAAATTATTTATCAACTATCTCCCACTTTATAAGTTGCCTTAGCCACTATGTACTTGCATTAAAATGAATTATTTGGTTCAATACATGTATTGTTTACATACATGTGTTTACATCATACTTATGTTTAAAAAATACCTGCATGTAAGTAATTTCTGTAATTACATTTATACTTACACTGTTGACCCAACCCTTACACCTTAACTCACCCTTAAACCTACCCAAACCACTAAGGGGAACTCGTGACCTAATGGTTAGAGAGTTGGACTCGTAATTGAAAGGTTGTGAGTTCGAGTCTCAGTCCGGCAGAGATTGTTGGTGGGGGGAGTGAATGTACAGCGCTCTCTCCACCCTCAATACCACGACTGAGGTGCCCTTGAGCAAGGCACCGAACCCCCAACTGCTCCCCGGTGCCACAGAATAAATGGCTGCCCACTGCTGTGTGTGTGTGTGTGTGTGTGTGTACTTTGGATGAGTTAAATGCAGAGCACAAATTCTGAGTATGGGTCACCAAACTTGGTCGCATGTCATGTCACTTTCACTTTCAAACCTGTCCCTAACCTTACACGTACCCCGCAAAAGTGTTTTGCAACACAATAAGTACATTGTACTTATTTTTTTTTTTTTTGATGTAAGTACATAGTAATTAAGGCCACTTAATATAAAGTGGGACCATCAACTATGTTTGTTTTGTTTTAATGTGCATAATTTTGGTGTCGGGATAGTTTATCCCAAAATGAAAATTCTGTCATCACTTAGGCTACTCATGCTCATGTCATTTCTGGACCTTTTAGTAGGCTAAGCTGGTTTGGAACTTAATTATCCTGTTAACTTTGCATTTGTGCTTACAGACCAACCCAAGAACTAAGAGCAAAAATACAAGTTGTGTGTATCTAGTGTAAGTAGACCTACTGATGACTCCACCCTCTGCCGTGGGTCTGGTGTTTTCATTTCTCTGTGTGGGGGCAGTCGGTCTTGTAGCTGTGAGGACTGTGTGGAGCTGCACAATAGAATCTCTATTTAAAACCCCTGCAGCATGTTCAGCAGGGAGCGCTGTCTGTCCCCGTCTGGGGCCCGGATGAGATCCAGCGATAGAGAGAGGCGTTGCAGTGTTTTCTTCATACGGCTTCGTACTGTCATTCAGTTTAGAGTTTACACACATTTATTTGTGTTATTGTACTGAATCTTATTATGCAAAACAACAGCTATATATTTATTTCTTCACTTTAAAAATTGAATGCAGCTCAGTTAAACCCATTTTCACAAAAAGAAGGAATTAAGACTCACTTTCCTCTATTTTTTCCGAGTTTGTTCGTATTGAGGATGGCATGACAAGTTAAAGTTTTCTTTAAAAAGCACGTCTCGAGACATTAATAAGACGTGCACATATTTTTTGTTTCAGCTATTTGAATGCAACGTTCCACATTTTGGATGTAAAATTGGGCTGGAAAATCTTACAAGTTAAAGCTTTTTTTTCCTCTGTAGCCATCGGAAAATGTTGATCATCGACCCCAGACTAAATGTTATATAAACTGTGCACTGTCTGTTCATATCACTAAAAATATAGTAAAAATAGATCAATAACATGAAAACAACTACTGCATGCCGAAACACTGTATAGAACAGTGACAAAATAATGAAGTTGCTTGCCTAGATCCAGATATACAAACATACATTTTTGATTACTTTTTTTTATAATTTAAAATATTTGTATTACAGTCAACTGAATCAGTTCAACAGATTAAGCAAAAAAATGTATGATGTTGAATTGTTGGACTCCAGACTTCTGACACAGAACAGATCAAAATATAATTTTTTAAGGAATGTATATCAACATTTAACGATGCTTTTCCTCCAATATTCATTTTTGTTAAGAATAGTTTCTCAACAGCTCTCAATTATTCATCACTTAAAAAAGGTCATGGGACACCAAGTGAACAAAATTGGCTGCGGTCACGGTTTGGCTGATAAGCAGAACCGTAGCACTAGTAGGCTATACTGTAATTTAAGCAAGTGTTAGTAATAGTATCGTATCAGCACCTATTTAGAAGAATGCAGTTCATGACGTTTAAATATAAAATCTGGTTAATATAAAAGTCTGGTACACAGAACCCTAACCGTGGTCATCAAATGTAAACCCAACAATGATTTCACTGAAAGATAAAGAGTCAGCAGGAACGTCATGATCAAATGCATGTCAGCCTGAGACATCCTTGTTTACGGTCCAGCAGCAGAAGCCAAGATGCTCCTGTCAGCGAGCCCACCATGACACTCCCTCGCTGGGCTGTCCCACAGCCAGAAGTCAGCTAGCAAACACGGTGGTCCCATGCTTATAAAACATTGCCCATTTTTCTAGCTGACTGCAAGTAAACACTCCAGGGCACGGTTTTGATAAAGGCAGGAAGGAATATGCACACAGTCGCACAAAAACACACACACAGGGAGGAAATGGGACAAAGCCTTCCCACCCAGCCAGCGGAGATGGAGCGGCCTCCAGATGAGGCGTCGTGTTGGAAGACTGACAGAGTCGGAATTGGCCGAGGTCTCTCCAGCATTTAGTAACCTCTTCCCCAGTGCCGTTCCTGTCTCACAGCAGATCTGGGGCCAAACCTGTCAGCGCAGGACAAATCCAATGAGAAAGTGTCTCTCGCACACATGTACAGAGACATAATTTAGGGCAGATGTGTAAGCCAAGGAGAAGAGTTCTGGGATTTAGTTTAGTCTTTTAATTGGACAGCCAGGACTGATGTCATTGCATAAAAATGTACGGATGAGATGAAAAATGAGAAATAAACAGAGCGAGCTGTTATTAGAGTTCGGTGAGGTATGCTGGAAGTTGCATTGCGCAGAAAGACTCTAAACCATTCACCACTACTGCGACAAAACAGGTGCTCCTTATTTCATAACTGACACAGAAATGGGAAAAACAAATCATTTAATTAGGAAGCAAAGTCCATTAACTTTGTGAATACGTGGGAATATGCACACACCCCGCAATGAAAGAGTGTTATACTCCAATGTTATTCTCCCATGATCATTCACTAGAGACCCAAAGTATGTTAGTCTTTCAGTCAAGTTAAAGACAGATGTTCAACTCTTACAATTCAAATCTGAATTACTTTAAAAGAAAATGTTTTCTCAGTGCAAAGACATTGTTTTTAAACAACAAAAGCTATACAGACTATTTTATAAAGGCAAAATAATATTTGTCCTCCTTTAAATATTGCATTGGGTGATTTCACACTACTGGAAACAGAGAAGGGGTCCATAATGCTTTAGAAAGAAAACTGTAATTATGATAAATGAAGTGTTTGTGCAGTTGTTTAAATATGCTTAATTGGAAAGTCCACACCACTATGAAAATTCTGTCTTCATTTACTCACCCTCATCACAAAAAAAGATACTTTTATGAATTGGCAACAGTTTCGATTTCCTTTAACTTCCATTATATTGTTTGGCCATACAACGGAAGTCAATGGGAAATGTTTGGTTACTAATATTCTTCAAAATATATTTTATGTTTCACAGATGAAAGAAAGCCATACAGGTTTAGAATGACTTGAGATTTTTTAAAAGCTTATTTGTATGTCCAAAATCTTTTGAGAAGCCCAGCAGACGTAATGCCAAGCGTTGACTCAATAATTCAGATACGAGTGAAATTAAGTTACGTATTTTAATCATTTTTGCCGTATGAACTTGTAGATGAAAACCAAATGCTGAGACGATGAAAACCAAATGCTGAAAGAGGGAAATAAAGGCACACATAAGAGTTAAAAAAAGATGGCACATTTATTGCTACATAAATGTTATATACATATTGTGTTTTCTGTTACAGAGACAGAAAAAAGAAAAGAATTCGACTTCTTACTGCTGGTTTTCTGATGTGCATTGACAATACCTTGAATTTTGACATGGGTACAAATCGTTCATCAACCAACAATGACTGGAGACGAGATGGAGAGCTCAGGATCTGGAACATCGAGCTCGTACAATACCCCAAACGTACTAGACTGCGAGCTACAATCCTACTTATGTTCTTAAGATGCTATCGATAAGCTTTTTTATAATAATGGACAGGTTATGGTAAATAACCGTACTTTTTTTTACTATCTACTATAGTAAAATAAAGTAAGAAACTTTTTACTCAAAACTTTTGATTTCAAAAATCTAGAAAGAGTAATATTTAGAATTCAAGAAATGTTCTTACAATATTATTGTATAAAAGTCTAACTATAGTGAAAAATAAGCCAAATGTTTTTTTTATCCTTTTTCATAATTTTTCTTGTTATGAGGGAAAGCATCAGTGCATACAGCAAAATCTAACATATCCAACAGAGGAAAAAAACAGAACTCAGAAAAAATGACAAAAAAACAGGGAAAACAAAACTACTGACAAAGAGAGGACTCATAACCTCGATTAATTTTCAGCCGGCAAAAATACAAGCTCTTGAATACTGAAATGTATAACAAGGCCACAAAGACTAGTGGATTTCACGATAATTTTGTTAAGGAAGGATACTCTCCACAAAGAAAAAAAGAGAGAAAAACACACAAGGAAAATAATGCAGATATTCTGAAATCTTGTTCTTTTGTTCTTCGTATTCGAGAGAGTGGTTCATATGAGAACGTGGCAGTCTTGTTTCAATGGTGAACGCATGGAAGACAAACAGACAGGGCGGAAAAAGAGATCCAAAGCAAGACGGTAAAAAAATAAAATAAAAAAATAACATTTTTGGTCTTAAAGAAAACTCATACATCATAAAACGAAAGCGGTGACTGCTGCTCTCTTTAGATTTAATAAGAACACAAATAATGGCAGAGAAAAACCCAGATCCAAACGGACTTTGTTCATCATTTCCACTGTTTGCTGATGTTGATGCTTCACAGCGTTTGAATTCATAGAGCTTCTCTTCTTTTGAACAGACATTGCGCTCACATTCTGCTGATCAAGTATCAAGTACTTCAATGCACGAGGGGAAAGACAAAGCCATTCTAACTCAGAACATCCTTCTATTTTCACACGACAAATATACGCTTTACTATGAAGCCTAGAGAGATGCTTTGTATACAATTACAAATAAACATATAACATGTGGTTACTTTGAGTATGTCTTTTTTTTCTCTTTTTTAAAAGTTGTTAATGGTTTTAGAAAAACAAACGAACATAAAACAAAACTTCAATTCAGGCCAGGCGAATGAATGGTCTTCGTTTTAAATCCAACAGTGCCTTGTCTCGCGGTATAACAGAGATTCCTCAGTACAGATGTCCTCGGCATAACCACGGCTCTTCACCGAATAAAGTAACGTCGGAAATACGTCTTTCGCTTCACCCTAAACACTATATGGCAAAGGAATCAAAAGGACGAGACTGCGTCCCCTTTCCGTTTAAGACACTAAGAAATATGAAGGGAATGCTGGGGTTTTGTAACGTTCTGCTTTCTGTATCTGTACTGCTCACTAATGAGTATAAACATGTCAGCTTGTGTTTGACCTTTGACCTTTCAGTAAAGCCAGAGTTTGCCGCACAGGCTGATCCTATTTCGCCTCACTCATAACTTTCTGTCTGTGACGAGGACTCTGAGCTACACGATCAACATACATAATAAAGAATTAGGTAGTTTTGGTTTCTCATGCTGTCATTTGTGGAATGAATGTATGATAAATATAAATAATATATTATTGATTTTTCCTTTTCTTTTTAGACACAGGGAGTCATCAGATTCTTTCACGAGGGCACGGAATTTGATCTGAATATATTAATCTGATGAGTGGATGTCCTTCCACCACAGACGCTGCGGACAGCACACGGACAAACTGCAGATCTACTGAAACGCCTCCAGCTTCTCAAAGCAATGTCAGAACTTTCCCTTTAAACAGACTTACAGCTCGGTAACAGAATAAATAGGAAAAAACTAACAAAAAGAAAAGAACAAATTGTTGTTACAATGCATTCGTCAATTCAGTTTAGGCACAAGGCATCTTCCACGTACAGGGTGAAGGGGTGGCGACAGTCTCTGATTGTACAGCTGCGGCACACGGCTTGCAGACAGCGATATGTGCTGAGGGGCTTTTATGCTTGATTTTCTTTTCTCTGGTGGGCAGAACGTTGCTTATCGATATGGGATGTCTTCACAGGGAGCTGGGCACTTGCCAGTTTTCTTCTATCTCAGGATTGCTTAACGGTGGAATTTTGCTTCGAGTTGTCTGTCTTATCAAATTTGTGTCACAAACTGTGAGTCCTGTCCGCCCGTGGAAAGCAAGCACCGACTCTGTCTAACACACGCCATCGGGATCCGTTTGATCTGAAAGTGAGGGAAAGATAAGGACATTGCTTATGACCCACTGCACTGACACTCAAATCACTTTCTCATGTGTATATACAGTCCCGTTCAAAAGTATGGGCTTAGTTAGATTTCTATTGGTTTTCTTAAAGAAATTAGTACTTTCATTCAGAAAGGATGTATTAAATTGACAGTAAAGACACTTCTAATGTTACAAAATAGATGCTGTGCTTTTGAACTTTTCATTCATCAAAGAATGTTTTTTTGAGAATCAAATCAGCATATTAGAATCATTTCTGAAGGCTCGTGTCACACTGAAGACTAGGAGTAATGACGGCATTTGCCATCAAAGGAATAAATTGTATTTTAAAATAGAAGTTTTTAAAGTTAAACATTTTTTAATTGTTGTAATACTACATAATATCACTGTTTTACTGTATTCTTAAAAAAATAAATGCATAAGACTCGATCCTTTCTAAAAATCTTACAGACACCAATCATTTAAACAATATTGTAACTGTATACATCAGGAGTAACATAATGTCTTATTATAAAGTCTAGATCAGTCAATGCAATCCAAAACCTAGTTTAAGGCATCGGGTGCATTTCCAATGTAAATGTTCCTAAAGGAAGGTAAGAAAGGATGCAGCTCACTAGGTTTTGGAGCAGAGCTTGTGCCTCAGCAAAGCAAAGAATCTCGCTTGTGGTCTCGCATTTTAACCACCTGCCTGTTTTACATCTCTGTGTGGAGCGGACAGTGCTTACCTGGCTGTTCACAGATGGCCCATGGGGTTGGATGCATCTGTGAGGCCCGGGTGCACAGGCGGGTGGGCTTGCTGGGGGTCACCTGAAACCCCTGACACCTTCTCCTGCTCCCTCCTCTTAAGGCAGGCTGCTTTGGGGTTTAGGTTCCTCTCTGCACACAGGAGAATTCATATTATCTCACCATTGTGTATAAAGCAATACTGAAAAAAAGTAATCATAACAATTTTATAAAGATTTCATTGCCTTATAAAACCCGCTCTCTGCCATTTTGCTCTCTGAGATCTGAGATTACCATACCGACCCGAGAATCAGGTTTCCTGATAGTATTGCAGCTATCATGATGCTTATTTTTAGAATCAGAACTAGCGGTGCCAGATTTGTGAATTAATAGCTATTGATCTAATCAGTCAGATAGTTTTGCTAAAAGGTCTGCAACTGTTTGGGATTCAATTCGCTACACCGGGACAGGCATTGAGACAGTTCACTAACGCACTGAATTGATTGTTTCTCACACAAAAACAGGACACTTTACAAGTCAGAAAGCAAAAAGAGCACTGGATGAGGCAGATTTTTACAATGCACTGCATGAAACATAACTTGTAAACGTCTTCGATCATTTGTGAATGACTCTGTATGGCAGCTAAATACAATACATATCCATAATAATGTCCAAAATAAGAAAAAAAAGACATTTTGTTGACAGCAAGGTCTGATCAAAGGCTAGATACGTTACCAGCTGCCACATATAATTAATTACATTTGTTTATGCTGTCAACACATTTCTTTATTTTTACATAAAAAAAAAAATTCTTACCGAAAAATATAAACTGTGATTAAATATTTTATATTTGACGGACAGATCTTATATAACATGACATAATTGCATTATGCTGGACAGTGTCTGACCTCTGACTTGCTGTTCCAGGTTGAGAATGACAGTGACGGCCTGGTGAAGAATGAGCAGTTTAGTCTGGGGCTTCTCGCTCTTCAAGTGCAGCTGACACATGCGGCCCAGCTCTTTGAACGCCTCGTTGATGTCCCGGACTCGCAGCCTCTCACGGGCGTTGTTGGCCATCCTCCTCTCGCGCTCACGCTCTGCCTTCTGCTCGGGGTTCAGGTCCTCATCTTCATTGACACTGCTGCAGAACAATTCACAACTGTCAGACGAGACAGAGGGAACAATGTGGCCTAGACACCTGAACCTGAATGTATATGTGCTTGATGTGACATTTCCTTTCAGGCATTAAGTAAATAGAAGTGGTGTTCTTGCTAATATTTCATTCACTGACTCTGAGGTCAATGTTGAAGTGCTGAAGGACACTTCGATGAGCGGTTGCCTTGCCTTGGTCGAGTGCTTCCCCGATTCTGCTTCATATCCCTTTTTTCACTCTCGTCGTCTGATCTGAAGTCGTCAGAGGAGTGGTTATCATGCATGTCGTCTTTTTCGTGATTCTCGATCTTCAGGTCCAGAGAAGGAGCAATTTGACTGACCAGAGCATTAGCGATTCCTGTCAAACACAAAAAAGTACCCAGTTACTTAAAATAAACACTTAACCTCTAAAATGTAGCGCTTTGTGACTTGTTGTAAGGTCATAAAACTGCGTATGAATCACAACTGAAGAGGTAAACACGACCAATACGAAAACAAAACATTAACTGAAAATAAAGTGTGTAAAAAAAGCTTCCCACCTCTGAAAGTGTCTAACTGGTGGTTGAGCTCCGAGCTGGAGGTGGGACCGGCGTTGGCCTGCAGGCCGCCGTGGTTGTTGTTGTTCAGGCTGACGGTCTCTTCGCGGTGAACAGAGCCCTGTCAGAACAGATAGCCATAAATACATGAGGCAGAGAACAGAGCAAAACATCAAGAGTCCCTCTGATCCTGAAGCCATCTGATCAGTGCCGAGAAAACAAAAGTGATTTACATTAAATCGGGGAAGAGACAGATCTTGGACTTCAAAGCGGAGAGAGTCTCTGTGTTCCTACTGTAGAGTGTGACCTCCCCTCTGAAGAACTGAGTGGTATTCACACTACAAAGAACGACCTTCACAGACCCAAATTTGTGCTCAGAGAGGCACGCGGCACTTCAGTCCTGAGTTCTGGCTCTGTTCCACCAAAAAACACTCTCATGTTGTTTCCAATTTGAAAGCGTGCGTCTATACTTTGAGAGGCAGGTTGATTGTAACATACTGTAACATTGGACTGGATGCTGCACCGCAGACAATATTGGATTTCAGGGGTAGTGGTAGAAAGGAAACCGCAAACATCAGGTTATTTAACATCAACATGATGCATATATATGTATATTGTATACTGTAGTTTTTTAATACTATATATACAGTATGCTTTTATTGTATGTTATATCTATAACTAATTAATTCATATTAACTTTCTTTTTTATAAAACTTACAAAAACAAAGGTGGATTTTAATTGACAGTTTGACCAGCATTCATCACTGGTGGCTTCCAAACTCATCTGGATTTGATTAACGTCTTGCCATGCGATTAGCGACGCAATGGAGAAGAAACCGCTGCAGCCCCCCACCAACTCTCTTCCTTCCACCCCTGCCACAGCAGGCGGGAGCACATGCTAGCCCGCGATTTAGTTTCCTTTTTGAGGATCCACAGGATTGGGAGTCATGGCGAAAGAAGAGAAAGGAACAGAAATGGGGGAGAGGTCTTTCCTCCCTTTTCCTTTAGGAATGCGTTCCTAAGTCACTGTTGGCCTCTGTTAACCTCCGTGCCGCCCAGGCCCAAACCCCTTCCTCCACGCTCTAATCTCAGCACCACTCTCAACAGGTGTCCAAACAACTCTTTGTCTGTGGCAGAAGAGGGGTGGAGGAGAGGGGGGGGGGCAACCAAAGAAGGCGGCCATTTTCCTGTCTGGGCTTGATTACCATACAGCTGAGGCGCTCAGACACACACGACTAAAGCGTCAGATTTTCTGAGTTGTTAAAAAAAGACGAGGGGGGGAAAAAAAGAAAAGAGATGAGACAGAAAGAGAAAAGAGTGCGCCAAAATAGAAGCACGCTGGCTGTGCTGAATCAGGACCTTGTCTGAATGCTTGTTTGGGTCGAGCCTGAAGCACAGAGCTCTTTTTGTGTGTGTGTATGAACACATCAGTGTGACACACGGCAGTGTGACAGCTCCCGCTCAGACGAACGGATCGTGACACAGCCCCAGCACTGCTGCAATCTCCTCTCTTCTGTCTGAATGAAACGCACCTCTGTTCATCGCGATTGAAAACATAAGCTGTGCCGAGCCAAAAATTCGTGAACATCACTTTTGTCTCTATGTGGCAAACCAGAGAATGACTGAATTGTTTTGGAAATTACAGCCATTAAGGGATAGTTCACCCAAAAATGACTTTCAATGGAATCTAAAAGAAGATATCGTGAAGAATGCTGGTACCCAAACTGTCCTGATAACCAATGACTTCCGCTGAATGGAGATTATATTTATTTATACAAAATGATTTCTCTAATTGTACATGTTGAGCATGTCAAATTTTGTTTGACTTAAGCCGTCAATAAACAGTTCTATGAAAGCTTCACTAACATGTGCTACAGCATTCCAGACATTAACTGTCTGCTTGAAACGCTAAATGAGAACAGCAAGTTGTTTATCAGGAAATTTCAGATCTTCGTGGTCAACTAGACTTTCCACCGAAGTGGTCATTCACGAAAACATTTTTGAGAGTTGCTTTAGTCTTCGGGCAAAAACAAAAAGGTCAGTGTCAATTAATTTGAAAGCATATGAAGTTGAAAGAAAATCCAAATGTTTTTTTGAATACAGAAAAAATTATGAGTATTTCCTATTATTGGGAAACCACTGGGAAACGCCTCCCTCGCTTGTTCCGACTATTACAGCTGTGTGCAGATCTCTCTGTAGAAGGGAATGAATGACGTGGGATGGTGGGGGAGATACAGAGTGCTTTAGTTTCAGCAGGTCTCACATCACGCAGGTCCCCACAGCCCCAGCGAGCTACGGTGCGGAAATGTCTTCCAGACCGGCACTGATCTACTAGATTCTACTGTGACTGCTTTTCCCATTCAGCCTGAGGAACGCAGCTCGAGGAGGGAAAATGAGCTTGGGTCCAGCCATTACGCTTATGGAAAGTATGTGGGTTTAAGTTAAACTGCTCTCAGTGGAAAATAGTTCAGTTTCAGCACATGGCCAGGCCTTCAATTTAAACAGGTGGCTTAACTCTGTTTATTAGCCTATTTGGAGAGGCACAACGAAAAAACACAGGCATTTCTCTCCCTCGTGCCTGAAATAACTGTACAAGACTTTGACCTCAAAAGCAATGAGACATTCAATGGCTCGGAAACACATAAGCTAAAGTTTCTTTCGTGACGGGGAAGTTTTCTTTACCATTTGTGCTGTTCGGTTGGTGACCAATCCAGAAGCGGGGAAATTGGTGCCGATGGCTGAGACTGGCCCGTTGTGCACTTGTCCTAACAGGCTGTGGATGTCGCTGGACAGGGCGGCAGTGGAGCCCACGGCGTGATTCCGCAGGACGTGAATTGCATCGTCCAGCCTGTCCAGCCGGTCCTCCATCCGAGACTGAAATGAGTGATGCAAAGTGAAGGGAGAGAAAGAGAAAACAACATCAGCATAAAATAAATAAATATCAACAGAGACTTTATTAAATACATAGAATTACAAAATGGCAAAGGAACATTCGAAAACAAAGTGAAGAGGAAAAGAAGAGAAAAAGTCTGTTGACAAAAAAAACAGTTTTCCACTAGCAATATGGTAATTTTCATGTATTAATGTCATCAAAGATGAAATGGTAAACAGAAAAAGCACAGCCAAATCAAAAGAAAGCCGATGGACAGTAAAAAGAAGGACAGGACGTGACTGTCTGAAGAGCGGGAATACCTCGCAGACATCCTTTAAGAAGGACATGGCATCCTGCAGATGCTCATGAAGCTGCTGGTGCACACGATTTTTCTACAGTCAGACAGGAAGAGGAGAGACACGTACAGTGTGAGACGAGACAGAAAGACTGCAGAGAGAAGCAAGCAGAGTGTACGAGAGCTCGGCAGAGAAAGAGGGCAGGGAACCGAAGCGGAGCGCCAACTGCCGACATCTTGGTACTTGTTCAAGTAACTAATTACAATGAACCATGGTTCACTCTGCCGATCACAGCTCATTTCCTGATTCCTGGAGGGCCGCTGCTCACGGACAGTCCATAAAAATGCATTTGCAGCTGGCATACAAGTATTAGAGTAAATATTTACCCACACACCCCATAGTGTGAATGTATGACGTGGGAAGGAAAGTGTGTGTGTATGTGTGTGTAAACTGATCTCCTGTTGTGCCTCAGCTCCCCAGTCAGCCCTGGAATCCTGCGGCAATGGTTGAACGCAGCAGCTGCCAGCACCCCCCATCACACACCCTAACCAATCCCTAACCACCCCACCTTCACACACCCCGGCCAATCTTCATCCACCCCGGACGAGAGAGGACAGATGGCAGGAGACACGCCCCAAGGGACGGGTATTGTTCGGTACCCATGGTCCCGCCACTGACATTTGTCAGCCAGGAATGTCCATGTAAAGCAACCCCCTGCCCTCCAGGAGCAAGTCATCTACTGACACAGTGTCCATTAAAAAGTGCTCAGTGCCAGGGGGAGGGGACAGCGCTCTTACCAGAGAGTGAAGGGAGTTCTCGTAGTTTGGGGAGGAAGGTGCCTGTCCAGTCGCATGGGGCCACTGAGTCGTACCTGCGGACAGAGGAAGGAGAGCTTTTTAGTCACCTGACACTTTCCACTTTCCAACTGTCGTCTTTACTGGCTGCATGCAAAAACAAACAGTGTGACCATTGGAGACCGGTTCATGAACAAATAATAGCAATATGATTCATTTCATGAACTCATGAGTTATCATTTAAGGAACATATTAGCTGTAATATATGCGTTTATATAAATAAATATAAAAATATACATTTTAAAGAGTCCTAAACCTTTAAGAGTTAAGAAACACATTCATTGTTAAAGTTACTGAAATGTCATTTTATAATATAATATAACAATATAATGTAATATAATATATTATTTAAAAGACTCAAAAAACTCACGAGTCATTGGTTAAGAAGCACATTTACTGTAGCAAATGATATTTCAAATATATAATATATTTTATTGAAAACTTATGAGAAAGTTATTGGTTAAGCACATTTGCTGTAAAAAAAACTTAAATACATACAAATAAATACAACAGTTTCATTTAAAAGATTAAGAAACAAGTTCATTGTTCTTGATATAAAGAGTATTTTAATTTACGTAAAAATATGTGTTAATAATATAATACAAAACTTTTCTTTTTATACATGCACATGGTACAATGCACTGATACACTTTCACAATAGACTAAAACTCATTTCCTATCCTGACTGATTCCAGCTATTCTCAATGTGGGCTGTTTTCCTCTAGGTCTCCAGACACATCATTTCCTATGACTGGGTCATATCCTGCAATGTGAGAAGGGTTCGAAGGCGACCCTTACACGCATACACACACAAACCAGTGCTGAGGGACATCTCCTACTTCCTCTCATTAATGAAGTCATGACTAAAAAAACCTGGGAGAACAATGCAGGACCGCGATAAGGGCGATGACTTGGACCCTGAGCATCTTCCCTCGACTCTAATACAGCATGAGCTCAACGGAGAAGCTCCATATTCTAGACGTAACAGGATGAGACCACGACTCTCTCTCAGATCTCAACTCGCACAAACAAACTACTGGACGGTGAGCGGTGATGTGACCAATCTCATGTCAGACGCTGTCAGGGAAAAGAAAAAGCACTGTTTTGCCACATTACTCAAGTAATAGCATAAGATTTGATTTGGCTTGGTCACATTCTCAGCCCTCAGACTCAATGTTTAGCTTTTTTTTCTCCTTCAAAATTCAGTCGCTGGAAGAATTCAGTGAATGTGTTTTTGTTCCGTGGCAGTGTGTGTGAGGCTGGAAGGGACTATAATGAGGATGTAAATGACTCCGGTCTGGTCTCGGTCTAAACGTGCTGATTCTGACTGGCCATAAATCAACACCGCTCTAAAAGAATGCACATCTGCTAATCACAAATCAAAACGCTGGTGGTGGAGGTCGCTTTCAATCCCTTCACTTCCAAGTCAACTTCACTCCAATTGGCAAACAATCCACTACAAAAAAGTATTGCGTGAAGGCTGAGGAGAACAATAAAACAGGCCAAGTACCCTTAATGTAGAATGACCCAAAGCAAGCCTTTTTGGCTTATTAACATTAATCAGTTTAGGAGGGAGATCTGCGCTCCTCGTCCTTCGACCCGACTCCATCAGGCACAGACTCTAGATGCTTTGTTAACACCAAAGATTTCCTATTTTGCTGGTTGTCATAACTGTTGCGACGGGCCTGCTGTGGTCATACGTGTAGCTCTGCTAGCATAGCTCAAGTCCTTCTCAGCAACAATCAGTGGATTTCCTCTTGTGTATGACAGGAAGTTATTTAGGTAACGATTTTCCAACCATTCATCTTTCCCAAAGCGAAAGCAGCTCTAATTTGAAGGAATTCATTCCAAAACCACAAAGCTCTCAGAAGCAGACTCTTATTAAGGGCCTATTAAAAATGACTTTGGGGCTATGAGAACAGAGTGCAGCGTTTAATAAGGCCTCCTCATCGGCGGCCAGCTTGACAAATGAGCGTGGGCCGGTGCGGCACTCTGCATGTGCTGCTGGGGTCTAATTGGCTGGTATGAGACCCGGCTACGAGAGGGTCTAATGGCTGAATTTAATAACTAATCAAGAGAAACAGATGGATGTGCTTTGCTTAATCATAACATCATGAAACAATGTGCACCAATGTCTAAGAACCATCTAATAAAAAATAATAAAAAAAACTTCAAAATGTAAAAGTCCTCAGATATCAAAGGGAACGTTGACTGCCTGCATGTGAGTGTAAATCAACTTAATGATGTGAGAAAATTGCAGGCAGAGAGAAAGCCAAATGTGACTAAATACCACAAACAGAACAACATTTTGATTAATTAATTCTGTCCTTTCCAAAAATGTTTTCATACATTTTAAATAAATAAATACATTTCTTATTTTATATCTTATTTTTTCCAATTTAAATATACACTACTATTCACAAGTTTGGGGTCATTACATTTTTTCAAGGAAATTATATTTGTTTTCAACAACAATGCATTAAATGACAGTAAATACTTTTAAATTGTTAAAAAAGTCAATTTCAAATAAATGTTGTTCTTTTGAACGTTCTATTCATCAAAGACTCCTGAAACAATGTATCACAGTTTCTACAACAGTATTAAGCAACACAACTGAAGTGTTGTGACACTAAAGACTGGAGTATTTTTTACGATACGATACGATATGATACACTTTACAATTTATTGTCAGATGGACAATATTTGCTGTTGCAATTTTAGATTTGTGTCATCACAAGAATAAATTACATTTTAAAATACATTAACATAGAAAACATTTTAAATTGTAATAATGTCACAATATTACTATATTTACACTATTTTTTTATTAAATGAATGCATATAATCAAATAAATAAGTATAAGCAAAAAAATTTAAACTTACCAAACCCAAACATTTAAATGGTAGTGTACATTAATTGAAATATATAAAATATATAAATATATAAAAAATAAGCACATTAGTTACATACACATTTAGTCCACTTATACATTTAAAAAAATTTTTAAGTAATAAAAAAGGTGCGCTAAGATGACAGGAAGTTACATCATAAGGTAGAGACTGCTGAGTGGAGAGGAAGGCTGTCTCTGAGCTGAGTCATCCTCTCCCTCCATTCCTCTCAGTCAGTCATGCTAATAAATGAGGATCTTTGCAGGCCGTCTGTCATGGGCAACAGCTGTGTGAGGAACAGGGCAACAGCTGAAGCTAAGGAGTGGGACAGACACCGACACAGCTGTCACCACTATATCAATGAACACACACACAACTGCCCTCTCACTGAAACAACATGCTGAGAAACTGCCATTTGTAGCACCTAGTATCTCCGTCTATCCCTCTGCGCTTCAAAATATTTTTTTCATTTAAAATGCATCAATCTTGTCAGGCGCAGATAAAATCTTCACAGTGGTCGGTTATCTATCCACCACTAAACCAGGGCATAACTCCCCCGACACCATCTTCAATCTCAGCGGCTGCGGGACAGTGTGTTTACTCATTTACGTGAGGAGGACGGGGCTCGCTGTGTGTAGCTACACCGCGTCAGTGTGATATGGGAGTCGGGCGGTCGAGACAGGGAAGGAGCTGACACTTGCTGCGAAGGCAGTTAGTATTGTTTGATAGCAGGCAAAAATCCTGGTACGGTGATAGACAGACCACTGTGATTGTTCATTAAACAAGCGCTTATTCCAGAATCTCAGATCAATGTTTAACAGATCATTTTTAATGTTTAGTGTGTAACAGATCACGTTTACATGCTTATATATACACACAATACTGTGGTATTGTGATGGTCTTTTAATGAAATCTAAATGAAATGCAAAATGTGGATTGTGTTGAGGGTCTGTCTAAATGTGTGAAATAATGAGTTACAGTGGCCCCAAAAAGTATTTTGCCAGCCTTTTTGATACACTGACCAACAATTAAAAAACAAACTCCTATAAAATGTATTGCTGTGTAGACTGGATAATATTACTATTATTATTAATATATTAAATAAAGTTATATTTTTTTGAACTGTAAACTACTGCTCAAAAGTTTGGAGGCAGTAAGATTTATTGAAAGCTTTTAAGTCTCTTATGTTCACTAAGGGTGCATTTAATTGATCATATTTACAGTTTGTGTGTGTGTGTGTGTGTGTGTGTGTGTGTGAGAGTATATTTTTTCAATTATTTAAAAGAGATTTTCTTTTGAACATTATACATTTATTTCTTAATTGTCACTTTTGATCAATTTAACGCATTCTTACTGACTTAAAGTATTAATTTCTTTAAAGAAATCATACTGACCCCGGACTTTCCAACAGTGCACATTCAATGATTTACTCATCTGCAATAATGTATCTGCATTATCTTCATTTGATACCTTTTCTAAGTAAATATTGAATTAAATGCAATTAAACATGATTCAGATAAACATAAATGATTCACAGCCCCATTCAAATATGTCAATGCATTAGATGACAAATAGAAAACAAACTGGCACTTTTTTTAAAATAGCAAATGCACACTTATTAGCACAATTTCAGGTTTTAAATAATAACCAACACATATTGTTAAAAATTAAGACAAAGTATTTCTGAATTGTACTAGTAATTTTTTGGGATTATGTCCACATCTGTGTTTACTCTAATAGTACACCCTTTTGACTGCACAAATATACTAAAAATGGCTTTAGGATTAAATAAATGATTTACAGAAAGTATATTAAAGAGATTTTTGAAAAATGTTCAAGCACCAACATGCTTACAAATATTGTGTTATATGATCCAAACATTCATATATTTTCAACTGTGTGACTGACCGGTGAGGGTGTGGTGTGGAGAGAATGTGTGTGTGGGGTCAGAGACGCAGACGGGTGCTCTACCTGCTCTTCCTGTGGGGCCGCTGGCCGTCACCACTGTTCCTGCTGTGCCAGCGCCCGCCTGAGCCGTCAGAGGAGAGGGAGAGCCCACTGGAGTGGAGGGGTTTGAGGGGAAACTACTGCTGGTGTGGTCAGGAGAATAAATCTGCAAATGAGAGCGAGAGAACGAGAGAGATCAGTTTGTGAGGAAGCACGCTCAACCTTTAAAACCTGCAACCTGTCGTTTCCCTCTCCGGCTTTACGGCCGCGGTTAGCATCCCTCAGTCTGTGCTCAGCCAAAATTGGCTCATCAATTCTGCTGATTTTACAAGCGGAGCAGCAGTAAAATAAAATGCTCACAGCATACATATGGGCTTTTAACAGCCTACGCCGCCCTTTGTAATGTCTGCAGAAAAACACACAACCCCTCCTGCACTCTAAATGCTGTGTGACACCTGCAGTCCAGCCAGCGTTCTCTGGCTTTCTGACACATCTGTGGTTGTTATTAAGTCAAAGCCTGGGCCCACGCCACACACCCGCTGCATGTTGCACATCATAAGTGAAACCACATGAGCACAAAAGATCAGAAACCCTGCAAGAGAGCGGGAAAAGGGCTAAACAAACAGTCGTGGTAATAATTCACATTAGAGATTGGCGATATGTCCAAAATCTTACAGCACGGTGACAGTATATATGAAAAAATAGTGATAACAAATGTTTTATATATTACATAACCATTATTTTATTTTGTTCATGACCAGGTTCGTATCAAATGATAACATTATTCTGAAATGAATTCTGTAATAAAAATAACTGATATAATCCTTCACACTTTTCAGTTAAAAACAAAACAGTAACATTATAAACACAACTAGATGAGACACATTAGAAGCCATTGTAAAATATGCTCAAATTCTGTTTACATGGCGTCCGTAATGTCACTTCTAATACATAATAGAGAGGAGATGGAATAGAGAAAAGCAGCTGGATGATACAGAGAAAGAGAGAGAGAAGACATGGTCATTAATCTCTCTTTTTGGACCTCATTAGAGTGAATGAGTCTGGCCCGTGGCTGTGTGGATGGGCGTCTCTGGCTCATCTTCAGTTATGGATGAGAGGTAATAAAGCCTCTCCCCTGCCTGCCCAATAAACAGCGACCGAGACAGACACAGCCCTGCCCACACCATAATAAACAAACAGATGCTATGAAGAAGAAAGGCCTCCAGCCTTTACCACACAGTGCAGCACCGCCGGCAGGCTTTTTCCACCTTACCGGTGCTGTCTGCATGAAAATCCTGAAAAAAATGCTGTCTTCGAAACTAGAAAATGATTTATTTTTGAATAAGCCAAATGTCAAATGCAAGTAAACATCCCTGCCATGCTCTGCATTCTGCTAAAATGGTTTTCGGTCCCATAATGGAAACCACTATGAAACATGCAGGTTTTGATCCCAATTATCTGGCAGGATTTGAGAAAAACAGCTCTAAAGTTGTGGGCCATCACTTGCAGGGGATCATGAAGTCCATTTGACTTAAAAACACATCAAAATGCAGATACTATCGTTATTAATCTTCTTATTAAACCCTGAATGCCACACTTTTGTGTTTCAATCAACTCTGCAAATCCTGCCTGGGGCTTTAGTACATTCATCTCTCAGAGTAGACAGAGAGATAGAGAGAGACACTGATGGAGTGAGAGTGATACACAGAGAGATACAAAGAAAGATATCCTCTGCAATATAGAACAGATATGAACTAAAATCAGAGGCTTTTTTCTTATTTGATGGAAATGTATTCATTACAAATGTAATTATCCTTGAATTTCATTACATATTAGTATTTGGTTTGTCTATCCTCCATTTTAAAAAGACAGAAGCACTTGAGCTGCATGAACTCCACAAGTTGATGATGATCATGTTCTCCAGCATGAACTGAGATGATTCAAAGAGCATCCTGACCTTCAATCTGATCATCTGTACAAAGAGCCACATGATCAACATCATAAATGTGCTTATTTCATTAGTAGCTTAAAAAATTGTCTTGAACATTACATTTTGTCATAATGCTACTAAAAAAAATTATTTACTGACTTAAATTATACTGAATCCCAATTTTATATGTAGCCTCTAACAGTACACTTCTGGATGTTTCCTGACTGTTCACCGGTAAAACACAGTATCTGATCCATCACGACTGTGCCAGACGAGCACCCGTCCTCTTTGTCCTTGTGCTTCAGGACCTCTTATGGACATTAGTCCTGACCTAATGAGTTGAAGCGTCCTGACCGGCTTCTGCTGTATTTCCAGTGTAACACCACTCACAAACAACAAATGGATCTCCGCCCCCTCATCAGTCACGCTGCTCTCCGCCAGCGGGGGCCCAATGAGCACAACCCATCCAAAAGGAACCTAAACAAAAGTGGCACAATGGGCGGCCTGCAGAGCCGAGCCGCAGCAGTTAGGACGTTTCCCCCCACCCCAGCCCGACCGTGTCCGTTTCACCACAGCTTTATCATGCTAATAGAATTGAGTCTGCAAATACAAAAAGACTTAATTTGTGATTGTCTTTCAGCCGCACTGTCTTGTGTTTGTTTGTGTGCCAGAGTGTGCTCTCGTGGCACGGCAGGCCTCACCCACAGTATCTTATTACATTTTTTCCTCTCTTCTTTTTTTCCCCAATCAAAGAGCAGCAATTAGGCGTCTAATTTCTCAGAAAAGGAGGGCGCTACGAAAAACTTGTCCTTGTCCTCGGCCGAGAGGTGAGTCTACGGCCCCCGTCCGAAACAGTGCTGAATCAGTCCAGATGTGTTTCTACTTTAAAAAAAGGCTTGTTGTGACTTACAGTAGGATAAGCAAGTCTGCAGGATTTTTTGCAGCTAAATAAGTCTTTGAGTTAAGCTCGGCAAGTTTTATAGGTTATTGTAAGCCCCAGTTTCAGGGACACATTAGGAACTTGCACGAACGCCAGCACTCATTATCCAAACCAACATATAATCCACAGGCTTTTATGTACAGCTCCTTTTCTTGTATACTGCGAGATTAAGAGCACAATTATCCGGGCTTAGGTCCAGCAACATCCACAAACAGATTCCCTGACCTTATTCAATCTCTTAACCTTCTGCACTGCTACTAATACCCAGCCTAAGAGCACAAGTCCTGTCCTTTAAAGAATTAACTGCGCCATTATGCCGGGTAATCTCGCCCACGTCTACAACACGAAGATCCCGAAAGCAAGTTGGACAACATGGGACATGTTTATGATGCCTGAAACCGTATAGTGCTCAGTAGTTAAAATAATAACATAATGTCTTTTATCCATTGTACGGTGGGATGTATATAGACAGTCAATCCCTGTTCTCTGAAATGGTTAATGTATGGATTAAGAGGTCTGGTTGAATGGGGAAGGATCTCACCGAAGCCAGGGCTTTTCCCAGCGCGTCTCCAGTCTGAGAGCTTCCAGTGGCGTTCCCTCGGTTGGCAGCAGCTACACAAAGACCACACAGAGATACGGCATTCACATCGGAACAGAGCTGACAGAGATATTAATGTCATGTATTTTTTATTGGCTAGAAGCAGCTGGGACTAGGTGTGTCGAACTAAAAAATGTGCTGAAATAAATAAGTGATAAATAACCTTCAACAATGCTCTGGGATACTTAAAAAAGATGTGATACTTGTGTGAAGAAAAATACTAATGAATGTTGTACATATATTATTGTGTATATGGCAAATCAAAATAGAGATTTAAAGTAATTCATTTAAACATTTATTTTTTATTCTGTTCATAAAATTTGTAATGTCTATTACACTCACCAAGGCTGCAATACTCAAATATAATTTATTTCTGTGATAGCAAAGCAGAATTTTTTAGCAACCAATTAATCCAGTCTTCACGGTCACATGATCCATCAGAAATCATTATAATATGCTGATTTGGTGCTCAACAAACATTTCTTATTACTATCAAAGCTGTGCTGCTAAATAATTTTGTAACTGATACATTTTTCAGAATTCTGGGACAAATAGAAAGTTTAAAAGAACAGCACTTATTTTAAATATAATATTTTGTAACAATGGAAATGTCTTTACTGTCATTTCTGATCAATTTAATTCATCCTTGCTTATTAAAAGTATTATTGTATTTCATAAAAATGGGGGGGGGGACTTACTGACCCCCAAACCTTTGAACAGTAGTTTATATATAGAGTATGCCAAATTCCCTCTCTATAATAACTCTATGAAGTTTTTCAGATGCACAGATTATGTGTGGGCCTAAGAATGACTAATAAATCAAGAACAACACTACAAATGTGGTGTGCGCAGACAACATACCCATAACTCCCTCTGCGGTGTTGACTGGTGGGGTGTGAGATGCGGTGACGAAGGGTGAGGTGCTGGCACTGCCGCGGTGGAAGCTGGACATGGGTGGCAGGCTAGCGTTGATGTCTGTGGGCGACACCGAGTGTGGCGGGTAGTTCTGAGACAGACAAGAGGAAGAGGAACATTTTTAGTTTTATATATGGTTATACTACAAGGTAGTATATATTGATCCGATCCCACTGATTCTCACCAGGCGGTCGTGTGAGTGCAGGTTGCTGTAGTTTCCAGACTGTGGCATGTGAGATGAAGATCCTCCCAGCATTCCCCCATAGCCTGGCTGGCTGATCCCACTGGACGAGTTCCACGGGTCAGAGGAATTGTGGGTCCCATCTGATTAAGTGACAAGGAAGTCAATTTGAACATTAAAAACATGGGAAATAACTTAATTGTCTAGCTTTTAAGGTAGGTTACTTTGTATACGTTGGCAAGGAAGGTTTAAATTGTGAGCAAGACTGAGGTGACTTCAATGTGATCAATAATGCTGATAAATAAGGAAAAACACAACAAAGTTTGATATGTGAGCCGAAGCTTGACTCCCATGCTTCTTATTCTGGATAGAGGATGTCAAACAGACCAGCCTCTCTTTAAGTCTGCTTTTACACTCGAGTCAGAGCCAAGCGCTGAGCGCAGCTGAGATAACATTCAGCCAGCCGCAGTTCACTTGCTTCCGTCTCAACTTTTAAAGGAGAAATTCCTCACAGCCGAAACACCAAGCTTGAAATGGCCATATCATTTTTATCAGTCCAGATTGGCAAAGCTGGAATACGCATGGTTGGTTTACTATCCATGTCTGTGAAGTCGGTAGCATGATAGGCAGTGAGTGAAACGTAAAGAAAAGGCTTCCCAATTGTGAAAAGAAAAAAAAGGTTCAAAGGGTGAGCTAGGAGAAGGAACATACCAGAAACCGTATATTCAGGGTTTGAAATGTTTATATAACTAAAGTGGATTGGAAGAAGATTCAGCTTTAGAAATGGGTGTTGCCAAAAAAATAAATAAATGAAATTAGCATGATGAATCATAAGTGCGAGACTCTAAACTAAGCAAGTCCACAATTTCTAGGATGCACTTCTGTAACATCCTAGAAAATATGCAATGTTTATTTAATTTTTTATAGGGGTTAATTTAGTGTTTGGCCTGAATACTCTACGCATGTACGTGAATGCAAATATATCTAGCTATGAAAGCTCAGTTTATGAATTTATGTGTTATGAAATATGGCAGACCACATCGCAATGCTATATTGTGCATATCATCTAGTAGTTTTCTCTTTCCGGTCCCCTGCATCTGAATAAACATACTTCCCTACTATATAATAGGGAAAAACAGTATGCGAGAGTAGCATGTCTGAATTCATAGTATGCATGAAACAACAGGTGCAAAAGTATTTGGATGACCTACTTTCTCTGCAAAAATTCTGAAATGGACACTTTATTATTCCATGAAGCCACGGGAGAGTGCAACTGACACCATCACTAATATGACGAAGTCAGCATGGCAGATGTTGTACGCCCAGATTTCATTCATACTATATATAGAATGTCCTTTTTAATGATCGCAAAATTTGTTCCTCATCAAATTTAGTATCTACTCTGATTTCAAACGGATTGTGGTGCAACAGTTTTTTGAGAAGTTCAAATCAATACACACCTCAAAGATAACTAGTTTAACAGCAAACATCTCTTAAGCTATATCAATTACCCCATTATTACTGGGTTTACAATCAAAGAACGTATGTGATATGCATGTTCAGTACAACAAAACCATGTGTTTGCAATGCTGTGGCCAAGCATTCTTGTCTGCACTTGCATATTTGTATAAATGTTCCTGACCTTAAAACAAAAAAGGCTTCCTTTACAAAGTCAAAACTAAGTAAACAGTATAACAACAACAAATGACAAATAAAATGATGATGACTGACCGAAGAAAGTGCTTGGAAACATATTGCCTGGGGGTTTGGGGGATGGGTAAGATGGAGAGTCTCTGTTGAAGTCATCTGAGCTGGGAGATGGTGCATACACCTGCAAAAAGACAAACAAAATCAGACATTACGACTGAGAACAACTGCTTACAAACAGGTGTGAGGGAATGTAGGCTGCTGTTTTTGTCATTTCTATAAAATACAGCGACCCTCGTACAGACGCGCTCATGTCATTAAGCGTATCCTCACACCCTCGGTCTAATTCACACATACCATGAAACCTGACTGCACAATAGAACACAAACAACGCAATGCAACGCATATGGCCAATTTACAAATTCTTTGATGTAACAGATGGCTAATTTAGAAGTCTTATATAAAAAAGGGAGGATTATCTACAGTGTAATGTGCTTAATTGTAATATAATGACGACGGCATACATGCCCGCCGAACAAAAGCATCAAAACAAATGGATTAATATGTGAGGGCGAGAGCGTTAGGGTGCATATGTGTTTGTGTTTATGCAAGTGTATTTTAGGAGCTGTGGGGTTGGATTGGGTCGGGCCAGCGGAGCAGTGGTTACAGCTGCAGAAGTGCCCATTCCAGTAGAGGAGGATCAAAGGCATGAGGCTACAGCCCAGTAATGTGGCTCTCTCAGTCCATCTGCTCCAGATGGGACAAAACCTCTCGGAGCGAGAGAGACAACACTAGCATGTATGGCACGAATGAGAATCAATCCGCTCATTATCTGTCATTAAGCGAGTCAGACTAACTTGGACCCTCACTTTTAGGTGTCTGTGTCACCTGCCGTTTAAATTCCTCCCAGCGAGGACCTGACTGCCCCGTCATGTCTGTAAGAACCAATCCCTGTAACGCAGAGCAGATGTGCAGCCCAATGTGTTTCAAGTTACTTTAAGTTAAACACAACCTCTCTCTCTGCTCAACATCACAGCAACTTTTATTCTTCAAATAAAATCAAACCACATGATATAATGTTAACGCTCTCTGAGAAACACTAGACGTTCGATACAAGGCAAACCATCAAGTGCATAAAAGGTTAAAGAAAGTTAGACAGAATAAATAAACACCTGCCCTGACAATAACTGTTGCAATTCTTCACTAAATTACATTATTTCATATTTGTAAATTAATTTGAATAATTAATTTATTAAGTCAATTATTTACACCAAATCAGACAAATCTGTGTGACCTATCTTTGTTAATGATCAGTATCTGGCATTTAATTCAAGAATATCTGTGTGCCAAGACATAAACACAATTATTTACTAAATCTGAAATTTATAGGATTTTTTTTTTTTAAATTCATTAATTTATTATTTACTATAAATTCATAATTAATCACACTGTAGTGAAATACTGAGCAAAACAAAAAATTGCAACAATAGTTTAACTTTATCACGGATAAGAAATTAATATACAATACGCTGGCAAGTATTGTAGTAATTATAATCAAATATTAATTGCATTTAATTTCCATTGTCAGATCCCCCCCCCCTCATTAATGTTTCAGATGTACGCAGATCCCCTTCATCACGCAAACACACGGCTGCAGCATGTCATGACACACTCTGCATTACGATCAACATCTAAAGCCTTTCAGTCAGCTTAGCCAGCTGTGTGCGGCCGGGCACCTTGCTGAGGCGGCAGTACGTGCCCATGTGATTGGCACTGAGTGTGTTCATAAGCTGCGGCGGGCTCCCGTGGGTGTGCAGGCGCACACATGTGACCCCGGCGCTGGAAGTCCCCTGGTGATCTTAGGTTAGGGCGGCGTGGGAGAGGGGCCTTTGTCTCCGCCTCATGGCTCAATGGGCAGCATATGGCAGCAGATAATGCTAATCGTCCGCTTTACCCCGAGCTAACCAGTCGACCCGTTAATAAACCTTCCTAAACACCGGTGCCCCGCTCCACCACCAGGATGGATAATGAAAGAAAGCGCAAGAGAAAGAGCAAAGGAAACACTTCCTTTGACCAGGGCTTTAATTAGGAAGCTGTCAGTTATTCACAAGCCTCTGATCTTAACACCCACGTTTAAATGTTTTTTCCCTTCATTGTACTTTAAAAAAAATATTAAACGTGAAAATAAACAAAGAAATGGTGTATATTTAGAGCTCCCATAAGTTTTGACCAACACGTTTTTAACACTTTTCCAGTCATTTGTGATAAGAATGTTTATTTCTAGAGATTTTTAGCTAGATAAATATTTTAATATCTTTTTAAATTACTTTTATTGTAATTTTTTTAAATCATTAATTTCCATAATTTTTCAAGGGCTAGAAATGATCATTTTAAAATACCTAGAAATTTCCATAACCGCAGCAACCCTGTATATGGTTTCCAAAAAGACAAAATTCACCTCATGCTGTTATTTAAATAAAGCCATGAACAAAAAGCAATATAAATAGCTTTTTTCAGTTCCTGTGTGAGTCAATGGAGACGAAGGCTCACGCTGATGAGTGAAATGAGTTTTTCTCTTTTTTCCTCGCCTGTCACACCTTTCCTCTGATCTGAAAACCCCATCCATCACAACAACACACGGAAAAACCACTAAACTGTCAACATATGGATAAGCCCAATGACAACAGTGAAAGAGGCAGGGAATAGAGAGAGAGAGAAATGATTATGGAGGGAGAAAAAAAGGCCGAACAACAGACAAACCCACAAGGACGGGCTCAGAGCAGAGGGACCGCGAGTGACAAGAAAATATCCTGCCTCTGCATGTCACTTGTTTGGAGTCGGATCGCGGCCCGAGGGCCTTCCTTTTCAACTCCCATCTAACACACTTATCAAGGCGAAAAGGCATGCTACACGCACACAATGAGCCCCTATTGAACACAGCAGCTCTGTCCTGAAGGGACACGTTTTGACTTTTAAAGCCAAGTCTGTCTACAAAGAGCAGACGGTAAAAGTTTGAAAGTTAAAAGCATTTTGTTCCTTACAGATACAGGTGGAAGCCTTTTGAGAGCAGAAAAACAACACGCATGTTTGCTTTGAACAACTACAGACGAGCAACGCTGACTCATTATGCAAAGTTTTTACGAGAACAAAACCTTCAAAAAGGCTCAGTATGTATCTGAGAAAAAGAAAAAAACAAGAGCAGAGCACTATTTTCCAGCGGGACACCACATTAGCCCAGTAAATCTTAAAGGAATCGCTACCACCTTATACAAACACTTACAAATACGTGAATTAAAGCGAGAACAGCAGAGAGGAAATAAAATACTTCACACGTCATAAACTGACCCAATCAAAGCCGGGGGGGCGCTTGCCCTTCAGGGCCCAGTCATAAAACTATTGGTACCAGCCTGACATTCAAACAAATCAATGTGACTTTTATCTTTGTTGAGGCTCAGAGCATCTGACATTTAATAAATAAATAATATCTGTGTGCCAAGATATAAATAAAGCAACACAAGGAAGGGTTTATTGGGCAGTTACCCACTGCTTTGTATCATAAAGCTCAACTCTGACCCGATTGAGCCACATGCTCCTCATTTTCTCTTTCCTCCCAGCCTGCATTACAAGGCTGGAAATACTTAATATAAAAAGATCAAAGTGAGCTTTGTGGTGCAGGAACAAAGAGATCTGTCATAATGGCCTACGAGGAAAGCTAACTCTGGACTCTGTCAGATGACCTCAAAAGAAGTGAAAACACAAGCTGGGCTCTCACGTTTTGTCCCCAGAAACGATCGAGAGCTTGGAGATTAGAAAGTTGTGCGTCCTTCTTAAAAGCAGCAGTAATAATGAATAACATATCAAATTTAATAAGCAAGCTCGTATTAAATAGGTAACGGATCATTCTTAAATTCCTCAAACAGATGGAGAAATCTCCAGAGCGCTGCACAGACACCGAGAGAAAGGCATCAGGGAAATCTACTGGAAACTTTTTCCTCTCTACTGAAGTTGAGCGCTCAGTGCGTTGCATTGTCTGGGGAGCAGAGACTCGCTTTAAAGAAGTAGGTGGAAAATTCACATGTTTACTTGGCCATCTAATTCAGGACAGAGGTTAGATATTTTTATATAGCTAATTATACATTAAGCACTACAGAACTAACCCAAAACTTAATTTATAATAATAATTATATCCCAAAAAGAAGTTTCAGTCATATTTACGTAGCTTATGGGGGACGGGAGTAAACCAAAGTAATTAAAAGTAAATAATAAAGAAACTTATTAAATAAATAATATTCACATTTACAGATAATCTTTCTTTTTTCAGCTTTTTTTTTACCTTTGAGGTCATTCCCAAAAGGAAGTTTTATCAGATTTTGCTATCTTTCCGGAAACCCTTTAGGCAAAGCCAAGTAAACTCAAACACCCACTCATGAGGCACAAGTGCAGGTTCGAGTCGCCACCTCCTCTTTCTCATGAGCCCATACCACCAATCCAATCATCAAGCACCTGACAAACATTCAGCACACATGCACACGAGCGTTCACACGGGCAGCCACACGCAAACAGCCCAACAGGCATCGTGAGAGGCACACAGAAATCAAAGGGCCTGTGGTGGAGAGGTTTAGGAGTCCCATCAGGATTCCTGTAGAGAGAAGAATGCCTGGCTGATTAAAAACAGATGGAGAAACAGCGATGCTGCAGCTCTGAGCTCAATCTGCAAACAGGAAAGTCAAACCTCAACAGACAGACTCTCTTCCTTAATCATTCCCAGACTCCCACTTGTTATTATTGTGAACCCGTCTCAGCAAAGCGGCCACTCAGAGCTCACGGTGAGCCACAAGCACTGCCATCATCAATCACACAACTACCAATACACAGAAAAACCTGACGTTTATGCCAAACAAGTGTGATTTTATCAAGAAACCAGTGACAGGCTTGCAGAAGTGTCAGTTTCCCTCCAAAAAGCAGTTATATTTCAGATACTTTACATTTTGCGTGACTTAAAAAGGCTTTAAACTCTCTACAGCAGGTAAGAACTCACACTTTGTAAACTGCAAATGCAAGTAAATGTTGACCCAGCTCAGACTGAGGTAATGGAAACACAGTCAGCAGTCACACACACACACACACACACACACACACAGAGCAAAGCCAAGAGCAACGAGACCCTCAACTCAGTTTCTACACACTGAACAGACACGGCTCACCACTCCATTAAACCCGACAGCCCACCGCGCGCATGAAAAACATGTTTACTTATACACATTTCCTCTAGGGAGAGAAGGCACTCACCGATTTTCCGTTGTAGTAATACATGCTGCCCATTCCAGGCACAGGGTAGGCGCAATACATGATAAAAGCCTCAGTGATACTGGGAAAGACCTGGAGCCTGATACAGAGGATCTCTTTTCAACTGCCCGCTTGCTCCCTACACATACATCCACCAGCTGCACAAGGGACTAATTCCTTCAGTGCTGTCCCCTTACACATGGATCTACTCACAGACAACTTATGCAAAGCAGGAGGACTGTACCAACTCATCCGGCAGCGAGGGGGGAGGTGGCTTATGGGAGGAGGAGGAGGCGGACGGACCAATACCCAGAGCTAGGCTCCCCTAAAGCCTCATAAGTGCTGAGGCAAAGAGAGGAGGGGGGAGATGGAGGATAAAGAGTGAGGGAGGGGCGGAAAACAAATGAGTAAGTGGATTGACTTGTACTTTAAAAAAGAGACAGAAAGGAAATTAGAACGGGGGATTTTTTGTGCGCAAAAAGGTGCCGAACGAAACACTGATACAACTGTTGTGTTCATTTAACTGTTGATTCTCGTCTGTTCTTTCACAAGCAAACAGTAAATGAAATAAACATTTACTGATATAGCTTAGAGGAGCATGCAAACACAAAAACACAAACACACACTGGTCTAAATCTGCAGCTGATGAATCTTTTTAGTGATTATTGTTTTCTTTTATTGAGGGGTTGGAGAGGATTTCCTCACTGCGTCAATAATCTAGTAAATGAAAACAAGTTAGAGATAACTATAACAGTAATACAGTATATAAATATATGTAATCATAATATATATTCCTACTACTAAATATTGTTAAATATTATATATAATACTATATAACGAAGTATTATAAAATAATATAATGAACATGACAGTAAAGACAAATGCTGTTCCTTTTTACATTTCTAGTAATCAAATAATCCTGAAAAATATATTTCACAGTTTCCACAAAAATACTAAGCAGCATCACTGTTTTAAACATTGATAATAATAAGAAATGTTTATTGAGCAGCAAATCAGTATATTAGAAGGATTTTTAAGGATCATGTGACACTGAAGAATGATGTTGAAAATTCAGCTAGCTAAGTATTTAAACAAAATATATATTTTTTGCTGCATTTTTAATGAAGTAAATGCAGTGTTGGTGTGTAAAGGAGCATTCTTTCAAAAAAAATAATAATAAGTGTACCAACCCCAACACGTTGAACTCTACTGTATGTATACATGTGTTTTCATATATTCTTTAATTATATGAAAATATAATAATAATCAATAGTGATACAAATTAAGAACTATTTCTAACACTGCTAATATTACGATTAGACTATGCATTTCTCATGCCATGCACTTGTTTGCTCTTAACCAAATCTTGGCGAATGTTGCGACCTGTGGCTGTTGTTTTAATTGTCCCTCCACAGTGGCGTGACAGCCAACACAGAGAGCTGTTGAACACATCCAACAGCTGCAGAGAGGCCGAGCCTGACGTCAAGCACCGAGAGCAATGACGCTCCACTTCCTCACACGTCCCCTCCTCTCGCTCTCATTGTACCTGCTGCTCCCCTTCCTGGGCCTCTTGCCCATAGACTATAGGGGCGGTAGGGTACACAACACAAATAACAGGCGCACTGGGGGTGGGAGAAGAGAATGAGGGGAAAATGAAGGGAAATGGGAGGGTGGAAGTGGAAGAGAGGCAAAAGAAAAAGGCTGGACACAGTCATTGAGAATGAATGGACAGGGGTGCAAAAATAGATGAGGAGGCCGAGGTCGTCCACGTGCTGTGAACACGCTGACCTGTAGCACCATCGGTCTCTTTAAAGCCCACTCTAGGCCGCTCCACTCCGGGCCCTTTCATGTCTGTCACTGCAGGCTTCCCAGTCCAAACACTGTCCCATTCACAACATTATTGTTATGGAAAGATGAAAGCCTTCCCAGAAAAACGATACTTTATTATGCTTTCCCCTCTAATTCTATTATTATTTATTCTCTTTTCTTCTCCGAGTGAGACTCTTTCAAATGTGTCCAAGGTGGTTGAGATCGACAGGCTGGTACCACTTTAAACCTGGAGCCGTTTCAAGTCGATTCTTTAGGAGAGAGACGGCCGTGATGGAGGAATGCTTGAAGCTCCATAAAACAAATCCAGATAAAGAATGCACTGCTGGGAGGAAAAGAACACGGAAAAAATAATGAAAAGGGACAGAACTGAAATCACAAATCACGGACACATGTCTGGAGATTTCACAACGCATGTTTGCTCTGTTCTCTCAAGATTTACACACAGATGCCGCATATAACTACATTTTTATCACCACTGTGAGAATAACCAATCACTGGCGAGGTTCGTTGGACATAAACTTAGTTACACCAGACACCGTTGGTTACATTTAGTTACTAGATATGATAAAGCGACTTTTTGCCTTAACCAAGCACGAGACATTTTGTCGGCTCTTATTTCAGATGTGCTGTTCTGGATATCTCCACCCACAGTGACATTTGATCGATCAAGCATTGTGTTTTGTTTTCTAGAATATAAAAACTATATACATGGAAAACTGTAAGATGGTTAGACTTGATTTCAGAGAATTGTTTTCTTTTTTTAAACAAGAATTTTAAAACTATTTAAAAGATCTAATTACTAGTGTAATAACAAGTTAAAATGTACTTTTCAGCAGCCATTACTAAAGTCTTCAGTGCCACATGAACCTTCAGAAATTATTTTAATATGCTGATTTTTTGCTTATTATAAATCAAAAATGTTTATCAAAATTTCATTTTGTTTAATATTATTTTGTGGAGATCATGGTATTTTATTTTTTTGATGAATGGAAAATGTATTATTTGAAATAGAAATCTTTAGTAACATTATAAATGTCAATGTTTGAATGGAAGAGCATCTTATTTTATTTATTTTAAATTTCAACTATCTATTATCTTCATTGCATTATCTTTTCATTCATTGCACACACACACACACACACACACACACACACACACACACACACACACACACACACACACACACACACACACACACACACACACACACACACACACACACACACACACACACACACACACACACACACACACACACACACACACACACACACACACACACACACACACACACACACACACACACACACACACACACACACACACACACACACACACACAAACAGTATATAGGCCTATATTACTTAAACAATACAAAAGTACAGCAAAACACTGAAGCAGGCTTCTGCATTGTGTCACATTGTGCTGTATTTTGCTTTTAGTGAAGGCGCCAAACTTAATGCAGGAAACTTAATGCACTTCACAGTCGTGACGCACCTGTTAAGACAGTGTTAAGCCAACCCAGTTCTTCATTCCACCACAGACGCAGGAGGCCTGGGATTCACCTGTACTGATTGTGTGGATTATGGAGTTTAAATGTAAGACAGTCTGTCCCACTAATCAATCTGAAAACTAGACACTTCCACATCAACATCCCCACACACATCCCACGCCTGCAAATTAGAAACATGCAGAACGCTCATCTCAGCCCATACAAGCTAATTTAACATCTTCGTGTTTCTATAAGGCCATTCATCACAACACATTAGGAGGAAAATCTCTCTCCATGGGTCTCGTGGGCTTATGAGCATTCTGTTATGTGCTTGTAATGATTAATGTTTCCCTGCCTGAGGACAGCGCCTAGACAAAACACACAAAAAAGACGACACGAACATTATATTAGAATAACACCGGTATTTAGAGAGCATCTCCTCCAGACATGATAAATCCTTTCATAAGGGTCCAGGAGAAAGCTTCAGGTTTTGAAGCCTTCGTACATGTCTGGGCCAACGCACGAGTCGAGCAACAAGTCTTCATCCAATTACTGCGTACCTGACATCAAGCAACACATAAGCAGCTTCACCCACTTACCTGACTTGCACCTATGCCCACAGCCCACAGTGACACCTTCTCTACATGTGACATCTGTTGTTTGCTGACCTACAACCGGCACATGCAGGCTGCACTCCAGGCAGGTAAATCAAGCCAGTGTGGCTTAAATTAGCTCTACTTTACACGCATCACATCTTAAGATAATCAGCTCTTGACTGTTGACAGAGCACGCTCTTAAAGTGACCACAGCTGTGAGGATGTACATTCACGCAAAACACAAATAAAACGTATTTCTGTAAATCTGCAAGTCTGAATGTGGGTCTAAATGAGCAGATATTTCTATGCGGTTTTCTTGTAGTCTAAATGTAGATGAAAGGCGCACGTCTCTGCTCTTTTGTGGGCTTCAGGATTTATGGCTCTGAAGTCTGAGGTAAATATCAGCAGCATAAACAGATAAAGAGACTCGTTCCCTCGTCCTAAACTGATAAAGAGGTGGACATGTCTCTGTTCATCATCAAACTCAAACCAGGAACATCTATCTAATCACTTATCTGATGAGCTCATATCCTTTCAGACACACAAACATACACAAACACACGTTTACCTACCTATTTAAATGAGGACATGGTATAAACTTCTATTGTTTTTGTGTAATCAAGTTAATTTAAATGACTGCAAACTAGTTTTGTTAAAAGTTGATTCTAAAAATAAAAGGTAATGATAGCAAAATATCAAAGGACATGTATCTGTGAGGTACCAATGTCACAGAGCTGATGTAACAAATAATAATAACTTCCTAATTATTAATACCTGGGTTATTTTTGCTGAAATACTTGCTACATGTCAATGTCAAATACAAATATGTAATGTTTAAAATAAAATAAATGTGTAAAAGTGTATTCGTTTTTGCTGTGGTATTGAAATTGCATTAAAGTGTTGTGAAATTGAAAAATCTTTTTCAAATGCAATCCTCTGTAAGTTTTTGGACATTTTTGAGATTGAAAATACATTTTGTATAGGGTAACTAATTAAACACTGACCCACACACACGCACTGACCCAGTGCACTGCCCCCTGGTGGCAGGATTGTGACCTGATGGCCTAAATGACAAACCCCAGACAGACACATGGGTTACAAGGACATAATGAGCCTAAATGTCAGATAAGTTTGGGAGGAAGTGGAACGTCTGAAGATCAAGAGCTATTAAAAGCTACAGGTTACAGGATTCCGTCTGAACACGTGGGTCATGGGAGGATACAAGATCACACGACTGTAAGCTCGGAGATATCAAACCAAATGCGGCTTTTATTTTATACCACTAGCTGCAGAATATGCTTTTTAAAAGCGAGATGTGAGGCCATAAAAACCCAGCGCTGAGGAAATACAAAAGAGAACAGAGATTTTCTCCAGAACAAAGAGCAGTGGCCACATGAAAGACCTACATCAAACTGTACTGTTATTCTTTACAGAGCTTTAGTGGGGCCTTTTATCCCAAGGCATGTACAACTACACAGGGTCTTCACTGCCAGGTTGTGACCTTGCATTAGAGGCAGGGGGTTCAAAGAGAGTAGGCAAAAAAGGAGGGGGAAACAACCCAGAAAAAAATGCACTCAAAAAGCCCAATGTGGCATTGATGACCTGCATCAGCTTGCATGGCCTGTAGATGGCTGTCTAGTCAAAAATGCAGGGTGTATCTTCTGAATGATGGAGCTCCAGTCAAGCTGACATCTCCGAGCTTTGGGCGCTAGTCTCCTGTCCTTGTTGCCACAGTGGATCATAACCTTCTTCTCACTTCTCTCCTGGTGCTCGTTTCCTCGCTAAGTGCAACTTCAGCCCGAGCGAGGGTGCCTGAGCGATCTGTCAAGAGCAAATGACAATCTTTTTTGTCATTCACAGCCAGTGTTCTTGCATGCAAAAGGGCCCGAAGGAAGGCAAGCACTCCCTGCTGCTTTCTCTCCTAGCCTCTTTTCCTCTCTCTCTCTCTCTCTCTCTCTCTCTCTCTCTCTCTCTCTCTCTCTCCGATCATTTCTTCTGGGCTGAACATCGGCACCCCGGCACAGGCAGTGTCACATCAAACAGTCGTGCTCGTGACAAGGGTGTTTAAAAAAAGGCTGGCTATTTACAGGAGGCTATTTTTATAGGCTGCAGCTCCAGGCTCTCCGCCAAGTATAAATCTCCCACAAGATGCAGTTACTTGCCCAAAGTCATGGGGCCGTCCATCCGCCTCTGATGCTTTTTTTCCATCTGTGGCTGTTAGGAGGGCCAGGGTCCTTCAGCACAGGTGCCCACACAGCTGCCTGACAGCATAGCTGCCGCTGCGCCAGATGTACATGCAAACTGCAGAACGCACGCCTGCCACGCTCACAGCAGCAAGCAAAGCACCCTACCTTCATCTGCTCGCAGAGATTCCTAAAAACACTAGCCAAGCATCATATGGTAAAACTGAAGAAATGTCTTGGGCTGAAAGCGTGATACATTTAGTGCAATAATCCAATGATTTAATTAAATAAATATATACACTTCACATTTTACAGTGAAATGTAGCACTGTGTTCATTTACACGCGAGCAGCTCAAAATGATAGTGCTTTGAGGTTTCTCAGAGTGGCTCGATTAGCAGTAAATACAGCAACACTCCAGGGTCATTCCACTAAAGCTAAAACAATAAACAACACATTTTAGCAAACATGTTTTTTAGATGAAATTAATACTTTATCTGAAATAAAATGTTGAAATAATTATTTAATTTTGGGATTTTTTTTTAACTTTCATTTAGTTTAACTTGTACTAAAATAAAATCTATATAGACATAAAAAAACTAAAAATCACAATTAGATTTTGCCCTAAAGCCTTCAGCCCTACTTATGTCTAATCTTCAAGTGTTTAATGACTGAATAACAAACATCCGCTATCTTTCTCGAAACCTTTTCCTGCAGTTCAAGGGTTAACATGGTTCCCTCATCTTCTCAAAACAGCAAGTACACAAATCAAACATGGTTATAAATATTTGTACGTTCCCAGTCTGCTGCCATGTCTTATTTAGGGCTTTACGTCGTAAAGCATGCCCTCGCTGCTCCAAAAAGGAGCGGATGTTATTCCATAAATATTTACATCTATATGTAAACTACGCCGATCCATCAGCCGGGTTGCGTTTAAAAAAAGTGATGAGCTGGTAAGAGGTAAATAGTTAAAGTATTTTTAGGTGAGTTGGGGGTTGTATTCCCTGCGGAGGGCCTGATGATGGGAAGCATTGTGTTCATTTTGTTTATCAAGCAGCTCTACGGGCCTCTAGTGGGGCTCGTCTGCTTACACAAGCAAAAGCTTTCAGAGGCATCTGCAGCTGCAAGCCCACTGTACAGGTACCCTGCAGACTGCACATGCACACACACACACACACACACACACACACAGCTGCCCCAGCAACCCTACGTGGCTCTGCAGGTGTACCTGTGCCGCTGTGGCTATCAGTGCCCTTTATTCCTTTAGTGCCTTTAACATCTCTTGCCCAATCATGATGACTGATGGCTGTCACCAAATGCCAGTCCACGCAAACCAGGTTTCCAATCATCCATATTTTTATACAAATTTTAGGATATTGTGGTAAAAATGTTGGATGGAAACACAAACATGGGATAAAAATTTCCACTGAGTAACAAAAACATTTACCGGAATAAATTAATATAAAGATAAAAAAAGTAATGGGACGTTATCTGTCTGCATGGATCAATAACTAGGTCTCTATCCACGGATTTAGTGGGATTTTACATAAAAATGCTGGATGGAAACACCAACATGAGCAAAAGCAGTTAGAAAATGCAGATAAAAATCACAAATTCCTTAAAATTCCTCAAAAAAAGTCACATGAAAAAGTCATATTATTCACTGTTGCTCTCAAGTCCATGTGTACATTGAATGTGATGTACATTTACTCCTAAGAAGAGTATGAACATACTGTAAAAGCGCAGTTAGAATTCTTTAACCATGCATACTCAACTGCATACTCAAGACGCCTTGAATTTTTCGCTTATTAGTTTGTCCACAAGACTGCCCACTTTTTCACAGTCAAAAAACATACAGAATTACCAAATTTTGCCATAAATTAAATATATTAAGTTTCTACAATATATAAATATATTGAAGAAACTAATTTTCTTTAAAGCTGCTTTGCAACGATTTGTATCGTTAAAAAGTGCTATACAAATAAACTTGCAACAAAAAAACAATGGAACAATAATAACAAACTAGTAGAGATGCAAAAACAATAGATATTTGCGTTGACGACCGCATGTGTGCGGGAGTTCAGTTTAACCGAGTACAAAGTCATTTTTATTTCTCATAACTTCTGGAGAGAACTAGCGCAGACACTGGACAAGTATGAAACTTTCTAGTGTGCATGTGTTAAGCACCTATGTTTGCGCACACCATCAATTACTGAAAGGCAACACTATATGCATATGCTAATCATTTGCATCAAAACTGAAGTATACTTTGGGCTTCAGTCATTGTGCATCGTGCATTGTGTGTAATTAGTTTACAAACCTTAAAACAATGTTTTGTCTCTGTAATTCACAATTCATTCATTACATTTAAAGGAACCGTTCACAGAAAAAATAAAATCAAGTCATCATTTACTCCCTCTTGTATTGTTCTAATGCCGTATTCCCTTCTTTATTTTCAGACCACAAAATCAGAAATTCGAAAAAAGTCACGCTAATGCTTGTCGATATAATGGCAGTGAATAGTGAACAGCACCAAGCTTTTAAAAAAGGACACAAAAGTATCACAGAATGATGCAACACGTCATATATTCCAAGTGATCTGGGGGTTTATGCTAGGTTTTGGTGAAAAACAAACCAAAAGTTAATGCATTATTTGACGAAATTCCTGACGTTGGTCATTGGTCTCTGTGCACAGCTGCATGTTCTTGAAACTCTATAGCGCAGCAGTTAGAGCACACACATTTGTGAGAACTCAAGATGAACAAACACACAACATGAAAAGCCAAGAAATCCCCCATTTTATTATTAGCCATTTCAACACGTTTTCCTAAATAAAAAGAACAGCACTTTTAGAGTTCATCCCACTCATTGATGTGAGCATAAGTATTGGGACAGTTGAACATGAGGCAGATATAAAAGATTAAAAGCTATTATTTAGTTGCAGATCCCTTGCGCACAATCACAGCAGTGAGTCTGTGACCCATAGACATCACCAGACTCTTGGTCTCATCCTTTGAAATACTTTCCCCAGCCTTTAATGCAGCCAATTCCAATTGTTGCTTGTTTTGGGGAGTTTCTGCCTTTACTCTCCTCTTCAGCTGGTGAAATTCATGTTCAATCGGATTTAAATCTGGAGATTGACTTGGGCAATCTAAGACTTTCCATTTCTTTGTCCTTATAAATTCCTTGACTGAACTGGCAGGGTGTTTTGGGTCATTGTCCTGATGCAATATGAAGCACTTCCCAATGAATCTGGTGGCATTTTCTTGAATATTGGTAGGCAAGTTGGTTTTGAACCCTTCCAGATTCATTCTGCTACTGTCATCATACATTAAGTCATCAGTAAAGCTGAGAGGGCCTGTTCCAGAGACAGCCATACATGCTCATGCCATGACACCACCTCCACCATGCTTTACAGATGAGGCTGTATGCTTGGGATCTTTTGCAGTTCCCTTTTTTCTCCACATTTTTGCTTTCCCATCACTTAGATAAAGGTTCATCTTTGTCTCATTGGTCCTTAAACACAGTTCCAAAACTCTTCTGGCTCACCTTTGTGCTTTTTTGCAAACTCTAATCTTGCCTTTCTATTTTTGGTGCTGATCAGAGGTTTGCATCTTGCTGTGTAGCATCTGTAATTCTGTGTCAAAGTCTCCTGAGGACAGTAGATTGTCAGAGCATCACCCCAGCTTTCTGGAAGTTGTTGGTGATTTTACAGACACGACTTTTAGGGTTCATTTTCACAGCTTTTATGATTTGTCTGTCATCAACTCCTGTTGTTTTCTCAGCCGATCAGGTCGTTGTTGGTTGCTGGTGGTTTCCAAACTCTTGATTTCTCCATGCCCTTTGTTTTTGCTATAGCTCTAATTGACCTAAATTTCTTGCTTTTCTCTCAAAGTCAGCTCCCTCATCTTCAACCTGGTTTGTGTGTGTATTCAATCGAATGCAAAATTCAGAATACAGAAGTAATGTATATAACTAATACGACACATTCCCTGCTTTTAATATCTGAAGAATTAATGCAACAGGACACAGCTGATCACTTAGAAAGACCTGTGAGGCAACTGTTCCAATACTTATGCTCACATCAGATAGGGGGATGCAACTCTAAAAGTGCTTTAAATGTGTTGAATCACCCAATAATAAAATGTGACATTCTGTATCATATTAATCTTTTAATCATATTTGTAATTTTTTGACTCCACAGCCAACATAGCAACTTTGTCTTTACTGTTCCAATCATTTTGGAGGGCACTGTATATATTCACCTTTGAGAAGAGAGTATGTGGATTGTATTTTTTGTTAGGTTTTTGGAGTGAACTGCTGCGCCTATAGAGTCTCATGAACGCGCAGCTGTGCAAAGAGATGAACGGCCATGGTCAGGATTTTTGTTAAATAATAGATTAACTTTTGGTTTGTAAAAAATCTGTAAGTGAGATTTAGAAGAGAATCCATGCTTTCTTACAAGAGTAGAGTTCACTCACTGCACTAACCCTGAGTTGAATTGAGCTGCTTTGAGTTATGAGTCACACAAGTGCACCTGCGGCCATGTGTTAAGTAGTGACAAATAAAAGCCCTATGTCCATTTACACAACAAAGAGATGTACCCCACAAGGCCACCAATCTCTCCTCAACCCCCTTAGCACCCCACCTCTCCGTCTTTTTCTGTCTTCCCTTGTTTTTCCTCTACCATTAATAGCGAGAATTATCTGCCTCCCTGTTTCCCCCGAGTCTCATATCACCAGAGCGACTCCGTTCCAGACAAGCTACGATTCAAACACAAATTTAAAGACAAAAGTGCGCTGCACAACTTCTTATTCACGTCTCGCGGAAGTCGTGTTTGATTTCTCGCCTGTGCGCCGTGCGATTATTGAGAGCTCACGAAGACTAATCCTGCTGCCACGCAGCCCTCAAAGGCCTCGTTTTGTTCTGCGGGAGGAATCCGAATCCTGCCGTATTAACGTGAGGGGGATCTCTGTGCTAAAGCCGCTGTATTCACGCATTCACTGCGACCAGTTTGAGGGAGAATCTAAAAGGAGGCTTTCATTATCTGCCCTCCGTTTTCCCACAATGACTGTTCGAATGTGCGATGTATGCATACAGAAAGGTTGGGAGGGAGTTGGGCCAGCGGAGGTCACAGGCGGAGTCAAGCTGAGCTCCACACTTCCTCCGAATCCTAATGTCTGGTGCTCCACTGGGATTATCGCCCATGGAAATTTTCCCCCAATTCCGCGTTATTAATCTCTGCCTGTCCTCCTGCTCTGGCTACATAATGACTAATTAAACATCAAAAGAGCTGTGGCGGGGATGCGGCATGACAGCTCGTGTCCCTGAGCACTTGTTCCCGCGGGAAAAGAGGAGGAAAGGGGGGAGCGAGCGCTGATGGGGCGACCTCACAAATCAATCAAGTATCGTTACCTCACACCTACGCCCGCCGTGCTCCGAATGGAGGATTCACAAACACAACAGAGCAGATTTGAGAGGCAGGTTTGGCCTCCCGTGTGCACGCGCCCGACATAAGCATACAGGTACACGCCGCTGCCGTGTCAGAGGATGACTTTGATAAGACGGAATTCAAAAACGTGTGTGCCGCTGTACCAACGGCTTTTATTAAATGTGTTTGTTTGTGCACTAGCATCTATTTTTAAAGCAAAGCGATGGCAGGAAGATGAAATGATGCTGTACTCACAGATGTAGGCAGGCCAGGAGGGGGCTTGCGCACTTTCTTTGTTTGCAGAGGATCTGTGGAGAGAATACAAAAACAACTTTGAGACATTTGAGGGAAAAAAAGAATAAACAAGCATGCGGAGTCACTCAGTCAGATGTCTCTTTGATTACAGGTTTACAAAGACAAATATGAAAGCATCGGTGTGGCAGAAATCGAGGAATTCTTCAATTCAATGTAAAAAATAAAAGCTAATGCTGAAAAATGTATATTTTCTGTAGTACCCATTATTATACATAACCATGGCATTATATTCATGCTTTCTCATTGAGGGCATCAGACAGGCACTAACCCAGTGAAGCAGAGTCCTGAAGGGGGCGTCTTCGTGGATTGGAGCCAGTATAAGAGTAGAACGGAGTAGGCGACTTCCCAGAGGTGGAGACGGGCCCTGGGCTTGTCAGCCCCATGTCCGACCTCAGACTAGACTGTAGGGAAAAAAGAAAAGAGTTCAGGGCCAAGAGCTAACATCAATGTACTAAAAATGAAGGTGTGTGTGGAAAACATAGTTTGAAATGAAATACAATACAATACAAGAATAAACTGAAATACAAAAAAACTAATAACAGAAAAGCCGATAACTGCTTTCACAATATGGTTGAAAACCTATGAATGGCGGATATTAACATTCTATACTTTAATATTCTATTTCACATAAGTTACAAATAAAAACTAAAATCAATCATTTAAATAGTAAAAGTCTAAGAGTTTAGGCATCACAATATTATAATGTACAATATGAAAAAAACATATTTTGATATTTGGAAAAGATTACATACAAAGATGAGTGTTTGGAATAATTTGTTTCTAAAATGTATCTTTATATGACTTAGATGGCAAATGTAATTCAAAATGTTAAAAGGGGAAACATATGATGTAAGATATAAAATGACATGGTGTCAAGTCCAAAGTTTTGACGTAAAACATTAAAGAATTAAAAAAAATTAAAAACAAAGAAAATATATAAAATAATTCATAAGAAATTATTTAATTCAACCAAAGTGTTACACCGATAATATCTGTAATAATAAAGTTCACTCTGAATAAGAAAAATGCTAAATACAAGCCTTTAATGCACCTGGGCTTTTGAACTGTCAGTTTAAAAGTAAAAAAAAAAATAAAATGAGCATCACCCAGATTAAAATATAAAACATGAAGGTGACTACTTCAGATATTGTGTGAACCCTGAATGAAGGTTTTGTACTTCACAGAAGGACACAATCAGAACTCGTTATGTGGGGGGGGGGGGGGGTTCTGCTCTTTCCTCTCTTTACTGAACACAATTGTGCAGTTATTGATGTGAGAGTGCCAGCAGCTCAGTGAAGTCCAAGGAGAAATCGATCCAATCAGCCTGACCTAGCGATTCCCTCCCCTTCTGCTCACGGTGAACTGCTATTGATCAGGCCTGATCACGGTCCCAGGGCATATCCACACGCAACCAGGGACACATCCTCACTTAAAGGAGCAGAAGACCCAGGAGAGCCAAAGAGAAGGGGGGTGGGGGGTACGATAGTGACCGGCTCAAGCCTCATTAAACCATCTGTCTGATCTCAGGAGCTGTCAGCTCGCCTCTAAAAAACTGTGCCGGCTTAACTTGACAAAACACCCGGTATAGAGCCCACGAAGTCGACAGGGCCACTAGACTGTCGACGGAGAGCCAATTACGTGAGGAGAGAAGAGAGACAGTGGCCCCAAACCTGCGTCTGATGACCGGGAGATTAGCGTAGGCTTCAGGTTTTGTAAATAGTTTTCCCAGAGGCTATCGCACCCTTGACCAACATCCACTCTGTCGCTCATCCCAGCAAACTGGGTTAAGAGGCCAATTAGAGAAGAAGCCCAATTAGCCTAATCGTCTGCCAAGTTAAAGAGTAGTGTGGGGAGGGGGATGAAAGAGTGACTGAGAATAGAAAGAATTAGGTAACAGGACTCATACTGAGAAACCCAGCATGCATTAGAGAGCGGCTTTTGACTATAAGTATTAAGTTAGTTATAATTAAGTTGTTATAAGTATAATTAGGGTTCTAAATTTGACTAATCTTTTGTGTGATTTTAGTGTGCATCATATTTATCTCATAAATAATATGTATATTTAAAACAACATTACATTTTGAGCATCTTATATTGTATTTTATAATTTAATAATTATTATTATTATTTAAATATTACAATATAGAGTAAATGTTACACTGCTGTCGCAGCATACGAGGTCAGACCACGTAAACTTCATCTCTTCACCAGCTTTACTTTTAAGGAATATCATACAACCAAAATATTTTTCATCCATGTTTTAATTTATAATTTATACTTTTTTGACAAAAAAAATTCTATGTTTTGTTGTACATCTTTTATATTTTCTTCAGAAGATTGATTAAAATGTTAAAGTGGTAGTAATTCATTTAATTAGACACCATTTTTGATGATAGGCTTGTATTAAAAAATCATAAAACACAGAATCTATAACAAAATATAATGGATTTTTTTGGGGGAAAAACACAGGCAAATAAATTCACATTTCAAAGTCAGATAGAAGTCATCATCAAATCCTCACAGAAGAGGCTTACAGAAGAGAGCACTTAAAATAGCTACTCCTCCTTGAATTTAGCCGATTAAAACAAGGCCATCAGATCGTGTGAAAATCAGGTCGGCTTCTCCTTTACTGCAGGAGGAATGAGGGGGGAACGAGCTCTCCAAAGTGACAGGCTGTCAGGGAGGTGGCATCATTGACATTGACATGGCAAAACAGACTGACTCGTGTTGCCTTTGTTCAATGATATGAAATCCTCACAGCAATATTATCTTCTTACTTTTAGCCGCGATGCAAAAACAAGATGGGAAAGCGCCGGGGTCAGATGAAAGACCGATAGAATACTAATTTAACATTCAGGAGAGAGTGATTTTAGGGAGATTTGCTGTGGTTTATTATAGTGATGTGAAATTAGTCGAATCCTATTTAAAGATTACATTCAGAGAACTGGTGGTTCCATGCAACAAAATGGGGATTAGCGAGATCTTTGTTAAATTAAATATAGAATTAATAAGAAATGTACATTTTCTGAAGAAAAACTTGCACGTTGCAAGACTGTTGCTAAGTAAAAAAACAGCCCAACCTCTAGGACGTGGATATATGAAATAATTGTTTCATCTTCCAGTTGAAAATAGTAAGTCTGATTCTTAGAAAAGTAATAATACACCTCTCGCCAACAAGCCACGTGATTTGAGGTATCATTCACAACATTTCAGGATGAGTTACACAGCAAGGTTTAATACTTGGGGTTTGGACTGTGTTCAAATCCCTAATACTGAGTATAAGCTATCACAACGGCGATATACTGACAAAAGCCCTGTTCATTTCTCTCCAGGGTATGAATGTTTGTGTGTGAACATGGCCGTGTGTTAGCAGGTGAGAGGAAAATGACTGCCCTCCGTGGTTTAGCCTTTAAAACAAGTACTCAGCTTACATGACAGTCCGGTCAATCTTGTGGAAACTGAGAAGTAGTGTTCATTATAAGAACACTTGACAGAATCACGGGGCTTCTGAGCCTGCTCACATCTGAACAATCATCTTCCTGAGTGAAATGTCAGGCAGATTGGTGGAGATAATAGCAGTCATCTGTCAACCGCATCCTGCCTCAACAATCAGAATAATCCTCCACACAGGGGACGGGAGCAAAGCTTACCTACAGCCACCGCGCCGCTGAATGCAGCTCTCTACCGCTTGCCTCTTATCGCTTCTGTATTTTCACATTTCTCATGTTTGGATCGTGGCATTTCATGCTACAAGGTTAAAGATTGCAACGGAAGGGTAGCCTTTAGTTTAGTGATGTTGTCAAAGATATTGCGAAGCAACAGAAAGAAACAAATGAATAAACTGTATCATTTTAGCAAAAATTTTACTGTCAAATAAAGCTTCTCTCTCCTGCAGAGAGATGCACCTATATGTATGCTACACTGGTCATGCATTTCAGTTTTGATTCACTAAAAAGAATCGGCTCAAAATAATAATTTGATCCGACTACACTGGAAGCACTGTATGATTTTCATTCACTAAAATAGTTATTCACTAATAGTTCAGGAATGGAATTGCATGAATTGGTCATATTGTTTGGTATTGAAAAATTATTTTGATTCGGATTCAATCGCCTCTTAAAATTCTATGATTGTGGAACACAAAAGAAGATATTTTGAAGAATAATGGTAACCAAACAGTTTAGGTGACCATTGATTTTAATTGTACGGATAAAAACAACACTGAGACACTTTTTCATTTTGTGTAATGCAGACGAATGAAGATTTAGATTAACATGAAGTCAAGTATATTTTCATTTTTGAGTTAACTATTTCTATTAACTCTTTAAGTGTTACTTGTTCAGGTATCTGACTATAGTCCTGCATGGTAGTAATGAATGGTTTTGATTCACACAAAAATGGCCTTATAAGGGTCATTACTTAGGGAATTAACTACATTGGTTTTGATTCAATGGTTCATAAGGGTCATTTGTTTGGGAATCAAGCAAAACAGTTTGCGCTGTTTATTTCTGATTTACTATGAAGAACCAATTTGCAGAAGTCATTAGTTTAGGAGTTGGACTATATTGGTGGCATTGTACGATTTTTATTCACTTAAAAAACCTGGTTCATGGCTGTTCAGAAATCTGACTACACTGTCTGTGATGTATGTTTCATGCAGGAAACACAGAGTATTGTTGTACGTTGTTCGGTCCACATCAGGCAAAGAATGCACTTGCGAGAATCGTTAATGGTTCTTAATAAGAAGCGGTTCTCACTTCCCAAGCCTATGTGAAATCCACTGTTTTTGTTGCTGAATTACTTGCTAGTAAAAGAAAGCAGCCAATGAGATGCTTGGCAGGCAGAGATACAGGGGCCACAGCTGGCTGAGACAGTTTGAATATTTAACTCAATAAAAGGTGTACAGTTCCACATCAGGTTCAAATGATGCAATAATACCTTGCTGAGGGAGAGGTTTAGCCTGCAAATGATGACAAACCTCATAAAAAGACGGGCTGTTTGGCTTTGTGAAAATCCTGTAACCGCTTCCCATCACTGCCAAAAACTTGATAGATTACTAGTGCAGATATTTCCATTCTTGGCACTCGCTGAACAAATAGGGCCTTTTATTAGTTTCCGCAATGTGCATTGCTCAATTTTCGAAGCAGACTGGGTTATTAGGAGCCTGATTCGCGTATTAAAAACACTGCTTCTCCGATAATCTCTGCACCTGATAGTCATCTGTTTATATGCGTGCGGCAGACGCGGTGGCCGTATTAACACTCAAGGTTCAGAATATTAATGCAGCCACCCTGCAGCCCGCATTCTTCCCACATTCGCTCAGGAACCGAACGTCTTTTTCGCTCTTCCTGTTTTTCTTCAGTGACTAGACAAACTGAGTCTCTGCCAGGCTCTGATCTGTGCAGCTGCAGGCCAGCATAAATTCCCCAGTTCCCACACAAAATGTCTGAACTGGCATTCCCTTTCAGAAAGCTTTTTTATGAATGAGCGAACGCGCCGGAGAGCCGGCCGTGTTTTCATTCGTTCTGACTAGCGCCATTCACTGCTTGCAAACCGCACGGCGCTTTTAAAGGTGTGCGTGTGTGTGTTTCTTCTCTCCTGAGATGGGCATTGGGCTCGGAGGGTGAGGTTATTAAAGGGTCACCTGGGTCAAGGGCTTTGCTGACCTCACACTTAAGCTGGAGATGTAGCCTTCCTCTAATATCGTCTCTTAGCCATGGCATTAAATTTAATCTTAAAGCTAAGACTCTGCATGCTTACTAAATCCTTCTGCTAATAGCCATAAGGTATAGCACTAATATGCAATGCAGTATTAATGAACTAGGATTGAAAAGAGTGTATTTCTTGGTTTCCCAGTGCTCATTACCACAAGGTTGGAGAGGGGGCGAACAAAATGTAAACAGAGCAAAAGTGCAAGCAACAGGCGATTAAAAAAAAAACTGGAGGGAAAAAAAGGTGGGGGTCTCCAAGTATACTCTCTGACTGACTGACGTCAACCGTGTCAGAGAGAATGAGCAGGCAGGAGAGCGAGAGAGCGAGAGCGGGGTGGTGTGCTCACACAATTCTGTCTTTGTTTGGAACATCTGTGTGGCTGAGGGAGGGGAGCAGGGCCGGGCCCTGTGACCCCGCTTTAATGGAAGTGCTGAAAGTCATGTTTCTGTGTGCTGAAGGCCTGCTCCCTACACATAAACACTCCCTCTGAATCACACATTAAATGCTATTAAAAAGCATTCAGACATCACAAAACACTCTTTCAGCATCATCTGATGTGAAAAACTGAACAGAAACTACAAACAGTACCCACTGCAATTTCCCAGACTTTTCTCAGTTGTGATTATCAAATGATTTTATTAATTTCCACTTTTCAAATGTAAGATGGGACTTGTATACATAATTAAGCCATTTAGCCATGTGTTGGAGTATTTGGCACGTTCACTTTCAGCACTTTGGTAGTTGTGATGAATCAGGGGCTAAGTGAGATTCACACAAAAGCAAAAACTATGTAAAAACCTAATAATAAAAGTGAAGTTGTGGTTGTTACCTGGCATCCAGAGACGCCTGGCTCTCTACCATAACCAGAGAATGGAGGCCTCTCAGACTTGCCTATAGATAAACAAAGAGACAAACAATCAGAACAACACCATACACATTAACCACATAAACATGATTCATGTGAAAAACAGGGAGATTTCAAAGAAGACCAACAATAACTGCCAAAACTCACACATTCCGTGTGAGTTCTGGCAGATGAAGGCTGCTGAAGGTCAGAAGGAACTGATTTATATTTCATATTACATCAGTAAGATGTGATTTATTTCTGTGTGTATTTTTTCTAGCTGTCCATCAGACAGGGCACGTCTGACAGTAAACTACAGGGTCAGACGGGTCTCAGTCGACAATACTAATCCATCTCCATCCCTTTTCTGTCGCAGAAACAGCCCGTGAGCTTGCAGGGGGCAAATAAAAAGTGCACAGCCGTATGAATCATGCACTTCACAATATCTAAACTCAGCAGTTTCAAGCTCTCGGTGAGAAAAAAACAGGAGACTCCTAAAGGAAAATGATAAACAACTCTAAAAACATCATATATTATACTTGTCAGACTTTCAAACATTAGAACAAACACAGCAATTAAGCTAAATTCTGTTTACTCCAGGGAAAAGGTAAATATTTATGTTACTTAAATTCGGATCCCGAAAGTATTTGCGTTACACCTTCTGCGTTCAGGTTCGGTTCTGCTGCGCTCAGGTGCACGAGGCCTCGTGTCTGCGAGTTTCTGAGACGCAGGTACAGTGGTTTAACTGAAAACGCTGCTTCCCCTGTGGTGTAAACTGATCTCAATCGACGTGATATAACATTTGAGAGTTGTGCTCCTGCAAAGGAAGAGGGAGTATAGTTGTGGGTAAACTACTGCGCTCCCTCCCCCTTAGTCACCACAAAAGAATAAAACATCTGTCTTTTAGCGACTTTAAAGGTTAGGAGGCTTTTTCCCCTCATCCTGACTTCCTTGGCTGCTACTCAGCTAGGTTTAGGTTTCTGAGTTTGTGGCGCACTGTCCTCTACAGATGCACTCGTGTCCAGCATTGAAATATTCATTTACAGCATGTGTTTTGTCACACACTCTCTGTTCACGCTGAATAATTTATAAGACTGCATTGTTGTTTTAGATCCTGGCAGAGCTGGAAGCGCTACTCATGAAAAACATCCTCCCTCGCTCTGGGTCTCTCGGATGCAGCGAGCAGTTGCACGCATGGTTTAGCATGCTTTCGTGCAGCATTACCCAGCCATGCGCTGTAACATGTCGAGGGACCTTAATGCGATCAGCGCCGTAACCTCAGCCACTAAGGAGGAGTCCCAGAGGATCTAAACGGTAAACATGCGTTTAACTGTCTAGCATGCCAGAGTGAACGGCCGACCTGCGCTAACAGCAATGACAGACCCCAACAAAGAGATGAACCTATTCACCTGACTGCACACATACACCCACACACTGTCAGAGTCATAAATTATGACACCCACGTTAATGAGTTTTGATTGTTCCAATGACATCTTTAAAATTACCCACATATATAGCTAAAATTAGAACTAGTTTAATCAGTGAGAAAAATGATTAAAAATAATGGGGAAAAAAATCATATCAGGAGCATAATTGACGGGTTATATATATATATATATATACAGTGCTCAGCGTAAATGAGTACACCCCCTTTGAAAAGTAACATTTTAAACAATATCTCAATGAACACAAAAACCATTTCCAAAATGTTGACAAGACTAAGTTTTATATAACATCTGTTTAACTTATAACATGAAAGTAAGGTTAATAATATAACTTAGATTACACATTTTTCAGTTTTACTCAAATTAGGGTGATGCAAAAATGAGTACACCCCACTGAAAGTCTCTGGAGCAAAGCTAAATTTTAGACTACAAATGTCTAATTTAACAAGAATTCAACCACAGGTGAGTCTAATTATTCATTACACAGGTGACAGTTGACTATAAAAGGGTGTTACTTAAAGAAAACCCCTTCCCATTTCATGCTGTCAGCAATGGCTCCACATGGAAGAGAAATGTCACAAGACCTGAGAAAGAAAATAATTTCTTTACACAAGAAAGGTGAAGGCTACAAGAAGATCAGCAAAGCTTTACTTATCAGTCAGAATACTGTAGCAAAAGTGGTACAAACATTTAAAAAAGATGGAACTGCAACCATCTCACAGAGACGTCCAGGTCGTCCACGGAAGTTAACACCTCGTCAGGAGCGTCTTCTGATGAGAAGGGTTGAAGAAAATCGACATGCAAGTTCACTGCAGTTATCTAAAGAAGTAGAAAGCCAAACTGGGGTGACTATTTCCCGTGACACAATACGGCGTACACTGCAGAGGAATGGCATGCATGGGTGCCGTCCACGAAAGAAGCCTCTCCTAAAGCCCAGGCACAAAAAAGCCCGCCTAGAGTTTGCCAGGGCCCATGCTGACAAAGATGAAGACTACTGGGACTCTATACTCTGGAGTGATGAGACCAAGATAAATGTTTTTGGAACTGATGGCTTCAAAACTGTATGGCGTCGCAAAGGTGAGGAATACAAAGAAAAATGCATGGTGCCTACAGTGAAACATGGTGGTGGCAGTGTCCTTATGTGGGGCTGCATGAGTGCTGCTGGTGTCGGGGAGCTGCATTTCATTGATGGCATCATGAATTCACAAATGTACTGCTCTATACTGAAAGAGAAGATGCTACCATCACTCCGTGCCCTTGGTCGTCGTGCACTTTTCCAACATGACAATGATCCTAAACACACATCTAAGGCCACTGTTGGATTTCTGAAGAAGAACAGGGTGAAAGTGATTCAGTGGCCAAGTATGTCTCCTGATCTGAACCCAATCGAACACCTATGGGGAATTCTGAAGAGACAAGTTGAGCATCACTCTCCATCCAGCATCCAATCTCTAAAAGAGGTCATTCTTGAAGAATGGAAAAAGATAGATCTGGCAAAATGTCGCCAACTTGTTCATTCCATGCCTAGAAGACTTGGTGCTGTCATTAAAAATCATGGAGGCCATACAAAGTACTAGATTTAGTAGTTTTGTTGTGGGGTGTACTCATTTTTGCATCACCCTAATTTGAGTAAAACTGAAAAATTGTAATCTAAGTTATATTATTAACCTTACTTTCATGTTATAAGTTAAACAGATGTTATATTAAACTTAGTCTTGTCAACATTTTGGAAAATGTTTTTGTGTTCATTGAGATATTGTTTAACATGTTACTTTTCAAAGGGGTGTACTCATTTACGCTGAGCACTGTAAATATATATATATATATATATACACACACACATCCAAATAAGTAATATTATAAACACACACTTATCCATCCATCCATCCATCCATCATAGTTATTGTGTTACATTAAAAATTATAAATATAAATTATACATAGCAAATAAATTATATTTAATTATTTTCATTAATTGTAACTAATTTTAACACATTTATTTTTCTTTTTAACTCACTATATTTAGTTCATTATAAAATAATGAATTAAAAATAATCCAGGAAATAAAGAAATATGTGGGGGGAAAATACTTTTTTAGTTTAACGAAAAAGACATGTAGGAGGAGCAGATGAAGAAAAGGAACCAGATGAGGGGAACAGAAAAATTAAGAATGACTCTGAGAGCTGTGGAGGAAGAGGAGACCCATGGGGGCCTGATATTCAGAGAGAAAGTGAGAGAACGAGAGCGAGCGGTGGAAAATTATTGGGCGTGCGTTCAAAACACAGAGCGTTCCAAAAGCTGAAAGCATCCAAAGGCGAAGAAAGGCAAAGCGAGGGGGGGAGAAAAAGTATCTCGGAATGTTAAAAATCAACAATGTAAGACAGCTCTTCCACTGCTATAGCAATTTGTTTAAGTGTTACTGGCGAGTGTTTGTGCCAACAGGCTGCTGGCTGCGGCGCTGATGTTTGAGGAAGCAGTGCCAGCTAGCGCAGCTGTGAGGCCACTGCCCCCACCCTCCACACCCTCACACACACACACCCCTTCCTCTCCTCTACTCTCTCGGCCAAGACACTCTCGGAGACAGAAAGAGAGAGAGAGAGAGAGAGCTTAGAGAATATGCGAGACAGCAGGTGAGAGGAGAGTGTGTGAGTGTGAGAGGAAGTGACAGTGAGTACATGTGTGAGAAGGGGTCACTAGGGGGAATCTCTCCAGAAATGAACTTCAAGAAGTGGGCGTCGAGGCTGCCGATTAGCCACGTCCTCTACAGCCCGGCAAGCCTCCTTTTATCTCATCACGCCCTCCTCCTCCTCCTCTTAGCTGGAGCGATGACAGACGGACGAAGGGGGGTTGGCCTGATCAATACCCGCCTCACTGCTTCTCCTGGCCTCCCCTCTCTGCTCGCCTACCCCTGCACCGCGACAGATCATACATTATAGAGGCGGGATCTGACTGCGGATGATGAATGTTCTGGCCTCGCCGGGCTTTAGGGGAGGGGCTGACGCGGGGGACGGCGGCACCACCAGCACACGGGGAAGTGCGGAGGTTAGCCACCGTGCTATAGGTTATCAATGCCCCGCTGACTCACAGCTAATGAGCGTTCTAGTCACACAATCTATCAAACAGGTGACTGGGGAGCCTGGAAGAGCAGAGGATGTTTACAGGGAACGGCCGCAACAGAATGAAACTGACGAGGTTATGAAGTTTGATGAGAAAAGGCAATGCCAGGAAAACCATGGGATCACTGAAGATTGAAGACTAGTCAGATAGAGATGGTGAATGTCTGGGGATGTAGCTGGGATAATAAGGATCAGTGCTGCTGTAGCTAGCAGTCCGCTCATTTACATAGACGTTTGGAAAACTAGGAGAGTTGGAGCATGTGACCTTGTCAGTCAGCAGGGGAGCATTAACGGCCCCACCAACTCGACTCCCTGCTGAGATAACAGCTCCTGCAACTCTCCACATGGCCTCTGGGAACAACAAATACATTGGAATTTCTTGGTGGCTCTATATCGGTACCATATTGGTTATCGGCCTATATGGGAGATACAGTTACGGAAAGTTTCATTACATTTTTCACTCTTTGTTATATTGCAGCCATTTGCTAAATCATTTAAGTTCATTTTTGTCCTCATATGTATATTGCAGAAAAACCAGAATTGTTGATTTGCAGATTATTAAAAAGAAAAACTGAAATATCACATTCCTAAGTATTCAGTGCTCAGGAAGAAGCACCCTCGTGGCTTTTTGGGAAAGATGCAACAAGTTTTTCACACCTGGATTTGGGGAGAGAGTTCGGACTCGTAATTGAAAGGTCAATTGTGAGTTCGAGTCTCAGGTCTGGCAGTCTGAATTGTAGGTCCTGGGGGGAGTAAATGTCCAGCGCTCTCTCCACACCTCAATACCATTTTATCGACAGACCAGAGAATGAGGAGTGCCCTTGAGAATTAAGGCAAGGCACCGAACCCCCAACTGCATCCCCGGGCGCTTCGCAGCATAAATGGCTGCCCACTGCTCCGGGTGTGTCTTTGTTCACGGTGTGTGTGTGTGTGTGTGTGTGTCACAGCATCCTGTGTGACTCAAGGATTCGGACAGTGAGTTAAATGCACTGAGCTGACTTAAATGTCAGTCCAATCAGAGTATGGGTCACCAAACTTGGTCGTATGTCACGTCACTTTATTTATAATGTAAGTGTGGGTGCGGGAATGTAAGTTGAACGTGCGAGGCTTCCGATGTCATTCGCCTCTGTTTACTTTAGCTGTACAAAAAACGTTTGTTACGCTGCTTGATATTGCAAAAAAAATGTTTTTATCATTATTTTCATTTATCATCATCATAAAGACATTGGTTTGTAGTGCAAATAGTTTTACCTTTTACTGCTTGTTGCTATTCTTCTAGTTATTTACCTATAGAAGCTAATGAATCAGACGTCATGCACACTCACAGAAAAAAGCTTACTTTCACATTCGCAAAATAAGGTAGATAGTTAATTGTGCACTCACTTCCCGTTTTTACATTTACTTTGCAGTCATTTAACACATCTTTAAAAACACTAATCATTTAATAACACTGTTAAATATAACCTTCAGCAAATCTTAAAATTAATATACATTTTTCCTATTGTACATTTCGATGTTGTGATGCTTATTTTTACATGCGGTACTTTAAACGTTTCCTTATTTTTTATCAGCTATCTATCAGTCATCAGCCATAACATCCTTTTATTTTGGTTCTTTACTACAATCAACACAACCTCTTCGTACTCTCTTCATCAACAAATGCAAAGCACTTGGCAAAAGTAATGTTACAGCAGGGAATTTGTTTTTACACTGATTCCCCAATGTTTGGATCCAAATAACACTGGACCCCACTGATTTGCATTGCAAGGATTAAACATATTCAAAATATAATTTGTGTTCCACAGAAGAATGTCATGAATATTTGGAATCACATGAGAGTGACTAAGTGATGACAAAATGTTTATTTTTGGGTGAGCTTTCCCTTTAAGAGAATTTCATATTGATTTGGGTTTCAAAAAGTTAAACTGCAACTAATGACACAGTGAGAAATGTCAGAGACACTTCATCACTTTCACTGATCACACCTCTACCATTTTTAAACAGTGAGTGTAACAGACTTTGCCAGTGAAGAGTGGCTATGAAATGCTCTACTGTTGTCAATATGTTTTCTGTGCTGGTAAGTGAACAGCTGGCTTAACAGTTGCAGCTTGTGCAGGCCAATCAAGACACTAAGCACAGACTAGTTCTGTCACCAATATGTCATTAAACAAGGCACTTAACTAGAGGATTGTACAGGTGCACTTTCCCTGAAATACTCTCCCTGTTCATGATTCTGACACCCAAGAGCTTTTAAAGATTACAGACTCACAATCTGTCAAAAGAAAGGAGGTTCAAATGAACACTCCAACCTGTTCAAACTAATACTCAGACCTTTTGAGATCATCAAAACCAAGGAAACAATATACACTGGAAAAAGAAAAAAAAATCTTCTTTAGTTATGAACACGTCTTCTGTTGGCTCTCGCCACAGGCTTGTGTTATCGCAACAGAGCTCTTAAAACAGTCTTCATATCAGCCCTACTTGATTTGCGCTGAGCAGAAAGAGAGAAAATAAAGCTATAGTCTTCTGCCGCATCGCCCCGGCAATGCTTGTCAGCAACGGTGTTTTTCACCCTGTCTCTCAGGGGAAACGGGCTGTACTGGAGGAGTGATGGATGGAAGCGAAAATGAATTAATCAATTTCCCCACGAGGAACTGTGAGAAGCAACAAGGAGACGTCCAGGTGTTGACATGCGTGTCTGTGTGGTGTGCGCCTGACATCACATGTGTTCATGCACACACACCTGTAGGCAGAGTACATGTTGCAGACCACAACATAACGCAAATATAGTAGCGCTACGACAACGCCAATGATTGGTGATTTCAGCAGTCATAGCCAATATATCGATAATTAAACCTATATAAAATCATTTTGTGAAATAATTTTTTTTACTAAAAACATAAAAAAAACTAAAATATATTTTCATTAGGGCTATCAAATTGATTAATCATGATGAATCACATCCAAAATAAAAGTTTGTGTTTAAATGACATGTGTGTACTGTACTGTGTATTTTTATATGTATAAATAACGCACACAGATACATGTATATACTCAATAAATATATGTAATATATATATATATACACACACACACACACATGTAAATAAAAATTGACAAAAAAAAATAATGTATAACCTGAATGTACTGTAAGTCGCTTTGGATAAAAGCGTCTGCTAAATGCATAAATGTAAATGTAAATACTTCTTAAATTTACGTGTGTGTATTTATAGATATATATACATATATACAAACATATAAACACACACACACACATAAATATACACAGTACAAACACATATTACGTAAACACATACTTTTATTTTGGATGCGATTAATCACAATTAATATATTTAACAGCTCTAATTTTCATACCTCCATAGGTAACTAAAATAGTGTTGTTGCCTGTCAAAATATCCGATTTTCACTACATAATTATCGCCATAATGATCATATCAACACTTTTAGATTTTCAGGCCCCACCCATGACTGCTGACGCTCGTAAGCGTGGGTCTCGTAAGCAATGCACTGAATGCAGGTGTTCTGTAGTTGGATGTAAAAGTAAATAAAAAGTCTTCATTTTCTCCCGACATGAGAGCCACTGAGGACGCAATGGATTAGTTTTGTTTTTGATGCTAACGCGCCACCAAATACACAAAAATCAAAAGAGAGGGGGGTGCGCATGCATATCATACACAATAACTGTGAATAGAGCTTGAATTTTAACCAAAATTTTAACCAAAGTATACTGTAGACATATCATGAAGACCCTAAAGAATCATAACAACTTGTGGGCATCCGATGTCCCCTTTAAACTTTAAAACCTTCCCAATACATCTGCATAAAATGTAGAGTGATAACACAAGTCTGTGCAAATAAATCACAACTAAAGAAACAACCCTTCACGTTATAACAAAAGCACGAAAGTGCATGACTATTTTTATATTTATTAGCCCTCCAACCAAAAGATCTGAATGATCAAATATTAATTTACATTTTTGCATCTGTTTACAGAACTCTGCAAATCAGTATTTTTAACACCACATCATCTCACTTTGAATACAGCAGCCCAGAGATTTGTTTAACAGTCAGTGGAGTATGTAAATACCATTGATGCACTTTCACAAGTGCCAACACAAACGAGGGGCGCGTTGAGTCCTGTCGAGGGGGTTAATAAGGGATGTATAAATAGGCCGGCGATATTAAATATTGATATCACATTCAGAAGCATGGAAGAATTAAAATGTGACGCGTTGAGAGGCTCCCGGGGTGGCTCCCTATTGATCACAGCTCTGCCAGGCAAGACCAGAGCTCTTGTTTTGATACTCAGATAGGTAGAGATCTAAGCATCTCAAGGGATCAATTGAAAAGCGCAGCCACAAAAACAGCCAATTAGTAGCCACACTCCACAGCCTCCCTCTCTCTCTCGCTCTCTCTCTCTTCCTCTCGTTCTAGTAAATTCGAGGGCCTCGCTGGGTTTTTTTCTCCACGCAGACTCGGTTTCCAAACAAACCAAAATGCGTATATATACACACGACAAGGAGCTCGATCCCTTGTAGCGTGTAACGCCAAATGCAAATGAACCTCTCATGCCCTTCGTCCCCCAGAATTCCATCCGTGTTCCCTCGTCTGAAATTCATGTTCTGAGTTCTGGAACCCCGGTGTAATTCATTATCCCTGTCAAGTTAATGTTCCGTGTTGAGCCATATGGCGAGGCTAACACGCACAATAAAAGAAATTCCCTAAACTTGTTATAATCAGCACATTAGGCTGTCCAAATACTGACATAAACAGCTTTATTGTGTTTGCTGCATTTTCTCTTAAAATTCCTGACAAAAACAGGAAAGCAGGCAGGAAAGCGGAACAGGGGGCTGGGGCTAAACTTGGAGGCCAGCAAAAGGAGGGAGGGAGGGTGAGGTAAAGAAAAAGAAAACTCTACATCTGTCTAAAGTTTGTCGGCAAGAACCTTGAGCTATCAGTGCAGAGTCCTGCACACTCGATGCCCACACATGAACACAAGCAAACACACACAAACACTCACAGACATAACAATGCCAAACAAAGCCACACACCCACTCGCTCACTGGCTCTGTGGCTTTTTAAATGGATCCTTTTGTTTCCTCGTCTGGAGTTTGTGTATTTCTCTCTATTGTTGAGGCTTTTGATGTTTGACAGTCGGCAAGGACGGGGCCCGAATCCAAGGGTCCCCTCCCGCCCTCTCCAGGCCCTCCTTCGCACGATCCCACCCGAGCAGGTAGGAAGGGGTGGAGGGGTCTGTTATTGCCAGCGAAATGCACAGAGGGGCACAATCTCAAACACACTCTACCCATGAGCTCAGCATCAATTTCTGTTAATTACAGTCTTGTCAGCAGTGGCATTATTCAAACAGCTAGTGCAAATGTTAATGAGCTCTTATTTGCATATTTATATTTTCTTTGTTGAAATGTCATTGATTATTATGTTCTACGATGATGAATGCCTCTGCTGATGCACTCTGATATGTCATTAGTCATTAGATGGAATGAATAGATCAATTAAAAGGAGGGAAAGAGGACAGGATTAAGGACGATTTAGAAGAAAGATGGAAAAAGATTGAAGAGGATTATGGGAGTGGAGAATGAGATTGTCGTCTTAAGGTGAGTCATGAGCGTTTCTCATTGGTGGATGTGTCCTGGTGTCTCCTACAGTTAAACCTGGGGTCTTTAACCTTTCTCAGGCGCAGGAAGCCATTGGTGGATAGTGCAAAGTTGGAGCAGTGGCCCCGTTACATGCTGTATAAAACTAAAAATAGGCCTAGCATACAATAACAATATTTATACACATACTAAGAAAAAAATAATTATTGATAATAAATCAAGTATATATTTTTCAATTTTACTCAACATTATCTTCTACAATAAAAATAAATAATATAAATAATAAAATAGAAAATTTGTATAAATATAATTTGGAATTTGGCTAAAATTGTATTCATTAAAATAAAAATAAAAATAACTAGCCTGTAGTGCTTCTGCAGAACAGGAGTGAAAGAAAATATCAATACACGTGAGTATCGCAATATTTTGTTTGATGATACTGTATCGATTCTCAAAAACGGAATATCGATATTTAAAAAAAAAAAAAAAATCATACAAGATTCATGGCAATTGTTTCGTTTTGAGTTCATATCCCGACCACTAGATTTCAGTCTTCATCTCTAAACTTAAACAGTGACAGGAAATACTAGCATTAGGATTAGCATTGCTGCCAGTAATGGAGGATGAAAGGATTGTTCCAGCTCTCGTTTCGGTGTACAAAGCTGAAGCGTGGCATCATTTGTGCTTTTGTGGTAACCGCCGCGCAAGCCCCACCCGGTTCTGCCGCTTGCCGCGTCCCGTATGAAAAGCCTTCGCGTTGGGCGGTAGTGACGCTGCGCGGCTGCAGCTTTCTCTCGTATTGGGGGCGTTTTGTGCAGTTGGGGCGGTGCACTTTAATTTCCCCCCTTACTCATACTGTACAAAAAGTGGTTCAATAACGTTGAATATTACAGGGACTGATTATTGCAAATGCAGATCCCAGTGTGTTCTGGTTAAATAATTTGTATTTATTTATTTATTGATAAGATTTGCATATGGTGGTGTGATCTTAATGACAGCTTTCCTAAAAAATATATCCTATTCCTAAAATAAGAAATATCCCAATATATCGCTTGCTTACAGTAAATGATATGTATCGCAACATATCGTATCACAACATATCGTATCGCAACCCCAGTATCGTGATACGTATTGTATCGCCAGATTCTTTGCAATACACAGCCCTACTGCAGAACCCTTGTTAAAGACACTTGATATCGTGTCATATCAAAATATTTTTTTATTATTTCTTTTTAAAATATAAAAATTAAAAAATTAAATTAAAATTAAAATGTATTAAATTAAATACAAATATTTTTACTCCCACAGAACCTTTGCAGATGCCTTGTTAAAAGACTCCTAATGTAAGAATAGCATCTCAAAATAATTTCTTAATGATTATTTTTAAAGTATGTCAATTAATTTTTTTTATAAAATTTGTATAAAAAATTAAATTAATAATTTCCTCTGTAGTGCCTCTATAGACTCCTGACCTAAGATCAGCATCGCAAAGGAATTTTTTTTAAACATATATAAATAATACAATTAAATTTTTAATTAAATTAAATTAGTAGCAACTATCTCCCTAAGTACCTCTGCAGACCCCTTGTCGAGGACCCTGATGTAAGAACAGCATCTCATTGAGATCCTAGATTTCTAGAGATCCATGTGTGAATATCCTTGCAGTGACTCTTTTACCTTCTCGTTGAGAATCTCACAGGTTTGCAGGATCTCCTGACTCACCAGATGGGGAAGAGGGACCTATGTGTGGACTTGTCAACAAACACAGCAGCTGGATTTGTCCTAAACACCCCCACTTCAGAAAGTCAATGGGATGACCAGGTCTGCGCAATGTGATTTTCTGTTGTTACTGGGGGAAAATGTTTTCTTTTGACCTCTGCGGTCCCTAACTTAACCAACCTCTCCAGCCAATGCCCGCTACTCCCCGATACGAGACGGTGAGAGAGAGAGAGAAATGCATTACTGCAGACCAGATGGGAACATTCCACATGACCAAACCAATCAATCACCTTGGTGGGACGCAGGTGCGCCACAGCCGTGCAGCAACACACCATTTCACAGTCTATCGGCCACAAACACATGGTCACCAATCAATGGCCCCCCTGAGGACGAATGCTTCTCCCCTACCCCACCGGTTCATGGCTGATGACTTCATAATCACACATCCCTCCCTCTCTTTCTCCTCCTCTCGCTCTGCCCCCTCGGCGGAGGAGTGTGATGAGCTATCTAATAACCCTTTCTTTCACGCACCCACCGCCGATCTCGCCACGTCGGCTGATGACTCCCCTCGAGCTAACCCACGCAGCCTCACGTGTGCGTGAGACAGTCGCTTGTGGTCAGAGCCGAAGCTGTGCATCAAGAATGCGATGGAAAAACAGGAGAGTGGGGCGTACTTTTATGTCCCAGGATGGATATCGCATCATCTGAGCCACATCAAAGGCTCTGAAGCCGGCTGGTATCAGATGCCAAGCAACTGCTAAACAATGAGGCCTCACTGGAAGGATGGAGAAGGATGAATGCAGGAGGGGAATTTTGATCCCACTCGGGCGATGCTTCCGGCGTTCTCTCAAACTCACATGCAAGCACGCTCTTTAAAATCCTGTTCAAAACACATTCAAGTTGCTGAGAGACTCTGATAGCTGAGAACAGGCATATGTCAGAAGCAATGAAAGAGTTGTCAGTATTAAAACATTTCTCTTTTCATACTGGAGAAGTGTTTAGTAACACTTCTCAAGGTTCTGTCAGAGAGAAATGGTGTCACAGAGAGGGAAGCGTGCGAACACAATTCACTCTGTATGTGTGAAAGTGTGTCGGGGGCCTAGATGCTACCATCCCACTGAGATATTTTTCATACTGCTGGTGGAGTGGACACTGTACACACAAAAATATGCAAATATGGGTGCTGGGTGGCTTATAGTAAAGAGTACAACAGTTGGAGCTCTGTATTGTCCAATCGGAAGCCAGGACTGGAATTATCCATTTTATAATCTAGAGGGGTCCAATACTGTTCAAAAGTTGTTGTTTTTTTAAAGAATTAATGTTTATTCAGCAATGATAGATTAAATCAAAGTAACAATAAACAAATTATTTAAAATAAATGGTTTATTTGACCTTTCTATTCATCAAAAAATACTCAAAAAATGTATCACAGTTTCCACAAAAATATTAAGCAGCATAAGTGTATTCAACATTTAATGTCCAACCAAATCAGCATATTAGAAGGATTTTTGAAAGATCTTGTGACACTGAGAACTGGAGAAATTCAGCTTTGCCATCACTGAAATAAATTACATTTTAAAATATGTCAAAATAGAAATGGTTATTTTGCACTAAAAAAAACCTCATAATAGTGATGTTTTTACTGTATTTTTTATCAAATAAATTCAGCATAGGTGTGAGACTTCCTTCACAAACATTGATTGTCCAGGCCCTAAACATTTGAACAGTAATGTACTTGTCAGCAACTGAGATATAACTAAAAGTATTTAAACATTAAACAATTAATTAAATTAATATTAAACAATATGTATGGAAAATGTACTCAAAAAGATATTTTAAAACAGTAAAAGCAGAAAATATGTATCTCTATTAGTACTTCTCTGCCTTATTAAAGGGCAAATGAGGATGATGTGGAGCAGAACGTGATCTTTATAAAAGTGCAGCAACTATAGCAACTGTCATGAGCTAACTGCATCTGTATGTGTTTAAATCTGAAGGTTGCATTCGTTTTCCTTCACAAACAACGCCAGCCCTACACTGTATGTGTGTGTGTAATGCTGGAGTGCTGCTGCACTGAGAGTCTTACACACAGCCACTCATTCATGGGATTCGTCTCTCCTCTCTGGATTAGTTGTGGGGGAGGATGGGTTATTTCTAGGCAGACTGACTGCACACTCACCACCTGAGACCCCGAGCCAGGTGTGTGTGTGCATGTAAGTGTGTGTATATGTAAGAACAGCACCTGTGGGGCACAGCAGGAGCTCGGCTACACACAGGTGGGAGCCAGAAGCCCTACTGTCCATCCCATGAGCCCCCTCTCATTTCAACAGGTCGTTCCGTAATTATACTCAACACAGGCCATTAGCCATCAGCCTTCTGAAGAACATATGCTCCAACATCGCTACACACCGCATGCCTACGCGTGAAAGACTGTGGGGGTGATCGTCTTCCACTGAACACGGTGCCTGAGAATACCTCCAATCTGCTTTTTCTGCACTGTAATATTCTTCTGATATTATGATAATGAGAAAAGCTGCAGTGGCAGTAATGTAAATATTCACAAAACAAAATGAAAAACACATATTAAACATTAAAACATTACAATTCTGGATACAGATAAGCTAATAACTGTTGTTTAATGTTTAATATCAAATGTTAAATATTAAAATCTACACTATTTTATAAATGTCAACAGTATAATGTAGAGTATAAAAGCAAAATATTTATTTTGAGATTCGCTAAAGAGTGACATTTAAGTATTAACTAAATATTAGTGTTGTTTTTTTGTGCTGTGCAGTATAACCAAAGATTTGTCTTGTATTTTTTGCGCTTTTGTTTTATAGTGGATTACTTTATTGTCAGGAGTACGCAGAATAACATTGTAATGTTAAATAAAAATGTACTAACAAGAAAGCTGGTTATCAAATACATTTATAAAACTAACAATTTGGTTAATCTTTTACAATGTAATCAAATGAACAATGTAATAATTCATTTTATTTATTCATTTTCGAGAAGTATACTATTCACATTAAATTATGAATGAAAAAGCTTGTGATACTGTGATAATGTTTTAATTGCATTATTATTATTACTTCTTTAAGAAGTACTAAATTCTACTGTCCAATAGTAATAGTAACACTCACCGGCCACTTTATTAGGTACACCTGTTCAATTGCTTGGTAACACAAATTGCTAATCAGCCAATCACATGGCAGCAACTCAATGCATTTATGCATCTAGATGTGGTGAAGACGACTTGCTGAAGTTCAAACCGAGCATCAGAATGGGGAAGAAAGGGGATTTAAGTGACTTTGAACGTGGAATGGTTGTTGGTGCCAGACGGGCTGGTCTGAGTATTTCAAAAACTGCTGATCTACTGGGATTTTCACACACAACCATCTCTAGGGTTTACAGAGAATGGTCCGAAAAAGAGAAAATATCCAGTGAGCGGCAGTTGTGTGGACGAAAATGCCTTGTTGATGTCAGAGGTCAGAGGAGAATGGGCAGACTAGTTAGAGATGATAGAAAGGCAATAGTAACTAAAGAACCACTCGTTACAACCAAGGTATGCAGAATACCATCTCTGAACACACAACACGTCGAACCCTGAAGCAGATGGGCTACAGCAGCAGAAGACCACACCGGGTGCCGCTCCTGTCAGCTAAGAACAGGAAACGGAGGCTACAATTCACACAGGCTCACCAAAATTGGACAATAGAAGATTGGAAAAACGTTGCCTGGTCTGATGAGTCTCGATTTCTGCGACATTCAGATGGGGTAGGGTCAGAATTTTGGCAGTAAAGAATCATACTGAATTATTAGATTGTTTTTATTGCATTTTGTTTTAATGTATATTAGATATTATTTTTAACTACCATTACTGGCATTGGCATCTTTTTTCATCACTATTCTTCATTTGTATTGATGTTTTGGAAATAAGGTGTGTAAAACAATCATGCCAATAAAGTTCTTTGAAACTGAAAGCTGAAAGAGAGAGACAGAAAGAGAGCGAGAGACTGAGAGAGAGATAGAGAGAAGTCTGGTAAAGTCATTGATAGCAGCAGGGTGCTCTGGGTCCAGACTGCATTTGTTTCACTGGCAGAATTCCTTCCTAATGAATCACTGCCCTTCAACTTTGCATTTTCATTTAACAATCACTAACATTTTCATTGGCATGAACTGCTGCTGAGTACCAAGGGATAGAACTGGGGGGGATGATGGAAAAAGACAGTGGACACACCAGAAGTCGAGACAGAGAGATTAAAAATGGCGACAGATGAGTGGAAAAGAGGGGGTTAACGAGAGAAGGGGATGATGGGTGGAGACATTGAGAGTACAGGGAAATGCGAGCGATGCAGGATGCTGAATAGAGGAAAACAGCAAAGAAAACATGAAGGACAGAGAAATAGATCCCAGAATCCATCACACACACTGCAGTAAAGACTAAAAGCAGATTTGGCTGTTGTTTTGTTCAGGCTTCGTTATGCATGTAACAGGATTGGATTAAATAATGCCAGCTAATGATACAGTCATCAAAGCCCAAAGTACCACATGCTGCTCGTGTTACTGAGTAAACCCAACTGTGCTGCACATGGATGCAGAATGTAGGCGTCGCCTTTTCATGTGTCATTCAGCATTATTGAGATTTCTGGCACATTTCTAGACGCCATCATAAGTTGAACTAGTGGGCGCAAGATATTAAAGATACAAGAATTTGAAATATTCTAAGGCCTGAAACATACACTACACAAGAGCGTTGACTCACACGATTCCAGCGACACAAGCATGATTTCATGCAGTTGCATGCTAATATGTGTCAGGACATAAATATGGGTTGCATTTAAAAAGAAAATATTGCAAGTTAGTTAAAATAATTATATTTGTTAAATGGGATTTTAATTAGTTAAAATAAACACCATTTGACAAATGAATTTCTATGACTTTTCCAATTGTCGTGTTGAGTAGATAATAGTTTTTATAAATTGAAGAATGACAATAAGTTAAGTACATATGACTAAATTAATTTATTAAGTTCTTAAGTAGTTAAGAAACAATACTGAAACAATACGAATACAATGTACCACTACCATTCAAAAGTTTTGGTTTGGTAATGATTTTGAGTCTCTGTCTGCATTTATTTGATAAAACAAATGATATTGTGAATTATTATTGCAATTTAAAATAAATGTTTTACATGTTAGTTTATTTCTGTGTCGGCAAAGCTTAATTTTTGTAGCAGCCATTACTCCAGTCTTTAATGTCAAATGATCCTTCAGAAATCATTCTAATATTCATGTTGAAAACAGTTATGCTGCTTATTATTTTTGAGGAAACTGAATTTCTTTTCTAGGATTCCTTGAACAGAAAGACCAAAAGAACCACATTTATTTCAAATATAATTATTTGTAACAAAGCAAAAGTCTGTCACTTTTTATCAATTTAAAGCATCCTTGCTGAATAACATATTCATTTATCTAAAAAAATAATCTTACTGAGACCAAACTTCTGAACAGTGGTGTATATAATTCACAAAAATCTATAATTGTATTTATACAAATAAATATATATTCAATAATTACACATATCAACATAAATCATAAAAAATATAAGAAAATCTTTATTAACAACAGAAATGTTCATGAATTCTTGGGATTTTTTTCATTTCCATGACTTTTTCAGGCCTGCCAATCATGCTTCTAGCAAGTCACCTGAATAATAATACATTGGCTTTAACTGGATCGATACCACCACAGTAACGCACATAAAACGAGTCCGCATGCTTGCAATGATAAGGCTCAACATGCACATCCCCGTATTGGTTTCTGGCTTAAGCTTTTAGAATGGCCTTAATATTTTTGTTGTTTTTACTGTCAGGATTTTTTCCCCTGCTTGTACATTTGATAACAGAACTCTATAGACGGCGCAGATGCATTGTAGACAGATTAGTTCAGGCGGTAATTTCAGTCACCCCCAATGGCCTGTGACAGCAGGCTTCCAGGACCTCTTTATCAGCAGGGCTCTATCAGCTCTGCCGCCCTCCCCCGCACGACTCGGAGCACTCCTGGCCCTCCACGAACAGCCCCGCAGACATAAGCGCACCAGGCCACAGCTGATCTCTGCAGCTGGCCGGCCGACCGCCTGCCTGCCCGCTCGCCTCACCCCCTCCGCACAGAGGCCCGGGCCTGTGGAAGCCAGGGCAAGGGCGGATGACGGGTGGATGGATAGATGCGTGAATGTAAGGAAGGGAGGAGGGGCGTCGTTGGAAGAAGCAGTGAAGGAGAGGGATTTGTGGCCTTTCAGGCCGTCTTGGGCTCTTCACGCTTGGTTGAACGCAGTAACAGATAAGCGCACCCTGGAGCTCTGCATAATGACCAGCTACATCCACTACACTTCACACTAGCGCCACCAGACTCCCGCACCACTACAGATGTCTGCTCTGAGACCTGTGTCAGCACACATTGCTTCCAGCATCTTAAACACTCCTGTGTGTGAGCGGCTAAAGTTGAGGCTGCTCAAATGTCATGTACAGTGCCTTGTTAAAGTATTCACAAGTATTCAAAACAATAGCATGTGCTTAGAGGTGGTGTCTCTAAAACCTTTGGACTTTAAAAAAAGAAAGAAACTAAACTTATTCAGCAAAGATGCATGAAACTGATCAAAATAATTTTATGATGTTGCAAAAGATTATTTCAAATAAAATGCTACTTTTTAAAACTTTTTATTAATCAGCTCCAGAATCAAAGCCTGGTGTAATGGCGGCTGAAAATTCTGCTTAAAAATATAATAAAACAGCAAACGGTTATTTTGACTTGTAATAATATTTCACAGCATTACTGTTTTTGCAGTATTTTTCATTATCACATAATTGGAGGGGTAGGACATGCTTAATAGGGTGCATTAGTGAGCAGAGAGAGGAAGGAATAAGTGGCAGGCAGGAGGAGAATAAAATGGAGACACACAAAGAGGAGATAGAGAGAGAGAGAGAGAGAGAGAGAGAGAGAGAGAGAGAGAGAGAGAGAGTTCTCGAATGCACCTGCGGCCCCGCCCTGCTGTGTTGTGTAGCTGCTCTACGGGATCGTGCACCTGAGCAGCACCTGGTCACAATCAGAGTGCCAACAAGAGGAGCGGCCCTCAGAGGCCCCACACGTACACCTGCCTCTACCGCTACACACCAGGGAACCAGAGCACAGCGTACAGCTTCATGCTCAGCCTTAAGGAATAATTAAAAAGCAAATAAATAAATAAATCACACGCATTACGAGATACGTACAGATAAGCCGAGCACTGGGACAAATCTTTTTTGTTTTTTTTTCTCAGCTGAACAAAAGAATAGCGAGAAGCATCTTGGCATCTCTGTGCTGCTCCTCTTGTGCACACAGAAAAACACACCCGGGCTACAAAACGCTCTGCACACTTTGCTTTGTCACTAAATGACTGCATAATTTCATTTCCTGGAAAGCCATTAGGTTTCATCAAAGGAGATGAGAAACGGATGAGACAATTCTCTTATGCATGGAGAACTCATTTAGTGGCGCGGCATGTGCGGGAGCACCACGCTAACACCACACGCACTGCAGGCAGAAAGTTGGGATGCAAATTTCTGAAATTAGTGTGCCGTTCCACAATTATTTTGCACATGGCGTAAGTGCGCAAGAGAGAGATTAAATGAGTGCAAACCACCTGTGTGACACTCCCCAAAAAAAAAACGCTTCTCCAAGCATGCAGCCAAAACTGCAGTATATAGATTGATATGAACTAAATATATAATTCTGCTAAATGAAATAGCCTTGCTAAGAATTATACTTTAGTTTCAAAAATTCAAAAACTTTTAGGGTAAGGGTAAGATTGTACTGAAACTTTTGGATCTCTGCATGCACTGATAATACAATTACTAATAAACTGATAAAATAACAAGTCGTTAACCAATAAACCAGTCATTACATTTCTACACTACTCTTAATAAATAAATAAAATACTAAATCATAAAACAGACTGATTGTAAACACTACAAGTGAATGAAGGCATCATAACACTACAATGTCATTTTGATATTAGCTAAAGATTACATTTAAATTATTAATAATATTGACCAACAAAAACTCCTTAATAACAGCACCAGCACTTCTACACGTTGGTGTAGTTAAGCCACAAATCAGCATATTAAAATAATTTCTGAAAGACCATGTAACAGTGAAGACTGGAAAATCGGTTGCTGAAAAGTCAGCTTCGCAATCACTGGAATAAATTACATTCCAAAATATATTTAAATAGTAAACAGTTATCTACACCTGTAATAATATTTCAAAATATTACTGCTTTTATCGTACTTTGAATAAAAAATAGCCTTGGTGATAAAAACAATAACAATTCTTACTGAACCCCAAATAAAATCTTACTGTTGTAAACTGTATATAATATAATGTAATATAATAATATATTTGTTAAATAAAATCATCATATTTGTGATCAAAGAATTTAATTACTGAAATGAAATCATTTATTTTACACAATATTTGCTAAAAAAAAATTGGGAAAATAAGAACCAAGCAATTTAATGGTCAGAGTTATTGTTGTGTGATATCTATCACTAGTAAAGCTGAGAATCTGAGACTCCTTTCACACGTTCACCTTTGCTTTCTGTCGCTAAGGCTACATCATTTGAGAGAGCCAGAACAACAGTAACACTTCAACAATATCTACTGCCGTCTTCATACAGCGCTCCTGGGAGAGGAGCATTTAGGTGCCACTCGGCTGAAAGGTGGCAGACCAGACATGATCTTCTTCTCTGCGGATGAGACGGGGATGGAGATTTGACCTGGGGGAGCGTTGGTGAACCTTCTAATGTCCCAGGTGAGGAACACAAGCTCCTGGGTTACAGTAGGTCAACTAATAGATTTTATCTAACAGGCGATATCACACGGGTGCAATCACTAGATGTGTCTTCAGAGATCAGCGCTGACTAACACAGCTTAATATAGATGTGTACAGAAGGCCTGAACCCGGCAGAAGAAATCCAAGTCTTACTGAATCACTTCAGCAGCGAACGGGAATGTATGTGTGTGTGTGTGTGCTTGTGTTGATGCTGCTAATAATAAGCAGATTATATTTAATAGAACAGAGAGGATGTGCGGCAGGCCACAGGAACGTGAGTGCATCCACAAGCCAGTCAGCATTGTTAAAAATATAGACAGGCACATGGATTGAAATGCTGGCGAGTGACAAACACACAGTCACACACACACACACACACACACACACACACACACACACACACACACACACACACACACACACACACACACACACACACACACACACACACACACACACACACACACACACACACACACACACACACACACACACACACACACACACACACACACACACACACACACACACACACACACACACACACTCGCTTATGGCAATTAAATCAAATGGACTAATCTAAACCAACTGAACTCTTTCATGAGTGGCTTGCGAAAGAACATAAGGGTAGAAAGAGAGAATTTCTCAGATACGAGGAAGTCCAGAAATGTCCTTGTAATATCTTTTCTCTCTCTTTGATGATCAGCCATCAGTGCGACCGAAAGCAGAAATCCAGAATTCCACTATGAGATGGTAACTTTACTGACTTCATCAGAAGTCCTCTACTCTCTCATCTCAAACGTTCATCTCATCAGAGAATATGTGACGACAAAAATGTAATACATGTCATTCTGAAAATAAAACCAGGAGGCTTTATGAAAAAACAACAGTAAAAAAGATGATAAATGATAAAAATGAATCCAAGAAGCAGGAAGGCATTTGACAGGTTGAGGTAAAGTGAGATCTTTATGAAGGGTCACTGAACGCTAAAGGTCACTGATGAATTTCTCAGCATTTTCTGAGCAGATGTCACGTGGTCCGACACATCGTTGCTCATTCACAAAGGAATTGGGATGACAGCCAAGGATTTTGTCAATCCAGGGGGGTACCTTTGGACAACAGATGCTTAGTTACTTCAATTCAGATTTTCCCAAGGCACTGGGTGCCACAGTTCCAGATCACGAGATGTGATTGTAATTTAACCAAAGAATATTTCTTCTGGCAGTGAATCATTGAAGTCACACCTATCATTTCTTCTTATGGTGAGCTTTAGATGGGTTTTGACCTGGATGACTAGTCAAGCCACTCTTTACATGAAAAAGGTCACTGCTCAGCAAGATGTGTAGTGACATACATCCGCAGGGACAGTTGCTGATCTTGCATTCAGTTATGAGAATTCAATTAGTTGCACAGTTGATAGAGTGTCCCTGCCACCAAATGAAGTGATGCACCACTTTTCCCTAATCAACAAGTCACCTTGCTGAACAGAATGAACCACAATACCTGTTGTAGTGAACAAAATAGATGATGCCACTGTAAAATGGAAGAATCTGAGAAGTGCAAATTAAATGCCACTGTTTCAGTTAAATTTCAACCACAGTAAAAAAAAAAAAGTCAAAATGTGAACACAAACTGTACGAGTCATGGTGGCTTATTGTGCAGCTTTCCATGTAGTTCTGCAGCCACAGATTTCATTTAACCCTGCTGATGACTATTTCACAGAACGCTTTTGGAAAAAAGGTTCACTGGAAATGAGCGTGACCTGACAGACCAGCACTAAACTCCAGCGGAGGTGAGCGTTTTGCCAGGAAACACAGCTTCCTGAGATCACGTATGTGCATTATTCCCATCTACCGCAAATCACAAGCTTCCCTTGAGCTGCAAAGCAACAAGCTTCACCTTAGGTTTCAGGAAGTTTACAACAAAACACATGTACAACTGATTGCATTGTTTTTTTTCCAATGAGCATTCAATTTAAAACTCATGTACCGTGTTTTGTTGTAGACCGTTTCATCAAGTCTAAAGCCAGGCCGGCTCTATCTGTGCCAACTGTTACCCATGGAGTCTGGAATGTCAACAAAGTACTAAACTAATTTGTCTTTTGTGATGGTAATCTGTTTGACCAGTAAATACTGGCTGCGCTGAAGAAGCAGGATTCTCTACGTGCATGCAGATTTCTTCTTAATCTAAAGCTGCATTAAGCCTTATTAAATATTGCTTAAAACTTCAACATAGAGTCATCATTATGAAACACGCTCCAGTGTTACAAACGAACAAGCACAGTCTGTGCGCTATGGTCGGCTGATCAATTGATTATAGGGTTAAACTGCACTACAAATTATGTTAAGGCTTCTGAAAATGGAACATAAATAATTTATGTTTTGCAGAACTGAATTCACATCGGACAAGGTTTGTGATTACACATTACTCGATGTCATCGGCTGCACCGCATCAGAGGATCGTGTACAGCACAGAACGGTTTTAGCCGTCAAAGTGTGGGTGCCACGTGCGAGCAGAGAGGCGAAGAGGATGCTGGGTAAGAGGATTGGATCAGGGCGCCGGCACGTGCGGCGCAGACTGACTGACCTCTGACCTCGACACTCTCATGGGCTTTCTTCAAGTATAAACACAGACACATGCAGAAATACACACCGCCGCATTTACTCTCACCAGCCCATGGGGCCTAATGCACCATATAGGAAGATGATGCAACAAAGCGAAATATCTATCCACTCAAACCTCAAAGGTGATGCGCAGTAAAGGCGAACACGGATCACATTCTGCTCCGATCCTCTGATACGTAGTTCTACATAAGCTCAAATCCATTACCAACGCAGCAGAAGAGAGTGTGACCTTTAAAATGGATCTCCATTATTCAGAACAAGCAGTGGCTACTCTAATTAAAATGTTATGTCAAATAAACAGTCATTACCAGCCATCTGCCTAGCACTATAAACTGTAACAAGTTCATTATCATACACAATAGCTGACCCCAGGTAACCTCAAGCTGCTCTCAACATGTCATACTTCACTTAGAGAGCGCATGGAACCAGGTCAATGCATGCAGCCCCCACAGGCATATTTAAGACTACTAAATGAAGCATTCAAATTAAACCGCTTAATGGGATAATGGTTTATGAAAGCAAATCGGAGGCATTTCTTATATTAACGTCATAGACAAACAAGGTTATACGTGTGTTGATTATACAGTTTAAATGAAGCGACATTTTATGTATTATTTATTAAAAAGCGAGATTGGACAAGGTTTTATCAGCCGCAAACAGTTTGAAAAGGTAAACAAACAAGTGTCAGCCTACGATTTCTATTTCCTTCAAGAAACCGCAGACCATTAGGATTTGTCTCGAGATAATCCACTTAGATTACCACGGCTCTGTTTTAAAAAGGCGCATGCAGGAAAACAAAATGGGTCACATAAACCCACGAGTAACTCATAGACCAGGGTTCCCTCAGAAATGCCATTCGTGTGATGGTAATGCTTAATTGTATTACATTCGCATTCGAGCTCTGCCTTTTTCATTGGTGAGTAATAACCTTTCAGAGATGATTTAATGAGGTTGCTCCGGAATGGGTAATTCCATGTAAATCCCAGATATTACTGCTGAAATTCAATTTGATAAGACTCGGTCTCCTCGTCCAATCCCAGCAAGATAGCGCAGGACATTTAGCTGTGCAATCAGATTGTCTAATTCCCTGACACATCATTGTTCCAGATCATTTCCATATTTTGCTACTTATAGGCATAATTAGTGCTGCATCAACAGTACAGAGGAAAACCAAACATCCTCCCTACCTCCACACACACACAAATGTAAATCAATTGGTAGAGAGATAACGTTTTGTTTTGGTGGGCTTCGTGCAGTAGCACCCATCCGTAAACTTGCCACCTTACATGGCAACCAGTCTCCAGGGTGATGCGACAAAGAGCCGGGGTTCAGCAGCCCATAAAGCTGTCATGTGCGCGCACATCACAATAGCGGCAGACAGAGAGACCTCAGATCTAACAACATCCATCAATCACGTTCAATGGATAAACTGCCCGTTGTGCCTCTAATCAAGCCCTTTTGTCTGATAAATACATCAAAAATGCTGTTTTTGTCAATATCTAAATTATCTGTTAAACAAAATAAAAAGTACAATTTAAAGCTTGATCACCTCGGCTCATGTAAAATAGTATGAACAAACACCTTAATAAACAAATGACACCCTGCTTATTAATAAATAAATCTAGTATTAAGGGGTCCTATTATGCTCTTTTACAAAGTCTTGATTTTGTTTTGGGGGTGTACTAGAACATGCTCTCATGCTTGGTGGTTCGAAAATCGCATTATTTTTCATATAATTTACATTATTACAATACCTCTCTCCCCAGCCTGGCACAAACGGCTCGATTAGTTCCGGGTTTGATGAAGGGCCGCCTTCCAAAAAACGAAATGTGTTGTGATTGGTTAGCTGTCCCAGTGCGTTGTAATTGGCGAACAGCTTAGACAGCGTTACTGTCCCGCCCCTCGCCAAAACAGCAAGTTCGTCAATATTGCCATTTAAATTCAGACCTCGAGAATATTGAACAAGAGGATCGAGCAGAACCTTTGCATGCATAGGATATTGCAAGACATATTAAAGTGGTAATGTTGTTGTTTTTTGGCTAAATCACGTTTTACATAGGATGTCAAAAACAGCTTAAAAGTAACTGCATTGACTATGTACAGATAAGTGCAACAGTAAAATGTATTATGTTTACTGTTCTTTAATTCTAATATTATAACATGAACTGCACTGAAACGATTATACTGTTGAATTTATTTATACTATAGTCCCACAGATTTACACTATTTGTGGCCCCATATATGCAGATTCATTATCTGCCAGCGAGAGGCGCTGTTGTGGTGGGAGAGCTCGAGGTTTCCCCGGTAACGCTGGACACAAAGCAGAGCTCCGCTCACAAACGCTGCTTTATCAGACATTATATGCAAGATGAAATGAAAATGACATCCAACATTTTCTGAAGACAGACGGTTTCCATCAGAAATACAGTGATATAAAAACACCCGCACTGGTTTTGATTTTGAAGCAAGTGCAGAACCAAGTGTTCTCCCCACCGCCAACCATTCAAATTTGTGATGTCACAAATACAGGAAAACAACTTTGTAGTCCAAACGAGCTGTTCGGTGTAGTTCTTGAAAAGGGATTAAAAAAAAACTAAATATCTCCCTTTGGAGTGGACTTTGATATTTGTAACTTTGTAGATCGTTTTATGCCCAAACATACACACTGACTAAAATTCAAAAAGTGAAAAAGCATAATAGGACCCCTTTAAATATAACTGCATAATATACTGATTACAGATATGCTACCTTATGGAAAAAAAGGGCGCAATCTTTCAGAAAAAAACTGTTATAAATAGAATGTTCACTTCACAATGACAAAATTATCCACAACATCAACATGTTCCAAAATTACACAACAGAAATAACCGTGTGCAATTTTCAGAATGTGCACTGCACGTCATCTTGATGCTGAATAATGTGTATTATGCTTTGTGTCTGTGGAGTCAGCAAACAAGCAGTAAAAGCCAGGGGCCAAACAAGCACAAACTCACAAACTGATACAGATGGAAAATTATTTGAAATATTTTTGGAAGCAAAAGAGGAAGTGGAGCGAGTTAAGTAGAGTTTCACACACACCTCTTCGGAAAGAGGAGAGAGATTTGAGAGAGTCCGTGGCTGAGGGGGTTTGTGTGTGTAAAATTATCTTTGGCCCATCTGTTTGTTTCACTACCACCCCTGAAACCCTCCTTTACTCTCTCTCTCCTTTCCTTCCCATCCCTTCTCACTCTCCTCTGCAAAACAATGCAGTGTGCCACTGGAAGAAGCCGGTGGCTTTTCTGCTAGCTAGCAGACAGTCTTTTGTGATGGAAAACTGTACTGATGGTGTGACTTCCACCCTGGGGGAGGGTCAACTTCTGAAGACAGTCACAGCGCAGGAAGATGCTAAAGAAAAATTATATATTGCATTATACTGTATATAATATATATAATATATAAAATAAATAATGCATTTCTAATACAACATTATTATATATTATTAGTCAGTGCAGTCTGTTTTCCATTCATGAACGAATGACTAATTCATGAAAATATAAAAAAACTTCTAAATCTGTGTGAAGACGAATTCTTCACTGAATCTGTCAGCGTAGTTACTGTATACGACTCACTGAATTGTGACTTTCATGTCAGCCTCAAAAAGAGATTGATTTTTAATAATAAATAAAAATCTATCATTTTTAAATGTATCTTTTACAATATATAACCATTCTAATTAGTGATCGACCGATATTGATTTTTTATAACCGATACCGATTATTTGTACGTTTATGTACCGATAACCGATATGCAGAACCGATATTTATTTACTGTTATAAAGTAAATAAATAACAGAGTGAAGTAAGTCCATTCTTCGCTTTGGTTTTTTCCTCCTTTCAGTCATCTTAACAACAACAAAAAACTGTTGAAAATTAACTTTCTTTCATGTAAAATTTAATCTTAAAATTACAACAATAATTTTTTTTTTATAAAAAGCATCATCAGCAACACTGATATTAACAATAAGCAAAAGAATGTCTAATGTTTTCAAATGGAGAAAATAAAGGACAGAAGTCATATCAACTTCATTTTAAACTACAGTTTTAGGTTTATAAGCTGTTTAATAGACTAAAGAGTGAAGAATAATTCACTGAATAATATTCACTCTCTGGAATATTGAAATAAGCTATAACAAACAAAACAGAGTATTTTATTGCATTTCTTAACTGGCACGTTTTATCAGAATTATTAAAATGTTTTTGTCATTCTAGATTATGAAAACTGGACAGCGCGCTATGGGCGATCGCTTTCCTAATGAGTGTTAACTGTGTGAATCTCATGCAGCTGAGTGAACAGTGTCCACTGCTCCAGTGTGTGTGTGCTGCTGGTGTGTGTATGGATGGGTCAAATACAGAGAACACATTTCACTGCTGGTTATACTCTGAATAATTGTGTATGTGACAAAAAAAAAACGATATCCGATTATGGTAAAATGCTTAAATATCGGGAAAAATATCGGTAAACCGATATATCGGTCGATCTCTAATTCTAATGTTCGGGGTCAGAAAGATGTTTGCACAAAATTGTTTAAAAGTGACAGTGAAGACGCTTATAATGTTACAAAATATTTCAAGTTCAAATAAATGCTGTTCTATTCAACAAAGAATCCTGGAACTGCTTTTAACAATAGTAATAATGCTAAATGTTTCTTAAGCATTAAATCAGCATATACGAATGATTTCTGAAGGATCATACGACACTGAAGACTGGCAGCTAAAAAATTCAGCTTTGCCATCACAGGAATAAATTGCCATTTATCTGATGTCTATTTTATTATAAAACATATTAAATAGAAAATAAATATTTTAAAACATTTCAAGATTTCACATTGTTAAGTGTTTTTGTATTTTTGATCAAATAAATGCAGCCTCGGTAAACATGATACACTTCTTTCAAAAACATTTTTAAATCTTTCTGAACCCAAACTTCTGAACAGTATTGTATGAAATTACTTTTTATTTATAATCTTTTATATTAATATAAAAAAATATTAAAATATTTCAATAAGTTTCAGTGTGCAAATACACAACATCCTCATCCATCTCTGGCACTTCCTGTGGTGACTGCCTTCAGAGAGAAATGCCTGATCAGTCCACACACTGCTAAATGGATTGATGACAGAAAGACGGGTGTGCAAGACAGACAGGGTCAGAATCACCTTGGATACTCACCCATTATGCTGGAGCTCATGAAAGGTGTTTGGGACAATCCTTCATGGGACACTAATCGACTGTCACTCAAGTGATCAGCATAATGAGTGTTGCCTCCAAACCCCTGGGGGAAAGAGATCACAGCATTAAACACATTATTAGCTGGACCTGCTAATTGAGTGCTATGACACTCTTCTAATTACTGAGGGAAAAGAGGGGAGCGCGACTGGTCAACTGTCCCCCGAAACGATCGATATTTCTCCACTCTCCTCATTAAAAAGCACTTTCTTCAAAGTCTTTGATGAATTTCATTAAAAGGGCAAACAAAGCCCTGAAGAGAAGACAGCGCTTGTGTTGCGATTGTGTAATTGTAATAAAGCTAATGGGGCACAAACAACAACAAAAGAATCCATTTGCATTCATAAACAAAATTCATGTCACATTAAAATGGTTTGTTTGATTCCATGCTCTCTCCTGCCATTCCATATAGGGATATAACAATAATTCAGACATTACTTTTTTTGTTTTCTAACGATTTTGCTTAGTTTTTAAGATCAGTGCCACAACTAGCGCACATCTTTAGAGATGCTTCTAGAAGGTTCTAGCTCGGTTGTAAATGGCAACATTTTGGCTTTGTGTGGCAATCCTACTTTTTTGTCAACCTTCATTCATGAAAACATTTCTATCTGGTATATTGTTAAAAAATTGCTAGACTGGTAAGGATTTGTGTGCATACGACGCATCAGAAATGACATAAAACTGATGAAGTGACGTGTTTACTAGAGCTCGACACAGATCATGTCTTTACAAAGCCTGCTTGAACTTAAAAAGTAGAATAAATAAGTCAGGTTCTCTCCTCGGCAGCTGAGGTCTGCCCTTTCATGACCGTTATCAGATTTGGGCGGCTTAGGTCTAAATATCGGTCACAGTATGGGCCTTTAAAACTCAGAGTCCCCCCCAATAAAAGATACTCTGTGGCTGTGTTAATCCTGGAGCCGGTGAGAATCCGCCTGGCGCTACAGTCAAATGTGTCCCCCAAACCATATTAACTCTCTCCTGAGGGCCCTACGGCTGCCGGCTGTCCATTACTGTGGGCTTTTCCGTCTCTGCTTTCAACAAAAAATATATCACAGACTATTACTATTTGTGACTTTTTGTGTCTGTTTTCCAAACGGATGGCGATTGAGTAATTTCAAAGGCAATGGAGTGTTTTGCGGGGCAGAATCGATCGATGCAAGAGAGGTTCCCTATCGTGTTCCTGTCGTTTGTGTTAATAACGCTATGAACTGCCTGACTAATGGCTTCTCCCCTGAAGAGACAGTGGGAGGGGGTGGCAGGCGAAAAACAAGCGCCCGAACTGCAATGTCCTCCCCAGCAATTTGGTAAGCATGATTTAGTAAGCTTTCCGACTGAGGTTAGCGCACAGATGCAGGCAAACGTATGCACAAATACAATTAAAGGGATAGTTCACCCAAAAACACAAGTGTAATTACTCATGTCGATCCAAACCCATTAGACTTTAATTTATGTTTGGAACAAAAAGGAAGATATTTTTAAATGAAACCTGAGAAAAGTCTATTCACCCAAAACTTTCAAGCTTTAAAAAGTTCAAAAAGACAACATAGAAATAATCTACACGAGTCAAACTTTTTAATTCATGTCTGCATCATATGGAGGCCCTTTTCCACCACCAAATAAAATAATAAAACATCTAATCTTTTTATCTCACAATTCTGACTTTTTTTTCTCAGAATTGCATGTTATAAACTCGCAATTTCGAGTTATAAAGTCATATAAACTTGCAATTCTCACGTTTTTTTCACAGCTGTGAATTTATATTTCAAAATTCTTACTTTTCTCGTATTTTTAAGTTCATATCTCTCAATTCTGAACAAATAAGTCAGAACTGCGAGATATGAACTTACAACTGCGAGCTATAAAGTCAATTTCTGAGGGAAGAATAGACTGACAATTTTATTACAACTGTGAGTTTATATCTCACAATTCTGGATTTTTAGCTCACAAATTGTGTTATAAAGTTAGAATTACAAGATATAAACTTGCAGTTGTAAACTCACAATTGCGAGGAAAAAAGCAGAATTATGAGATAAAGTTGCATTTACCTTTATTTTTTTATTCAGTGGCAGTAATGGGTTTATAAATCTTATAAACACAAGGGTGAGTAAATGATAACAGAATTATAATTTTTGTGTAAACTACCCCTTAAACCTCTTTACCATCAATATTTTTCTTCCTAGCCTTTTGAGTCTCCCCAATGGCAGCTACCTGAATGTCAGAAAAGTGCAGTGGATGGGAAGCTGAGTGGATGATGAGATCAGTGAGACCATTAGATCATCAATCATGCTGCCTGGTGATCTCAGAATGAGCTGCTTGTTACTCATGCTCTCAGCGGTGAATGGTTAGTCTGGTGTAAATAACTGCCGCGTTGCTGCTTAAGCATGCAAGCCAATGCTCCGTTCAAGAAAACATCTCTCAGATGCTTCTTCGCATCCCAGGTGAATGCCCTGGTCCCGTTTTAAGGCGTTGGGGACGGGTGATAGTGGCGTGATGGATGGGAGCGAGGCACTGTGGGACAGCGGGGTGCATGGCAGAGGTGGTGCATGCGGGTTGGGCTGTCAGATGGGAGGCCTGAAGCTACGGCTGCCCAGGATGTGATGCCTGGCTGTGGGCCAAGGTCGGCTAGCCAGGGCTCCAGTCTGTTCACAGTCCACTAATCACACGCGTACAGAGAGGGAGAAGAAGAGAGAGAGTCGCTCTTGTGAAAAAGAGCCAGCTTAAATGGTTCACAGTTTCCGTGTGAGAGAACAAGGGAAAGTTAGTTGATTGGATCCCGTGCTCTTTGCAGGTAACAGAGAAATACAGAAAAGCCATAGCCCCTATTTAGTTATCTGATAGGAGATCTGTGTGTAGCAAGACTGAAAAAGTAATGTGACGGATGAAGATGCTGATTAAATCTAGCGGGTACTTCACAGCAACCGGCTGCAGGTCTGCTAAAGCTCTTGTGGCTTTTTAAGGGTAAACCACAAAAGACCGAGAAAGATTCTCACGATAAGATCAAACCTCAGACAATAGCTTTCTAACTTTGTGGTTGGCCGTGAGCAATGGACACTGCTGGGATCCAATTAATATCAACAAGTAAGTTTGAGCAGTAACTTCTAAGTGTAAAGGCTGGAATGCACAACACTGAATACACAACACAATTTGTAAAATCTGTTTAGAGTTTAAAACACTACTCATCATATATCAACTTTTTAGATTGTTATCGAACAAAAACTTGGCATCAAGGACTTAATGAGGGTCACACACTACCAGACTTTCAAGTCATTGCGAACAGAAAAAACTCACAGAAATGTGTTCCTCGTTGCAAGGAGACGCATGACAAATTAAAACAATGTGTTATAAAATTGGCTCAAAATATAAAACGTCTGAAATCACAAGACTGGATGGAATCAAAAAAAGAGAGCCCATCATACACTACAACATTTGTTTTGGGAGCATATCACCTGCTGGTTCTCTTCTAAATCTGAGGTCTTCTGATAAATGTAATTCTGTCCGAATAAGAAAGTCTGTGATTATGGTATATTATTTTTTCACAAAGCTTTTCCTCATTTAATCTGATCTTTGCTGAAAGCTGTAACTAAACAAAAATGTCCTGTTGCACTGCCTGGTATACATTCATTATGCATTTAGACCTTTTACAAATTTCTGAGCAAAACAATGGTTGGAGGTCCGAGTACTGCTGACATCTAATCTGATGTAAAAATAAAACTTAATCCAGAGAGTATGATCATGAACAGCTTAGAGTAGCCATAACATACATGAATAATCATCATTTTAATACATTCCTTCACATAATTATGCTATTATTCAACGTTTTGTGGTCATAAAGATTTTTTAATGTTTTTGGAAGAAGTCCCATCCTCACCAAATGTTGTATTTATTTGATAAAAAAACTGTAATATTATGAAATATTATTAAAACTACTCTATTCTATTTTAATATATTTTAAAATGTAATTTATTCCTGTGATGACAAAGCTGATTTTTCAGCAGCAATTACTCAGTGTCACATGATCCTTCAGAAATGATTCTATTATGCTGATTTGGTGAAAAAGGAACATGTCTTACTATTATCATAATGCATTTTTGGAGAAACAGTGACATATATATTTTGATATAACCTTACTGACTCCTAATTCTTGAACAGTGGTGTATGCAATTAATATTACACGTCATTTATTTCAACAGGTTTTATGAAACACGTTCCAGATGAAATAGCAGGCACACTTGGTTAATTATTAAAATGTTTACCTAATCCTGTCTGATTAGTCCCAAACTCAACTTTATAGGAAATCTCACAATTCTCTGGCCTTAAACATGCCATGCATTGGACAGAGATTCATCATTTAGTATAAGGGGTAAACTTATGGCGCTTTGCAAGAAAAAGTGTTAAAAAAATGTTTAGCTGGAGGCACTGGCTTGGAAATCATGATGATTATATTGCAGGTCGAATGCTTGGGAAATTACACTAATTAATTAACACTTGTTAATTTCTCTTTGGAAACCCAAGTACTCTCTCTCTCTCTCTCTCTCTCTCTCTCACTCACACACACACACACACACACACACACACACACACACACACACACACACACACACACACACACACACACACACACACACACACACACAAACACACACACACTCAAACACATCTGATGCATGTGTACGTGTGTGTGTGAGTGTGTGTGTGTGTGTGTGTGTGTGTGTGTGTGTGTGTGTGTGTGTGTGTGTGTGTGCACACACACACACAAGGACACAGTGGCTTCACACACACCGTCTCCTGTGTACACACACACACAGTGCGTGTGTGTGTGTGTGTGTGTGTGTGTGAGTGTGTGTGTGTGTGTGTGTGTGTGTGTGTGTGTGTGTGTGTGTGTGTGTGTGTGTGTGTGTGTGTGTGTACACACACTGTATAGAGGTGCAAACAGCTGTCTCCTGATCCCATCCCCAGCAATGTCACAACCACTAATTTCCATGCACCTAGAGCAAAGATATCTCATGCGTCTCCGTCTTATAATTCAAATCAGGCCGCCGGCAAAGCCATCGCCTGTAGAAGTGCGGAGAGGAAGGGCATCGGAAATAAACAAGACAATGTTGTGTGAGAGCCTCCGACATTTGACTGATTTCTGATAGGAAGTGACAGGAGATTGACATGAAATGAAATTCATACAGGGCACCCTGAACACACCACCGTGGAAAAGACAAACAAATAGGAAGCGAGAGATCTTGACAATCTGCAGTAGGGTTGAGCGCAAAATAAAAATCACAACCATGGCTGATTTTTTATTCTCTTATTTTGATGAGGTGGATATGATTTGCATGCATGAAAATCAATCTGAGCTTATGGTATATGTCTGAAATGCATCAATGCTTCCTGCACCAACTGCGTTCAGGCACAAAAATACAGCCTGGAAAAACTTCAACCATTTGTTCTTTGTCATGAATACAGCTAATATAATCATAATGCCAAGAAGGCTGTATGTGCACTTTCATCTGTCTCTTCTAACAAACTGAATAAACAAAAACATTTCCTTTTTTGCCAAACAAAGATGTGTTCTTTGAGTTGAACAGCTGCTCGCAATGCCTCTCAATAGTTAATAACTCTTTTCAGAATTTTACTAAGGAAATAACTTTATAAGTTGATTTCTTTCAACATGGGCTCTCCTCAATTAACTTTCAGATATAAAAACTGCTGTTTATTAAATAAAGTCATCAGCGCATTTACTACAAAATGTTTACGTTTTATAATAAAAAGAATGTAAAAATTCTACTAATCAAAATTATGCAAATCAGTTAACTACATTATCGTACATTATTTGGTAAAGCACATTTAATTTATTATGATGACATGTAATTATACTGGAGTATGACATTATGAATTATGGTTCTTATAATTAGGAACTACCTTATAATTTATGGCGAAAATACAATACTGTTTGAAAGTTTGGGGTCAGTTAGATTTCTTTAAAAAAATAAATGAATACTTTTATTCAGCAAGGATGCATCAAACATATGGAAAGCAACAGCAAAGACAAAAACTGTATTTCAAATAAATGTACTTCTTTTATCAAAAATGTCTCATTGTTTCCACAAAAACTGTTTTAAGCATTGATAATTATAATATTTATTGCACCAAATCAGTCACTTTCTGAACACTTTCTGAATTATCATGTGAAAGACTGGAGTATTGTCTGCTGACAATTCAGCTGCCATCACATTCATAAAAGTTTTTCAAAATATTACTGTTTTTACTGTATTTTTGATAAAACAATTCCAGATTGAGTATACAAGACTTCTTTCAAAAACATCAAACATTCTTACCGATCCCCAACTTCTGAACGATAGAGTTATACTTAAAAGCATTTTACGGTGAAGTACATGTATTGTTTTAAGTAAAAATAATACAAATAATAAAAAATACTATGAAAAATGGTTTAAAATATCCCCAGAAGTCCCTGCATGAAGCATCATCACATTTGATTATATTTTATTTAAACAGTTGCTTCTTCTTATCATTTATCAGTTTTATGTTGAGCAAGCACATCGACCAACAAGTGTACAGATGAAGTGTCTTTCTAAATGATTTTTAGAGGAAATATACGTATCTCTCAATAGTGATATGTAAATATAGAGCCTGTAAGTAAATCAGACGCTAATGTTTCATTTAGCTGAGGACAGATAACTCTGAACTGGACTAATGGAAATGCACCGTACTGGTGTGAACACATTAGTGTGTGTGTGTGTGTGTGTGTGTGTGTGTGTGTGTGTGTGTGTGTGTGTGTGTGTGTGTGTGTGTGTGTGTTAGGGGTGGGCACTATACCGGTAATAACGTGACTACCGGTATTCTGTTGTGACATGATATGGATTTTGCTATACCGTGAATTCCGTTACATATTCATGGATTTCATTGGATGGACAGACAAAGATTTTTTTCCCCGGAGCGGTCGTTAATGCGTCATCAGAGAGAGAGAGATACCCGCTTGATCGGACATAAATCAGAACCGGATGGTTTTTGCTCCAAACATAAGATCGGCTTTTAAATATATTTTGGCTGATCTCTATTCTGGAACTGCACACAAACTGGATTATAATAATTTCCCAAAATGTAATTTGTGTGGGAATATTACTAAGTCTGTAAACGGCCGTTTACACACGACAGAGGCTGACTGTAGCAGGCAGCGCAAGATCACGGTTCACAATGCTCGAAATATAGGAAGAAAAATATAAATATTGAATTGGGGGCAGGGCAGGGGGTTAATATGAATGAGTATCTGAAGGGAACTCTCTTCAGAAAACTTTAGATGGCATTTTCTCTTTCTCTTACCTCCGTGTATGGGAAGCCAAACACACCAAAAGTGGGATGAAACGGTGCGGTATTAAAGAGTTTACGCCCTGACCTGTACAGGCACGGCTCAATGGACCGAGCGGCGTGACCGACTCGACAGCGCAGGGAGGACGTGTTTGTGAACTAATCTCACCAGCAGGTCGAACATAAGACGTTTGTGTTTTTCCCTGCACGTTAACATAAGTTATTACATTTCTTTTGCTTATTATCTTTCATATTACTACATTAACAGTTGTTTTAGCTACTTTGAAGAACTGCACACAGGCTATAGCCTACATAAGACTTTCAGTCCATTTGCTGTTTTTCTTTTGTGCAGCTGTCTTATGTAGCATCATCTCACACATCTAAAATCAGACTATTTTTGCCTTAGATCTTGAAATCATGTTTTTTCTAGTAATATACGCTTAAAATGCATATTTTGCCTGTAATTTAACTAAGGTCAACTAAAATGTGATTCCATTTTTTTTTCTCATATCCCGATATAATATCGATATCGTCTGGACAGTGGAAAATATTGTGATATGAATTTGAGCTCATATCGCCCACCCCTAGTGTGTGTGTGTGTGTGGCAAGTGAGGTGAGGCGAGGCAAGGCCGGTCTTACCCTGGAGGACTCATAGGATGGGCTGGACTGGCCACCTGAGGCCCATGATGCTTGGCTTGTCCTCTCATCCATACCTGTCCAAAACACAGATTCACAACTCCATCAAAATGTGCCCACCCAATACAACACAAAATAGAGAGGAAAAAAGAAAGGAGTTTTATCATCTTTTTGGGGCTGTTTATTTATATTAAAACGAAAATAACACAATAAAATGAACTAAATCAATCAAGTCTCCTGATCCATATGTCTGTGAGCAGAATTACATTTAGTTGGAAATGCATGCATATACTGCAAAAGAGAAGGGGGGGGGGTCTGCTTCGTCACTAAAGCGAAGCGAAGACAATTGTAATAGATTATGGTATTTTTAGAAAAAGAAACATACCTAAACATTATTTTATTAACTATTTAATAGTGAAAAATGTTTTATAAAAGAAGGTAAAAGAACACTTCTGCAATTAAGCAACAATATAAGGAATGCAAACAGATTCACGTCTAGTGCATCAAAACAAAAACTAAAACTTAAAAATTAAATAAAGTATACATTTTAGAAGAAAAACTTGAAACACTAAATAATTTTTAAAAACTATATGAAAATGAGAAATTAACTGGAATAAATAGGCTTAAGATGAAGCACAGCTATTACTAAAAATAAACCCGAAATAACAAATTAAAGCTACATAAATATAAAAAAATAAAACAAATGACACAATACAACTACTAAAACTAAAAGCTAATACAAATGTATAATTAAACTTCATGATAGTATATAGATCATGCTAAAATAACATGCTTTTTTTTGGGGGGGGGGAATTTAATTACCGTTAAAATAAATAAATAATTCAATCTGATTATGTTTCCTCACAGTAAACTGAGACTGCAGTATAAATAACGCACTACTGATGACTGTATTTATGATAGAGTTTGCAACAGTTTAAATCTAATGAATCATGTTGATCATAAAATACTAGAGAACAATGCCCCTGGTGAATGTCTAAATGATCCCAGCGCAGCGTTCTCCTGTCTTCTGCTGTGTTTCAGTGAAACAAAATGATCTCATATATTATTTACTTGTGCATACAATTCAAATGAATGTAGTTTCTAAAACGAAAAGGAGGGAGGGGTCACTGTTTCCCATCATCATTCTCAGCCTGACTTCTGAAAGCGCTTTCCAGGGCCAATGGCCGAGACTACAGGACACGTGAGGAGTGGAAATGTTGAGCTCATGTCCAGCACGGCTCTCTCGGCAGGAGTAAAGAAAGAGTGCAGCAGAGCTGTTAATCCGCTACACCTCCATTCAAAGGCTGCACTTTACAAGCCGACCACGTCACGTTATTTATTTTGCTTCGCATAAATCACTGCATCGCCCCCGTTCCCGCGCTGACGCTCTCGTGCCGGTGCAGTTGTCAGTGATGTATTACCGAAGCTCGTCAAAATAGCTGAGCGCTGAAAGTTTGATAAACCTCATATTTTATAAAGCCTCTCGGTTCCAAAAGACAGCCACAGAAAACACAGAAACAAATAAATAAATAAAAACGTAAAGTTGACGCAATTGACTTGATTCAACATCTGGTACGTGATGAACAAAAACAATATCTGGCTTTGAAAATTAGATTTGGCTGAGGCTGTTGGGTAAAGATATATGATTGCTGGCTTCTTCAGGCTGTTTGAGACAATATTGTTGTGTAGGTAACAACATTCCGTTCTTCAGTCTCATGTAATGAGCCTCGAAATTGCAGAGGAAGAAAACATCAATATCTCTCCACGCTATTGATAATCCATGTTTGTCATTTCAACAATTCTTTCTCATCTGATTCCAGCCCATTATAACATGCAACATGTATCAAACGTGAGTAAACATGCAGGGAAAAATGACGGTGGTCTTTACACAAACGCTGAGCAGAGGGCTCTAAAAAGCATACCAAATAAATGTGGTGTTATTTTCATAATAATGTTGACAATATTCAAAACTGTAAGTGATCCTTGTAATGCATGGCTGAATGTGATATAAACTCAAATCACTATCAGCTGAACATTTGCATACAGACAGAGAGCAATCTATTTACAGAGAGAGAAAGAGACGTTTGATTGCTGTTTATCAATCTATCAATCTAATACATCCATACCCTTTTAACCCATTTATCCTTTTTAGATCCTTTTTTTATCCATCATCCATAATTGTTTCAATCTTCATCTTTCCTTGTATACATCATATTTGACATCATCCCTCATCCCTTGTTTCTTTTTCTATCCTTTATATTTTCCATCCATTCATCCTTATTTTTATACATCCATCATTCTTACAATATCCACCATTTCCCTATCTATCTATCTATCTATCTATCTATCTATCTATCTATCTATCTATCTATCTATCTATCTATCTATCTATCTATCTATCTATCTATCTATCTATCTATCTATCTATCTATCTATCTGTCTATCGTCTGTCTGTCCGTCAGTCTATACATCCCCATTCATCCATCTGCACATCCTTCTTTCCACCCATCTATTTATGCTTCCTTCTTTCTTTCCACTCATCCATCCATCTTTTCATATCCATCCTTGCTTATTTTTATCATCCATCCTTCCTTCTTTTTTCAATCCATCTATCATCCTTCTTTTTCTTTCACTTTCTTTCAATCAATCATCTTTCCTATTTCCTATTCATCATCCATAAATCTTTTTAATCAATCTATCCTTCCTTCGTTCTTTGCACTCATTAATATGTCTTTTCCCCTTTCTTCCATCCTTCCTTATCTCTTTCATCCATCCTTTTTTCCATCCTTCCATCTTTCTTTATATTTATATATATATAGAGAGAGAAAGAAAGATTGAGAGAGAGAGAAACTCCATTATTTCTTCTTCCTTTCTACAAATCCTTCCTTCCTTCTTCCTTCTTTCTTTCTCTTTCTATCAATCCATCCATCCAATATATCTTATAAAACGCCTACCCTCACATGATTAAAACAGGCACATAAATAGCTTCAAGTTAAAAAAGGCAAGACAGCAAGAGCAAGTTCCTCTTTTCCCCAACACAAAGTCTAACACACATAACTAGTCTCTGTGTGTGTGTGTGTGTGCCTGCATGCGTGTGTGTGTGTGTGTGTGTGCGTGTGTGCGTGCGTGCGGGCGTGAGTGCGTGCGTGTGCGTGCGTGCGTGCCGTGCGTGCGTGCGTGTGTGTGTGTGTGCGTGTGTGTGTCGTGCGTGTGTGTTGTGTTGTGGTGTGTGTGTGTGTGTGTGTGTGCGTGCGTGCGTGGTGTGTGCGTGGTGTGTGTGTGTGTGTGTGTGTGTGTGTGTGTGTGTGTGTGTGTGTGTGTGTGTGTGGTCGGATGTGGCAGAGCGAGGTCAGTCAGCACAGGGGCTGGGTTTTTTCTCTTAACACAACCCATAAAACATTATGACTGTACTTCACTAAAATAGCATGTTTCTGGATAATGTTTGGTAATTTGAAGGAAAATATTACTGACACAATATTAACATTTTGTGCACAAGTTAAGACTTATAATCAGAGCACAACACTTATATCAACATTTATTCTATGCATATTACAGTGATTCAGAAGGAAAAAAAACGAATATTTGGTTCATAAGATGGATTCATGATGTACTCTCGCAATATATAGGCTTAATTTTGTAAATTATAATAATTATAATAATAATATAAAATCATAAATAAATAAATGGGTAAAAAGCAAACATTAGATTATAAGGTTAGATATGGGCAGGGGGGTGTAACTCATTCAGTGTCAGAGCTGGAATGTGTAAAAGGGGAGACATGTGTTTAGTATTTGTAACAGAGGAAATGACCTCATAGGGAAGTTCCTCTCTGAGGACCATTGAGGAATTTTGTATATATTTACAACACTATCCATCAGTTTTATTCCTGCAAAAAATAATAAAATCAGCACATCTAATATAAATTTCAAGCAAACAAGTAATCTTTAGCACTGGGTATGACAAGCTAACTCTGACAGGTTTCATACAGAAAAACAAAAGTGTGTGTGTGTGTGTGTGTGAGAGAGAGAGAGAGAGAGAGAGAGAGAGAGAGAGAGAGAGAGAGAGAGAGAAGAGAGAGAGAACAGCCTCCCTCCTTTCTGTGGTTTAGTTTTTTATGAGTCAGCTGCTCAATTTAACCATCTGCCAATTCACTGAGGACCGATGTCATGAGATGTTCAACGTCAAGGTCAGTGATTGAAAAAAAACTTGCCATTTCCCGAACGGCTAATTTACAACTGCTCTTTTACTTGAGCCAGTCTAGCGGTTCAGAGCTCCACCTGCCTCTTTAGCTTTTCATAACGGCCATTCATCACTATTATACCAGTAGTCTGCTGTGAGAGGTTTATAAAACATACACTCTTCCCACTCGCCTAGTGTGAAACATTACTTCTGCAGAGCCGGCAGCCAATTCACAGCAGCTCACACAACCAATACACTCACTGAATCACAATCCCTGTCCTCTCGCTGCACATACAGTATGATTTCCTTAGCACAATTCCCTGAAGGCCAATTTTACATGTAAAAATATGTCTGCTATCTATTGAGCATAACATTAGTGACAAAAATGTTCCCCTGTCCTGGGAAAAAAAACAAGTTATACCTATTTAAGTTTGACAAGTTATCTTATGGTAGCTGGATTGTTGATGATACAAGGGGGTCTAACAGGCTTTAAAGCGATAGTTTACCTAAAATGAAACTTCTATCAACATTTATTTATTACAAAAAATAAAAAAACACTTTATGTTCATATGATGAACACAGACACACACAGTCAGACACAGACACAGAGTCTGGCATATGTGGTTTACGGGGACTCTCCATGGGCGTAATGGTTTTTATACTGTACAAACTGTATGTGCTATTGCCCTACACCTAAACTTAGCCCTCACAGGAGACTTTGTGCATTTTTAGATTTCAAAAAAACACCATTTAGTATATTTTTTTAAGCTTTTTGGTTTACGGGGACATGGGCAGTGTCCTCATAAACCACCTTCATGTTGTAATACCCATGTTATTATACAGATTTGTGTCCTCATAAACCATATATACCAGTTCACTCACTCACTCACTCACTCACTCACTCACTCACTCACTCACTCACAATCACACTCACTCACTCACTCACTCACTCACAGACACAGACACAGACACAGACACAGACACAGACACAGACACAGACAGACAGACACACACACACACACACACACACACACACACACACTCACACACACACCACACACACACACACACACAATTCCCACAAAGGGGTGGGCAATATGACCAAAATCTTATATCCCGATATGACAAATTTTATATCACGATAACAATATATTACGGTATAGTGATTTTTACTTTTAAAAAGGTTTTTATTATATTAAAATCTTTGATACCATAGAATTTTCATAATCCTTGTCACCAATGTCAATATCAAACTAAAACTCAACCTCACTGAAGATAAATAAACAGTCAGTGATTAAATAAGGATAAGAAACCAATTGCAAGCAATAGGACAAAGAAAACTACAATAAATAAGAAACGCTACATACATTGTGTAAATGAATTAGTCTTCACTGTGTTAATTATATCTATCTATCTATGATAGATATAATTAACACATGTATTATGTATAGATTCTATACATATTATAAATATATCATTATTATTATTGTTATTTATTCTCATTAAAGTTACAAAAGTGATTTAGTCAAGAGCAGTGAGGGATTTTCTAGCAGTGTGCTATGATTAACATGAATGAATATTGGACAGCATCCCCTTTAAGACCGAAGTCCAGATCCAATATAGCTTCCTGTTACAAATGCGTTTTCTCTTTCTGCCGTTTACTCTCTCTTAAGACCTAAATCGCTGTGTTTGAGGATACTTGCAAAGACGGGGATTCTGATGCATATAAGTGTGTTTATGTAATTGTTCAATGTCGGCAAAAAAGAAAAGGCGTGCTCCTCTCACACAGAAAGAGACGGCGCACGCATATAGCTCTTTTGTTTGAGTTTCAACGGCTTAAAATCGGTTGTTTTAAAACTGCAGTGCTTAAAAACGCATGACAATGCTACAGATGTAGTCCCTCGTTTAGGAACGAACTCCTGGTTTTGTCCTGGCTGGTCGTTCTGTCTCCCCTTCACACCCCGTGGTGGGCGGTGTATAAAGATCGCAGTCACTCAAATAATGAAAAGGTATTACCGGAAACAATGTATTTTGCGACACCACAAAATAAACGATAGAACATAATATGAAACGATATACTTTTTTATTTCCTCCATTCGATATATATCGTTAAATCGCACATCCCTATCACACACACACACACACACACACACACACACACACACACACACACACACACACACACACACACCACACCACACACACACACACACACACACCAGACACAGACACAGACACAGACACAGACACAGACACAGACACACACACACACAGACACACAGAACAGACACAGACACAGACACAGACACAGACACAGACACAGACACAGACACAGACACACACACAAATTGTAGTTAAAAATATTACATAATTTGTAAAAATTTACATTAACTCTATTCTTTTTTTAAAGGGGGGGGGGGGTCTATATAAATCCCTTTTGTTTACATAAACTGGGCAGCAGATTTATTTCCCAGCATGCTTTGAATGGGACTGCATTATGTGTATTAAATATATAAATTAAGTATAATGTTAATTGTTTTCCAGTAAAAAGAGATATTTTTATTGTTTAATATTCAGTTATGATGGATGTTTTTGAATTTTGTGGTTACCATTATTCTAAAGAGTAAAGCTTGTGCGTAGGCAAACCTGACTGATGTGTGTTAAAGAGCAATAACTGTACTAATGCCAGAACTGATACCAGTCTCTTCTGATTCTCTCATCTGATGTTACATATAATAATACTATTAATAATAATCTTTAGCATGCCAACATGTTAACACTATTATCAAACACAAGAACTTAAATCTACTTTGTTGTCTACTTTGTAGAAAAAAAAAGTTGCACTACTTTTTTTTGTTCAAAGTGGACAAAGCTTATATAATCAGAGAATACATCATAAATCCATCTTACAAACCACTTTTTTCCCCTGAATCACTATAACATGCCTATGATAAGCGTTGATGTTCTGACTGGCAAGACACAACAGCTGTGGAGTGGCCTACCTGTGTGACTAAGCTTCTTCCACTAGATGCATGCAACTCTGTTTATTAATGCTTTAGTGCCAAAAGTTACATAGTGTACCTTTAACTGGTTTAACAAAACATTATTTGTTTAAATTAACTTGTTTTATTGATCTAAACTAATTGTGCGGATTAAGTTTCCTTAACTTATTTGAGTTCACTAAACAACTACTTTTTGATGGTAGAATCTTCTGGAAGCCATCATCAGATCCAGTTTCATCTGGATTTTTCAGCAGGGTATGCTCTAATTGCACAAGTATAATCAAACTCCAAGCACGCCTTTGATAGACCCTCAGCTCGCTTTCCCCAGCATCGGCAGCTATACATGTATCATATAGCTCATCTTTATAATTATTTCTGAGGCATAATTTTTTATGCTTAATTATGAAAATGAGCTCCAAAATAAATGCAAATTATGCACGCATAGGCTTCCCGACCTAACTGCTGCGGATTCCGCGCTCGAGCACGATGCCAAAGAGCATTCATTTACATGCAGCTCCCGTCCAGAGAAGGATTTAAATATGGATTTAACTTGGCACAGGCTCTGCCTTGTGAGCAAATCTTTGTCTTTCCTGTTTTAGCGTCTGGCATCTGTGAGAGATTCTTCTTTAACATTGTTTTACTTCTGCATTTCCAGACTAATCAAGACTTCTTCTCTAATATGCTTTCATGGAATTACTGGGGATTTTAAGTGTGTCTTTTTCCTGCATGTCAGCTTAAATGAGGAAAAAAAGCATGACGAAAACCTTCAGTAATGCATGGTGGCATTAATAACAAAAAGACTAGTCGACTGAGCGGTTTTGCATTGGGGCAAAAAGTCATAGTGGCTATACAGTTGGGAAGAGGAGTGCTGGTATTTCCAGTAGGCTAAAGTTAAACAGACATGTGCAGGGATTTTAAAACCAAACACAGACTAAATGCCAAAAATAAGTTTTGCGTTATAATCTTAAGCATTTGCAATGAGCATGAACAGACATGTAAAATATATCCTCTCCTATACATATATTATATATATATATAAATGGTTCTATAACAAATAAGTATTAATGATAAACAAATTGCAATAGAACATTATGCCAAACTACAATGAAAAAAAATTGATGCAGAAACAATTTTCTCTCAAATTGCTAGAAAATTTCAAATTTAATTACAAAAAATGGCAAGTCCCACATTGAATTAAATGTGAAATTTTAAAGTAGAAAGACTGAAATTCTTGTAAAACGTACTCCTATAATATCTATTATTTATAAATACAAAAAAATTAACGGTGCACTTTTTCTCCAAGAATTACGTCACACATTTGATTTTATTCTGCCAAAACTACAATAGAAAAAAAATGTTTTTAAGTCATTGCAAATCACATTTTTCGGGCATTTCAGAAACTAGCAGATGCAGACAAAAAAAATTAACCTCATGTCATTAACCCACATGTAAATAATTATTGAACGTCATGTTAAGATGCCTGTATGTCCTTCATATCAACAGCATCCACACAAAATGCACTAAACATAGCGAACAACATGCAAATCTTGACCTCATGAACACACCTAAAAGTGAACTGAACTGATCGCCCATCAAATCAAATGCAGCACACATGAACGCAACCTTGACTAATAGGCAAATATTTCTCTTGGCACAGTCTGGCTCTCTTCTGGAGTTTAATTGTTGAACAGGTGTCCACACCCCTCCACAACAGACACACGTCTGTTTTCTTGCCTAATTTTCACGGAAACCAAACATTCCCCTCACAGGCCAGACGGCCACTGCATCGGGGTTCAACGGCGAAGCTGTGATCACTACAGAGCTGTAGGGAGGAAGCGCAGAGCGGATAAATGATGTGAGAGCAGGCTGCTGGAGAGGTACCACTTCCCTCTCTGGCCTCATCAAGAGGGGCGATGAAATCCCAGGCCTCTGGAGAGAGAGAGAGAGATGACCGCTCAGCTCTCATTAGAGAGACTGATGCCATACAACAGAACTACACTTACTCATCTGAAATAACATGATAAGACCGACCGATGGGTGCCACAGCTAAAGGAGGAGGCTTGAAAATGACTAGGAAGAAAAGAAAACAATTATAAAACCTCTAAAGTTGATACAACTCCAAAACCATGATATGCAAAAAAAAAATATCCGGAAGGGATAAATATCCAACATCCGATTTGTATTGTGGAAATTCAGCTAGACAACAATTGGATCCGAGATATGGCACCTGGTTACACCAAGTGAATACAGCACAGTTTACTTTATGCTGCTTTAAATTTAATATTTTAAATATTTAAGAGTAAAACAAAAGGGAGAATGGGGAATACACTAATTACATTCAATAGAGGCCTTTAAATCAAATTTAGGCTATATATTATTCAAACTAAACTGACTAGAAAAAGAGAAACCACTGTCAGGCAAACTGCAACCACCTCGAATCAGTATCTAATGCATCATACAGTACCTACTACATACCAAACAGACTAGACTTGGAAACAACAGAGCATTTAATTAACTGTAATCTTTTACCGTGTTTAATAAATTAACTGTAATGTATTAATATGTCCATGATGTGATTACAGCCATGAGCAACTCCTACAAAGTGTGAGAAAATGACCTGGGTTTCTCTGGGACAGGTTTGGAAGAAGCTAACTAGACCGCTGATTATAATGGAACAGTTTTCAGTCATTTACAGACCCAAATATACGCAAGGAATCCCCATCCTAAAATGTCATATATAACATCCCATGAACACTGTGAAAAACTAGTAACATGTAAAAAAAAAAATGTATACACAAAATTTGGGAGATATTTACATTTTATGTAAATATATTTTTATATTTATATTAACATTTTTAAGAGTTTATATAAAAAAAATTTACTCCTTTTGTCACGAATGCGTCCAGGAGGTTGCACGGAGGAGCCAGAAACACGGGACGAGGAGACACGGAACTTCTTAGAAACACTTTAATGAACACGGAACAGAGATCGCTCGAGACAGGTACACACACTCAGGACGTAAGACATTAACAATAATCCACACGAAACATGGGGCAGAACAGACTATATGAAGGGGAACATAACTGGAAACACCTGGGACGAAATCAAGACACAAATGGAGACTAATTAAATAATGATGACAGGAAAAACCAAAATATGGCAGGGAAACACAAGGCAGAGGGAGACAGACTGTGACATTACCCCCCCCCCTCCCCCTAGGCGCGTTCCGCGCCGTATGACATCGAAAGGGGAGGGGGGTGGGCGCTCTGGAGGCCTCAAGAACCTGGAGACCGGACAGGTGGCCTCCAGGGTGGTGCCCGTTCCGGGACCCATCGCGGATCCGGGGACTCGGACGGCCATGGCGGATCGAGTATATGCCCCCCCCAAAAAAATATTTTTAGGCGGCTCGCCGGCCGGGGAATACCCAGTAAGGGCCAGCGGAGATGAAGGTGAACTGGGCGGGGCCAGCGGTGACGAAGGCAAGCTGGACGAGACCAACTTTCGGGGGTGCTCGGAACGCGCTGATTCTCTGGGGCGCTGGCGAGGAGCAGGCACTGGGGGGCGCTCGGGTAGAGCGGAACAGGACGGAAGCATGCGCGGAGGAAGGTGAGCTGAGCAGGATCAGCGAAGGCATCGGTAGCTGGACGGAACCAGCGGAGGCATCGGTGAGCTGGACGGAACCAGCGGAGGCCTTGGTGAGCTGGACGGAACCAGCGGAGGCATCGGTGAGCTGGATGGAACCAGCGGAGGCATCGTTGAGCTGGCAAGGACCAGCGGAGGCATCGGTGAGCTGGACGGAACCAGCGGAGGCATCGGTGAGCTGGACGGAACCAGCGGAGGCTCGGTGAGCTGGATGGAACCAGCGGAGGATCGGTTGAGCTGGATGGAACCCAGCGGAACTAGGCATCGTTGAGCTGGCAAGGACCAGCGGAGGCATCGATGAGCTGGATGGGATCAGCGGAGGCATCGATGAGCTGGATGGGATCAGCGGAGGCATCGCCATCATTGCGGGCGGCGGCACTCTCTTCGCCGCCGGCGGGAGCAGGCTGATGATTCCCGGCCATCCCTCGCGGGGAACCAAAATCAGCCGCCGCCTCATCTTGGGTGGATTATTCTGTCACGAATGCGTCCAGGAGGTTGCACGGAGGAGCCAGAAACACGGGACGAGGAGACACGGAATTCTTAAAACACTTTAAATGAACACGGAAAGAGATCGCTCGAGACAGGTACACACACTCAGGACGTAAGACATAACAATAATCCACACGAAACATGGGGGCAGAACAGATATATGAAGGGGAACATAACTGGAAACCACCTGGACGAATCAACACACAAATGGAGACTAATTAAATAATGATGACAGAAAAAACAATTATGGGCAGGAAACACAAGGCAGAGGAGACAGACTGTGACACCTATAGTACTTTTACATGTATTTTAATCAAATTTTTTAATTACTATTTTCTTACACATTTATACACAGAAAAACATTTTCAGATATACGCTCATTTGACAGAAATTGCTAAAACAGGGTAGCTGTATTTTGAAAAATGATAATCCCGCCAAGCTAAACAGATATTTTCCTGTTAATATGTGAAGGCAGCATCAGACGCAATATAAAGTTAAGTTATAGGCCTATAGTTAAAAATATCATAACATGAATATATCATACTAATATAATAAATTCAATGACCACATTAATTATTTATTACGTATGTTTTTAATTACATTTTTTCCTCAAATAAAACTGAAAGATTGCTCACAGTCTGTGCGTTTCAAATCCCTGCGTTACTGAAAGAAACTGGTGAAAAATCTTGCAGAATTAGGTGTTTCTGTGTATCTAAGAACATGTGAATCTGTGTAACTTTAAAACATCCTCACCAGCGGATATAATAACCAAACCTACACTGTTGCATTTGAGGATATATTGCAGTTTGACAACACAAGAGAAATGCTGGTTGTGTAGAGGCAGTATGAAGCACAGCGGTAGTGACAAGGGACTTTGTCATGGCTGGAAAAGCATCTTCATTAGACCGGCCTCCTCGATTCCAACTGCAGCGAGTCACATCACGCTGTCTGTCACACATGGAGGACACTGAAGAGTCACACCAAAACAACAGCTCCTATACACACACCAACGTGTCACTAAATCTCACACACGCACACACACACAAATCTCACACACGGCATAGAGATTAAATGATTGTGAGGAGATAGAGAGATCAACATGAGAATGGGTCACGGCAGCTTGAAATTAAAATTCAAAACATTGTGAAAGCAGGAGGACGGCTGTTAAGTGCCAGGCCTCGTTTTCCTATGCAAACAAGGAGCTGTTTTGAGATTTTCAACAATCTGCTTATACGCATGAAGGAAAGACTATTTGACTTTCAAAATAGCCCCACCCTTAAATTTGAAGGGGCGTGTCTCTGAGCTAGATGCCCAGCCTACATACGAGGGGTTTTCTCTCTTCATCAACATTTCATATATGTTTACTTAAAAACAACAGCTAATCTTAATATATGAGTAGGGATGTTCATTTCGGTTATGTTTCCTAACCGACAACCGACGCTCATTAACCGATTATTAAGCGTTAACCGATTATTTTAAATTAGAACTGAATTAAATTAGAAAGAATAAGTGTCTGTGACTCGTTAACATTTGTTTTCTGGGGATTAATTTTACAAGAAAAACAAATAGCATAGTATGCAGAGTTTCGGTTCATTTTTGTGCTGCGCGAAAGGAAACCAGACGGCAGAATGCGTCATTCTATTTTTTAGTCTTATTTTACAAAAGCGCACATATTTGTTTTTATAGTGTATGTACACAAATAAAAGCAAACCTTTTACAATCCCGATTAGCTTCATGATTAAAAGGAGTATTTGCTTCCACTGTTAGAAGGGAAAAAATCAAGTGCTTGCTCCAGCGCCGCATGCGCTCACATTTAAGCATTCTACCTTGACAATGCAGCCTGTTCATTTATCATTATAAAAACAATCAGTTAAACATATGAAAAAAACACACTGCTCAGTTTAAATATGTAGTAAAATCTGTGCTGTTAAGCGTTATCACCGTACCGCAGTAAGTTATGCAAAACATTTAGTTTTACGTGGATATTGGAACGCGAGTGATAACATAAACAGTAAATAGCCTAATATTTTGCCATTCAAATCACGAATACAGAAACATTTGATTTTGTGTTGAACGAGAAACCCAACATTAGTTTCAGTTTTGTTTTAGCCTAAATTAATTCGTTTTGGTTTGTCATTTATATAGCGTTCTTACATTTTTAATTCTTGTTCTTTTCTAAATAGCCTTTGTTGTCTTAGATTTGGTATAATAGTCTGTGAGCGAGGGTTAAACTAAACTAAAGTGAACTAAAATAGCCTAGCTGTGTTTACAGTGTTTATTATAATGTTTGTAATTCGTTTCAGCCTATTTCAGAATGAAATAATAAAATGCTACTTATAAGCAACTTATGTATCTCTCTCTCTCTCTCTCTAAAAAAAATTATATTTTATATGCGTAGCTTATTTTAGTCATGCAGAAAACCTTTTAAAATATTTTGATAAATTACTGAAAAAAAATAAAATAAGTGACTTTAAACCATTTAACTGATTGTATTAATCGGTCAAAATTCTTATTGGTCGGTTAACGTTTAAACAGTTAAAATGAACATACCTACATATGAGTGAAGTATATTAATGTATGAGTGTTTTACTGTTTTTTGTATTATTAAACTATGTTTTATTACACTAACGTTCAAAAGTTTGAGGTCAGTATGATGACTACATTTAATCAGCAAGGATGGATGTAATTAAACAAAAAGATAGACAAAAATATATATATATACATTTCAAATAAATGGCATTCTTTTGATGTTTCTATTAATCCAAGCATCCAGAATTTTTTTTTACAATTTCCACAAAAATAATATTAAGCCCACCTGTTTTCAGCATTGTTAATAAAATGTTTCTTGAGCACCAAATCGATTTAAATGAGGTGATGTGATTCATTTCTACATCACTGAAAGTAAAGATAAATCACAGTTCAGTTCAAATGTTGAGTCAGTAACTGCTCTACAGGATTCAGTGAGTTTATTCTAGTGAGGGATTTCTTAGACCTCTCAAACTAGTCATTTGAGTCTTTCAGATTGACTAAAAAGGACCAGTTCCAAAGAGTCATTTGCTCATGAATTGGAGTATACCAGTCACACTGTTTGTTTTTGATTCACTACAAAGAACCAGCTCATTTGCTTATGAATCAAACTTTACTGGCCCTGTTGCTTTATAAATGCAGTGTGTGTGCGAGGACTACTCAATGGAAAAACCATGTTTAATTGCCATTATTTTTCAGTAGTCTGTTTTTTTTATTTAATCAAGTACCATTCTGACTAAAAACATACATTCATTGTTGTAAAAAAAGGATTTATTTTGTAGTGGCAATGGAGATTCAGCAGGGACACAAGAAAACTCAGGTTTTAAAGCAACATCTATACTCACATTTTCAAATAATGTCCAAAAACAATAAAACAATAGCTCAAAAATGAAAATTATGTCATTGGTTACTCAGCTGAAGCAAAATGAGTGTGAGACAACAAGAGGACGAGTAAACGCCTAAGCAGAATATTTAATAAAAGACTAAACCTGATGTCTTACAAAGCAGTGGTGTCCTTTTAACACTTACACACTTTAGGAGGCTGGCTGAAAGCATCAAAGTGACTCGTCTGAAGCAAATTACACCCAAGTTACTCACTTGCTCCAAAATGCCAATTACCGATTTGGACTGACTCATTTTTGGCCTACATCAGTTTGCATATTCCCAGTCACATACATAGAGTGCCGACAACCAGCACTTATTCTGGCATGCCCCACAGCCCAGATAGCACACTATATCTGGGATCTTGCCAAACAGAGAAAGGCTATGGAAAATGATCACCAGCCAGATATTTCAAGAGCACTTGATCCCTTTTTGTCTAAAGAATCCTAGATATTAAAAGGAGCTGTGAGCCCTCTTCTTGGTGTGAATGAAAATTATATATATATATATAGTTGTGTGTTAGCCACTCTATCTGTCGTTGCTGGGCTACCACATTTACCCAGCATGCCCGCTGAGCACGCTTCCCTCCACCCCTCAAATTCCTATCAATAAAGAGTGCTACAGCTCATAATGCAGTGCCTTTGAAAAAAGGCAGGGGTTTAAATGTTCCTTTACCTATCTCTCCCTTCCCCCTCCATTCCATCCAGCAGAGGGGCCGTTAAGGGGTCCGGGCAGCACGGTTGTGCTGGATTTGTCTGGCCATGCCCAGTTCAGATGCATTAATCCAAACTCTCATTCTCTGCAATTTCCACACTTCCTTCCTGTGCTGCGCCCCGCAGCATATGTTCCCAATCGCTAGGGAGGAAAGGTGCTTCTTCCTCCCACCTTGAGCCTCATCTGAGGAACTAAGGCACACAAGCCAAATAGATGAGAAATTTATCTTCCTCATAAAAAAGGGCCAGACTGCTTTGGGGCTTGCGGAGTAAATCCAAGAGATTTCCCTTCCTCTAACACATAATTAAATTGAGTTGTGTTAGAGTGCACATTAAACTGCATATCTCTCCACTTCCTCTCCTCGCATTTCATGGGACAATGTGTGGAATAAACTCAACTAAACAGTCTGCTCAAAGGAGCCTGATAGCAAATCAAAACTATGATGCTTCAGCCCCGGGCTGTCGATCAGTTGAGATTTTTGTATTTGTAGCTGACTGATACCGTTTTTTTTAATGGGCAATGCTGATAACTAATATTTAGAGAACATGATGGCCAATGGATATAATAAAATGTAATGGTAGCAAATAACTGCTAAAATTGAGTAAACTCAGATTTTGCACAACATTTACTCAATCTACAATAAATATTTGAAAAAAGAACCTCAATGGGACTCATTTGTAGTCACAGGTATGTGTATCAGCTATTTTACAAGAGTTATAAAATATAATATGAGGCAGATGTTAGGTTAGGCAAAGGTTTTGCATCTATCTAAAAAGTTATAATCTAATGAGAAGTCTCTTTGATTTGTAAAATATTCTGGATTTTCAAAAAAATAAGTTACATAAAAAAGTCAGCAAAACAACTGTGCTACCATAAAAAAATTAGGTCTGTAATATTTTTATATTTTTGAAAGAAGTGGTCTATGCCCACAAAGGCTTATTTGATAAAAAATACAGTTAACCAGAATTGCAAAGAAAAACTAAGCTGTTTCTGATTCTGGTATATAACAAAACTGTAAAAACAGTTCAATTGTGAAATGTTGAAAACAGTTGTGCTGCTTAATATTTTTCTGGTAACCATGATACCTTTTTTCAGTATTCTTTGATAAATAGAAAGTTAAAAAGAACACACTTCAAACTTTTCAACGGTATATAACAAAGTATTTCCAAGCTCTTAAAATGGGAGTGAGAGAGTGAGAAAGACAGAGGACGGTATGTAAAGCGCTATTTTATCAGATGAGACGTGCCTATGATTACTGCTGATTCTCAAGCATGCGCTGGATGCATCTAACACGCTGTGCTCAAAAGGATTACGCTCTCACACCCCCGGGTGCTTGCAATCAAGACAGTGTTTATTGCATCAGGAAGATTTATTTTTATTGAGCTGCTCATTAGCAGGGTTTAATCAGAGCCCTATCTTATGACTGTTCTAACACTGATATCGCATCGCTCATCAGCCGGGCCTGAGAACAAGCAAACAAACTCGATCCTTCCCCTCTGCAACTCTCAGCCTCTTCTCCATCACATACAAGAACGACACCGTGAATATGAATCATGTAGAGAGATGCAAAGGCACGTGAATATTACCAGCAAACATACTCTACAAATACAGGCATGTCCTTGGACACCTAAAGGATGCTGTTTCTGAGGGAATATATTTCCAGCTGAGTTTTTGTTTTCTTTGCACACAAAAAGTATTCTCGTAGCTTCATAAAATTACAGTTGAACCACTGATGTCACATGAACTATTTAACAATATCCTTACTACCTTTCTGGGCCTTGATTATGACAGTTTCTGTCTATACAGGGTCAGAAATCTTTTAAAACCATCTTAATTTGTGTTCTGAAGATGAACAAAGGTCTTACAGGTTTGGAACGACAAGAGGGTAAGTAATTAATGACAGAATGTTTATTTTCGGTTGAACTATCCCTTTAAAACTAGTGGCAGTAAAACACCAAGTTTTTCCTGTTAACAGAAATCATGATTACGAGGGCAGATTATAAATGATTAAAAACTTTTTTTTAGGCAGTTCCTTGCACAATGATATGTTATGGCATCAAAACACTTTTACCACAGTGTAAAATTTGTAAACTAATACATGTGGATGTTTGCATCACATAACCAGCTCCATACGTATGGCTTTTCTGATAGTAAACTTGCTCAGTAGCTCACCTGGTATAGCACTGCGTTCGGGTACATTTGATTAAAGTTTGACTAAAACTGAAAGCTCTTTCAGTGCCACCGATTTCACTTTGAATGTGAAACATGCGAGAAGCAATGTAATATCGTTTTGCAGAAACATCCCAAGGCATGCATTTTTCCAATGAGCTTGTTTTGAGGAATATGCTCAGTAATGGTGATAATTAAAGTGAATAAGTAAAACCGTGGATCAGGGTAAGCGTCACAGAAGGGCCCTCAGACGTCATTCTCTCATGGGGTCCGCTGGAGGAGCAGAGGGTTCTGCTAGGGCTGGCAGGGCAGGAGATCTCACGGCAGCCAAGCCGAACAGACAGCACTGCCAAGCCAGAAGCACGGCTTCATACCTCTCCTGTCCTCCACAAGAAAACCAGCATCCCTGGTCATCCTTCTTCACGTCAGAACAGAGTCAAGGGCATAAAGAAAAACACTTATCCGCCCATGAGGAGGAATAAAAGGAAACGACAGAGCGATATTAATGATGTAATAAACTGATTGATAGCCAATAGGAGCTTATGACCGCTGCCCTCAGAGATCCCATCTGTCACGGAGAACCGAGCCAAAATGACACGGGCTACATAACACATGCTAGCTTTCTATCGATTAACTCTGGCCCTGAGCAGGGGAAAACACACTGAGACTTAATCGCAAGGTAAAGAGAAGTGTCTCAGTGCTGCCAAGAGCGCTTCGGCCCACTATCACAATCTTTCCCTGACAACCACGAACACACGGAGCATTTATCATCATTATGACTGGAAGCCGAATCAAGCATCGGTTTCGAGCTACTGAGCGAAATAAGGCTAAAGCAGAAATCCACAAACAGAATAATATTATTACAGTTCATTCAATTTGACACTAGGACTTGTAAATGGGACAATTTCCATACATTAAATGAAAACAATGTAATTCAAGTAATTACCATGGTAACAAACAAGCGCAAGGCTCCACAATGTAAATCGGAGAGCTTTGCAAAAGCTTTAGCCGGAGTGCATCATCTTTAATTTATTATTACTCCAAATCCTTCAAAAGACAAATTAAAAACGAGGAACAAATCAGTGGTACACACTAATCCTCAAGTCTTTTTCAAGAGAAGAGATTGAACTTCAATTTGATTGGTATTTCACACAGAAGGATAGAGAAGAGGGGGGAAAAAAATCATTTCAGACTCCAGTCCTAAAAATACCAAGCCACGTTAAGTGCAAATGCGTTCGCGACTAAATCTATACATAGAGAGTGGTTGAGCTGGCTACTACAGAGGATTAGGACCCGCACTATGTGTTTCTCACCATCAGCATTTTCTGCATCTGAAATGGAAATCCTGATAGAAGTATCAGGGCACAGGTCACGTACAGCCCGGCACTCGCTCTCTGACTCTGCCCATCACATGCAGTGAGTTTGGAGTGTATATTGGTGACCCCATCAATGGCGCTATGTTCTTTACATGACGAACTTGGTGTTTATTGGCTGAGTGCGAGTCGGCGTGAAGGAGCATCTTATTTTGGCCCACTTCACCACCTGTGCAGCAGGGCTGGGCCCGGCCGAACCGTTCGAACCCGGCTCTTATCGCCCAAAGTGGTGAAAGTTTTTCAGTGAACATGCGAGGGGTGAAGAAGTGATGTTTAATGAACAGAGAAGATGAGGAGTAGCCTTGAACACAACAGAATCCTCTTGCACTCTGAACAACAGTGATGCAGGAGACACAAAAAAAGCATAAAATGCTTCTGAATAATGGTGAGGACTGTAATAAATACTAGCAATGATGCACATTTTAAAGGTATAGTTCACCAAAAATAAAAACCTTTTTGAATTTCTTTTATTAATTTTAATGAAAATAAAAAGTATATGGTTAAATTTTTTATTATAAAAACAAATAAAAAGAAAAACATAAAAACTAAATTATAATCAAAACAAAATACACCTAATTTAAATAATAATATTAACACAAAATTCTAAAATAGAACAGTTTTAAACTGACAGATCACAGGCTGAACTAGAACCTGCATTACCTTCACAAATATTGGGTCTGAAATTCAATGGAAAAAAGATCTGATATGTTCTCATTTTTAATAAGGATTTGGTTTTTTTTTTTGTTCAAAGAGGAAACACAAATTCAATCCCTGTGGATCATGCTGAGTGGACCAAATGGGCCAGTTCATACACTCAGCGCTGTGCCATCTCCTCGGAGAGCTCAGAAAACCACAGGGACACTGAGAGATCAAAAAGGTCATTATGCACCCACTCATGCCAAATATCTGCTCTCTTATTCCCCGTCGAAGTCTGCTCACTCTCTGAAGCAGTCCTGCTGGTGCACACCGGGCCAGGCGGAGTGTGAACGGCTACAGGCTGTTGGAGCATCAGAGCAAGATGACCCTCAGAACAGGAGTTAAAAGAACAAAAACCGGGATATATTATGATTTTCTTTCACACATGAGCATACAATTTAAAAGTAATTCAGTGACTTTTTAAATAATACAATAATAAAAATCTATACTGCTTTAAACATGCCAAAATAAACACCAAAACACCCAACAGTTAATTCTGTCTAAACTTTACATCTAATATTTAAGTTTATTTCATTACATTAAATTAGCATTTGACTAGCAAATTACATTTTTAAGATATACTTAATAGTTTTGTTACATTTCATCTAAATATTTTAGAATAAAGAAATTATAGCGGTCAATTTTAAAAACTACAATTCTTACTCATTCCATATGGATATTCTTCATCTTTAACAACAACCGAAGAAATTGAAGTGGGACACGATTAATCCACATGTGAAAAAGAGAGGAAAACATGCTTTTCCAGCATGCTTTGCTATGGACTTTTTCAGGAGATTATGTTTTGAAATTAAGTGCTGTTTGTGTTTTTTCACAGGATTAATATAATGGAAGATTATAGTAAATAGTTTGGCTGTAATGCTCAAACAACTTGCAAAAAAGGAAAAAATTACATGACAAAGAATCGTGATAAAATCGTGAAATTTCCAAAAAATTAAAATGTACATTTTTGCCATACCGAGGGGGACCAAACCCATACACCAACAACCACACCATCCCCCACGATTGTGCCCTCGTAACGCCATTTCACTCCTGCCCCTCTGGAGGTCTGTGCGCGTCACTGGTTTTACATACTGTATAAATAGGCTACCTAGAAACCATATAGTTGACTTTTTACCACAGTATTGAGGTGCTATATGTGTGGTTTTAACTCTGGTTATCATGATGTAAATGTATGCTACTATGGAAGAACAATGGCTAATTTGAATAAAACTCAAACAGTCAGAAAAATACAATTTCACCATATAAAAAAGGAGGTTGTTGCAATTTTTACAGATGATACTGATTTTGATAATGAACACAAATTTACATCTGCATCAACTCAAACTACTACTGTCAACTCAATGTCAAATGTGCATTTTTAAGAGACAAAACATTTATATTATTATTGCACACACACACACACACACATATATATATATATATATATATATATATATATATATAATGGCTGTCAATTGATTAAAATATTTAACCATGATTAATCGCATGATTGTCATGAGTTAACTCGCGATTAATTGCAATTAATCGCACATTTGTATTTGTTCTAAATGTACCTTAAATAAATACTTTTCAAGTTTTTAATATTCTAATCAACATGGGCATGAACAAATATGGATGCTTTATGCAAATGTATGTGTATTATTATTGAAACCATAGTCAACATAGAGCATCCAACAAGAACTTGTTCATGTCTATTAGACACGTAAAAAATGAAATTCCCATTACTTCCCTTTCTTTGCACTGAGCAATTTACTGACATAAACCTGTTTATATTTCTGCAGGACAGGGCAGCTCACTTCTTCTGAACATGCTAAATGTACAATAGCCTATATTATTTATTATTGCATTTGTTTTCCCCCTCTCTGTGCCCACATACTAGGGCTGTGCAATTAATCGCATGCGATTCTCATGCGCATCTCGTCAGTAAAGCCGGTTCCGTAATTGGCAGTAAATCTAACAAGCTAGGCAATATCGCGTTCATAATTGAATGCGATTTAGCTGCGATTATGAATGCGATATTGCCTAGCTTGTCAGTGAACTAGGCTCTGTGTATTAACTGCAGCTCTATTTGAATACAGGTGATGGAGATTTACTGCCAATTACGGAACCGGCTTTACTGATGAGATGCGCATGAGAATCGCATGCGATTAATTGCACAGCTCTTCCGCATACTGTATTTTGATGCAGCTAAATTCTCAATAAAACTGTTGAAAAAAACATTTATATATTTTACTGTTTCTGTTGTCAGACAACGGGATGAATATGAAATAATGACTGAAACGCGACCCATCAAGACTACACAACCAGCTCTCCCTTCCAAGATGTTATATATATATATATATATATATATATATATATATATATATATATACAGGGGGGTTGGGGGCTCAGATTACCATATGTGTACGTAGGGGGTGGCCCATGAAAAAAAGGTTGGGAACCACTGGCCTAGACTATACTAGATGTAGACTCTATATAATTGAAAGTGCGACAAATAATGAAAAGAAACAAAACGATTCTGAGTGTAACAACAATTCAGCATCACGATTCTGAAATAAGTGCTGTTTTGATTAATACTGATGGGCATGTAGGAAGACATTATGGATGCACCTGCAAAATATTTCAGGTGCCTCTGTGAGTCCTGGCCGAATACTTTAAAATTGAATTCTGAGGTACGGTTTAAGCTCGCAGTGCCCTAATCTTGTTTCAACATACAGTAGGACTTGGGTCAGACATGTAATGAAATTGGAATGTGATGGAAAGTTGATCTCTCATAAAGAAAGGATGATGTGGCTCCGCCCACAGGCCTCTAGCTCTGACTGGGATTAATAACTCCAGGGATTTCCCCCTCAATATCAAAACCCCCTTTCACAGTTACTCATCCCTGCACAAATAAAACAGCAGTTCAGAATTTCACAACCTGGCCGCTTGCTGACTATAACAGTTGTTGAAATGCAAGTCTTTTAATTTGCTAACGATACAAATAGGCTGTTATGAGTTTGCTGCAACTGTCGAAGATGATGAACGGAGAAAGGAAGTGTGCGGATAAAGACATCTACAGCTAAGACTCTCACCGTCAGCTCAACGGCTTCTAGAGCAGTGACATTAGCGTGAGCTCTGGTGGATATATCTATGACTGTCAACAGGCATTCTCCACTCACTTGCCAACAGGAAAAACACAAATAGTCAAAACGTGTTTCAGCCATTCCCTCCAACTCCCTGTCTGCCGTTGTGACCACCACATAAAGCGTAGCACACACATAGATACCAAGGAAGCTGCTTTTCTCCAAAAACTCTGTACTCCATCCCCAAACTAAGCTGGCTGTGGTTCTGCTGGCTCGAAATTTTGCACTTTGAAGAAGGAATATCAGAAAGGCATTATAATCCCTGAAGGCTTCCATAAAATTTAAGGCAACAAGAAACAAGCTTTGCTTTGTATACTACTAGAGTGGTCAAAAGTACTGGTACGTAATCAGCACCAAGGTACTAACATTTAAAAAATGTAACTCTCCCAACATTTCTGTATTACCTGTAGTGCCAAGTCAATTTGGTACCCCGTGAAAAGTGTTTCTTTTCAACATGAGCACTTGTTGAGAACATAGCCAATCAGGCGTATTTAAGTTATTCAGAACGTGCCTAATACCGGTCAAAACCAGCGTTTTTTGTTTTGCATGAGCTCACTGACTGAGTTCTGGACACTTATACCCTCATTACAATGGCAACAAAGTATAAACACAAACTTAAAATATGGTTGATTATGCAGTGTAGCAAGCTTTATTGATTTTAACAGAAGTTTTGCAAGAGTATACAAACATCTCATGATGGGTAGAGGCAGAGCTGTCCCACCCAATTGTTGTGCTGCATTGAGCTCACACTCCTAAATGTTCCTGAACTAAGGTGAAAGAAAAAAAACTCCACCATGACAGCTTCAGTGATTATAGAGGGAGCGGCCGTAACTGGTTTGTCCATTCTCAATTTAAATAAAAGTTTTATTTTTCACGTTGCTAAGTTCACACTACAAAGTCTCACTACAAAGTGACAACTGTATTTAAATGTCAGATTGATTCCAAATATTGCAATGACTGACAGAGTAAAAACTAGCAATGGATAGTAATGAATTAAAACTGTGAATGCAGTATAACAGATCTGCAACTTGTTTTGTGTAATGGGCTTCTTTGTTCTTCCTTTTATTACAAACTCTTCAATTGACTTTTTTTATCAATGCTGTTTTAATGTATTATTTACATAGATTTATAAATAATTAACTCATTAATTCAAATTATACAAAAGAACATACAGCATTACCAAGATTTTATTAATAGGCAATATTTATACAATACAAATAAGAACATTAGAACATTAATATGGTTCCAAATTGTTACCAGATAATATGTTTTTATTTTCAAATGCTTAATAGTACAGAGAACCACTGTAAGAAATATGCTATACTTAATAAAAAAAAGATTAAAGACGTGCATCCTTCAGAAAGGTATTTGAGAACCTTTCCAAGTGCGAGTGTGACGTGGTGTTATTCAGAATGAAACTCTGCCAATGCTTCAGTTTGAGGTCTAATTTGAAAAGAGAATTGGAAGCTGCTGGGATCCAGTGCACCCACAACAAAGGATTTCAATCAAAAAATAAAAGGCAGAACTGCAAAAATATGCAAACAGCATAGGCGAATCATATAGCCTAAATGCCTTAGGCTGGTTTTCCAGGCATTTATTAAGGTTAGTTAAAAACTGCAGAGGATTTTTAACAGAACTTACTATTGCTTAAACTGTAAAGCTTGCGGGCACTTAAAAATCGTAATAAAATCTCATTGTTTACTCGTCATAAAGCACAAAAGAAACAGACTTCTAAAAATACCATGCATTATTTTCATGTTGTCATTATTTTGTTGTAACTTCCAACGACACACCTGAGACATCCAGCAGACTGCTACACAACAGATGTGAAAGTTTACAACATCTCTTCTTTGTTTCAAACACAGCTGTCCTCCACAAGACACTTATTTATTCATCATAGCCAGAATAAACTCAGCTTTCTCAAATATATTGAAAGAATAACCATAATCTAAATATGCTCTAGTTTAATTTCCATTCTTTGAACTCACATCAAAGTTGTTGTTTTTTCCCCTCTAAAATCCAAATCAATCACCAAAAATGCCAACAAATCTGCTGTTGGGGGGAGATTTGCTGAAACGCTGGAAAAGATGCACACGCCGTGCCAAGTAACCTGCCTTCAAAGGGCCTTGATCGCTATGGCAACAGCATGATCTTCCATAACCAAGTTATGAGGTGACCTGAGATACATACAGGAGATGTCCAAAAAACCCTCCCAGAATTCTTCCTGCCGTGGCGGCACCAGCCTGCCAGAGGAAGCCACTGCTCTGACGGCATCACATGCGCAACGTGGCCCAATGGTTCACAGAGCAAGCAGCAGGTTAGCTAAAAATAAACAGCCTCCTGCCACAGAGAAGGGGTCCTTCACTAAAACACTCTGAGCTTTTTTAAAGACTATTTTGAAAACCACATAAATGATGCATTTCTGCTAAATAATAGCATGTTTTCCCACAAGTTCTATATGTGTGTGTAATTATATTATATATATAATTACACACACATATAGAACTTGAAACTTGAATATATATATATTTTTTTTCTTTTTTTCTTTTCTTTTTTTTACTTGCATCATGTCAGAAAAATTTACAAAATCATGTAAAACTCTGCAAGTTGAATCGAGCAAGCTTGGTTTTAAGAATGAATGTTTCTCAAAACACAAGGGTGGATTAAAATAAATAACAATTTAAAAAAGAGATATGAATATAGAAACATCAGAAACAGAAGCTGGCTGAGGGAGTCTCAGGAGACAATGGCTTCCGGAGTTCAGAAACATAACAGGTTTGTTTCTTTACCCAACACAACTGAAAGCCGGTTTGGTGGTTATAGATGTGGAGCGGTTATGAAATAATAATCCATTCTGAAACAAACGCATGCTTAAATGGGAGCGACTCATTGTTTTAAACAAAACTCACAAATCCGCTGAGAAGCCTTTGATGATAAGCTGTGCTCAAGTGAGGTTTTGTCACCTTTAATATCTTCATTATACAGCAGGGCACTTTTATTTTCCTTGCCTGAAATTATCTTAATATTTGAGGCTTTTTCGGAGTTCAGAGACTTTTTACAGAGAGGATATAAAACGCTGAATACTAATCATGCAGATTCTTCCCCTCTCATTAATTATTTATCAGTCGATAAAGCCTTTTTCTAATCCACAGACAATAAGGACAGTGATGTCTGAGGTTTACTCGCAGCTCACTCTCGGAGGATGACTTCAGGTACAAGTTCAAAAGCTCAGAGCGAAGCCACACTATAGACAGCTTTGTTGACAAAGCAAGAAATAAAAAAGAATCAGGGAATCTAAAACATAAATAAATAAATCCAGAATTCTCTCTTATTTTAATAAACAATTTTAAATCAACAAGAAGTAGTGAATTCAGACTTCATCAAGGAATTTACATATTTACATTTTGTAACATAATACATACAACTACTGTTCAAAAATTTGGATTTGGTAAAATTTTTTAAATGTTTTTGAAAAAAAGTATCTTATTACCTATTATTACTAATTCAGGGCTGTCGTGATTCGTCGATTTTAATCGACTAACTTAGTCGATTTGTAAAAATCGTCGACTTCATTTTGCTTGCGTCGACTAACCGACAAAATACCGGAAGTGGCGCATTTCACGGACGAGAATCTATAAAACATATTATTAGACGGTTTTCCAAGGCTGCATGATATATTAAACCCATTTAGAAATCATAATTAAGCACAGTTGTGAATTCACAAATGCTATAATTTAATAAAATTATTATATGCGCTTTAATTATTTGCATGTAGGTTAAGTACGTGCATCACACAGCGGCTCCGTTCACAGTAGTTCCGCAGAAACTGTTATCATTTACATGTGGAGCGTCTCAATCTCCATCTCTGCATTTTGTTGTAAGTTTGTGTTTATTATAACGTTCATCTGGGAACGCAACGTGCGCCATTTCATCAGATTTGTAAGGTAAACCATTTACAAACCTACACAAACAAAGGATACATCGCGATTTCAAAATAAAAGCTCAAACATTCACTCTGAGTTTACACCTTTTGATTTCCACATATTCATCTAATTACAGTGGCTATAACATTTATTTCCTAAAAAACGGACAAATATTAAAGATTAAGTGGACATTTGAATTAAATGGTGCTTGGTCAATATTAAACAAGGATTAGATCGCGCAGTAGTGTATAAAAAGAATCATCAGGCGGTCAGCGCCCCCTGCAGGCCTTTGTTGTAATGCGTAATGAACATTAGCTCTATTGTTTATGTATTTTAACAGATTTGTTCAATAAAACCATATGATTTCTTGCTTTTGATACTTTATTTTAACTAATTATTATTGCATCGCTGCTATTATATATGTATTTTAAGTCATTTTAAAATATATTGTTAACTTGCATCTATTTTTATTACCAAAAACAATTATATTATAATTATAGGGCTCTCCCTATGAAATCCGTTTTATTTCCAAATTCAGTTTTTTCCATTTTAATTTTTCTATACTTTTTTTAATGGTTCCATTAAATTGTAATAATTAAAAGCTTTTTTTTCAGATATACTGCACATTGACATTTTTCACCTAAATAAATTCTGGTAAATAATATTTCTGGTAAATACTCCTTTAAAATGTTTTTTTTTATTATAATGCTATTATTAGTAGACTATAAAACGTGGATATGTTGTCATCTATAATACTGAACTTTGATTTCAGTGATTTGGACTAAGAGATGGACACTCACTTCTTGCACTCCGTTGCACTTAACATTTGCTTTAAAAAAGGATTTCATAGAAATTTGGATTTCATTTGGTTTAATAAAATATTCTTAAGTAAAAATAATTGTGGAAAATTAATCGTTTAGATTAATCGATTAACCGACAAATTAGTTGTTAGATTAATCGAAATAAAAATAGTTGTTAGTGGCAGCCCTACACTAATTTTGACAATAGTTGTGCGCTGCTTAATATTTTTGTCGAAAATATGACAATATTTTTTTCAAAGAAATAGTTAAAAAGAACAGCATTCATTTGAAACAGAAATCAATCAATTTGTAACAGTATAAATGTCTTTATTGTCACTATTGATCAAGCTAATGAAAATAAACCGAATAAAAGTGTGAATTTCTTAAAAACTTACTGACCCCAAACTTTTGAACAGTAGTGCATGCATTTGTGACACTTTCATTCAATTTATGAACTGATCTGACATGCAATTAATTGAACACATGAAGAGGCACTGGGTGGGGTCTAACAGAAGAAGAGTTGTGTTTGCAGAAATATCCTCAGATGGCACTATTCCACTATTGTTTTAGATGCTTCTTGGTGGGTCTGTTTCAACAGCTTTTTTTTCTAGAAAAAGCAAAGGACATTTATCTTTGCACAATACCTCATGCCTGTATAACACAGCAGGCTACGACATGAGAAATAACAGTGTTGGAGACAACAAAAGAGAATTTGATTTCAGACAGGTGATACATGCCACGCCGAGCTGTGGATGAAACAGAGGGCATATCACAGCATTCCCACACAAGGGCTGCTCTTTACAAAGGTCTGACAGATTAACGAGAAACATGACCAAACCCTTAGCTCACATTTACACCATCAAAACCTCCTAATGCACATATGGATATTTTTATGAAATATTGTAGGTTCAATACAAGTTATGCCTAATCAACATCATTTAGAGTACCAAGTTGATTTCCATTTAAATAAATAAATAAATAAAAGTCCCCCATTTGATGTTTTTTTCATTGTTGTCTAAGAAAGCAAACGTCAAGTTTACAGTGAGGCACTGACAATGGAAGATTGTTTTAGGATTCTTCTGTTAAAACTTGTGTATTATTTGAGCTGTAAAGTTGTTTTAATATTTTTTATGGTCGTTTAAGGTTTTAGTTTAGTTGTCATGGCAACAAAGTTGTAAAATTGGATAGAAATGGTTAGTAAGTGACACTAAAATCATGTGAATACACATATTGTTCACAATTTGTTGCTATGTAAATGCCTCACTGTAACCCAGCTTTTTTATAGAAAAGGAGAGACAAGTGAAATAAAATGTTGTGCTAATCAACACTATGCCACAAATGCTGTAATGACCTTGAAATATTATTTTAAATTAGTGCAGTTAAATGATTATTCGCGATTAATCGAATCCAAAATAAAAGTTTTAGTTTACATGTCTACCAAATTGGCATCGGACGATATCTACAGTAAAACATTGTGAGGGACGATGACATCAGGGGGCGGGGTTAGGGGTTTGCCCGAAGTGTGAATCCGCATGCAGAAATGCACGGAAAACAAATACACACAGTATGTTACATTACAGTACATGAAAGTTCACTTACCACATACACAGAGTAAGGAGAGATGACTGATAGGACGATGGCGAATGATTTGCAGTTACTGACCACCACTGACAAACATCTAATCTTGTAAAATGTATGGCACTGCTGCTCCGTAGTATAGAGTCCGTGTTATCGCCAAAGTGAAAGTAAAATAAGATTGACCATTCGAAAGCGGTTTTAGTGCCCTGCTTGCATAGTAGCGGTTCCCTGATGCCCGCAATTTAATTATAATCACCCAATAATATAATTGCGAGAGAACGTATTTAAAAAAAAAATATCCTCCCATCGTAGGCTATTTATTCCCCTTAGGGGTTCCGTAGTATACTTAATTTCCTTTCCGAACACGGAATTGGGATGCGGCAGATTGCGGAAGAGGGGGGGGGGGGGGGGTCACAATGCCGGTCACAATCGTGATGGCGATGGACGATGACATCGTCTATCGACCCAACCCTAGTATGTGTGCTGTGTATATTTATTATGTGTATATAAATACACACATATGCATGTATAAATTATTATTAAATTATATGAATTATATAAATATAAATATAGGCATGTAAATACATGTAAATATTTTCAAAAGATATACTGTAATGTGTGTGTGTTTATATATATATATATATATATATATACATAATAAATATACACAGAACACACATATATTGTGCAGACAAAAACTTTTATTTTGCATGCGAATTAATCGTTTGACGGCACTATTTTAAATTCTTTATTCTAAAACGGGACTCTGCTCCTGCTGGTCTAGATTAGGAATCAGATATTTCACCTGATCTAGGTCACCTGATAATCAGGAATGCCAAGCTATATTGAATTATCTAGCATAGATGGATACAGCAAAATGGCTTCTCTCTACTATCTTGATGCTCCGCACACACAAATCTCTGCCGGTGCTTGAAATAACGCCCCACAGCGTTTCCAACCCGTCTCTGAAACACTGCTGTTTTGAGTAAGTTGTGTGAGGAGCAACAAACAAACAAGAGATGTATTTATAACATTTAGCATCATAGCACATCAAAGCCAAAAACTGATTACAAGATCACATGTGCGTAGACTTTTCATTTATTATTGTTAGATTCTGGCTGATGTGAGCCAATAAAGTTCTGAAAAGGTTTACAAAAGCGTTTTGCAGTCTCGGCTCTGCTGCTTTTCAGTAATCCACTAAAAGTGTCCTCTAGTCTAGATAGTAGATGAGTGTATAACAAGGGCTCTATTTTGTTGCTTTACATAAAACAAGCATTGAGATAGAATAATGCTTGATTGTTTCCTTCTTCTACGGCACATTAGAGAATGGATTATCTTTACAGCAACGTGTAGTCACCTATAACAGGATCCATATATAAACTGGAACTCTATCAAGTACAACTTTATTGTGAAATCTAAGAAATGCAATGATGTATGCATGTATGTAAAGTATGTATGTATGTAAAAAATTTAACTACCAGCCCTGGCAAGTTGACAACAGTGGTGCCTTTCATTTCAGTGTAATTAAAACAGCAGATGTATCTGATTTCAAAGGCCATTACTGGCATTACTGAACCCTTCTCTACACACTCCTTATTAATCAAGAAAAAAAACAAAATCAAAAACAACTTGAGATGAAATTCATAACTATAATCAACAGCAACAAGACTTCATTGAGAAGGTGACAGGACAGTGTGAGAGGAAGACAATCTTTCATTAAAGGATTTCCACAGGAAGTCCTACCTGATGTGGTGAACTGACTGCTTCCAAGAGTGGTTGGCCTGTGTTTCCCACTGTTTGCAGGTGGAGAAAACATCTATTGGAAGACACAAAAAAATGTAATCTGAAATACTGCAGTACTAACATTACACAGACAGTGTCTTGTGTTTAATAAATACAAAAAAACATGTGCAAACAATAAATAAAATAAAACAAGTGCATGTTTTATATATTACATATTCTAAAATATATAAAAATGCATGTACATGTATGTGTGTGTGTTGTTTGTCATTTAACTGGGAGAAAAATAAACAAATATTCACAACATAAAAAAGTAATAATTCAACTTTAATAATACATATATTACAAGTGAGTGACTGAACCAATGACAACAGCTGGAAGAGAGGTAAAATAACTGATGGATGTCTTACCGCGCTGAAATCCAGCAGATCACTCAGCTCCTTATCCGTCCCGATAGCGGCAATCCGCTGCTGAGGGTTCATCCTTACGATCCTTTTCTAAATCTACAAAACACAAACATCATTCCCCTCAATCTGAGAGCCTGAGGTGTGCTGGGGCTTCATGCTAAGCAGCACAGGTTATGCAAATGACATCGGTGAACATCAGCAGCTTGACATTTACTAAACATCCCCATCTCCAGTCTTTTAGCAGAACTAACTTTGCGCTGTTCCAAAACCTTGATACAAAGCAAGGGTTATCGAAGGACCTGGTTGTCCTTGATCAAAACCTATGTGTTAACCGTTAAATAGTAATAAAAAAGCTCCTGAGAGACAGACCCAAGAGCCCTTCTCCCCCCGGCCTCGTATTACTGACAGTTTCAGACGAGGTTACGGAATTTCTTTTTGTAAACAATAGAAATCGCATGACATGAGGTGACACAGATGACACAGGTTTGATTATAATGTTAGAGAGCAGGCCTAATAGGGTTTTTGGGATGACCAGACGTGGACATGTTGCGAAAGACGCTGTGCTCGATGGTGTCACACACATGGACCCGCAGCATCATTTTTCAACGGCATGTGTTTGATTCTTAAATGTATCAAAAGTCACGAGCGTACAATGAACGCTCGCGCGCTGTCAAAACATCAGCCGTTACACACGTTTGTTGTTGCATTACAGGAGAATTGACACTTACAAACAACGCCGCTGCTGTTGTTGTTCTCTAATTGCCAGTTAACATGTTCATAATAATGGTGCGACCATGAAACGATTAAGCGAAACCCGACCATTAGCACTGACATAACACACATTTTATCGTGGAGAATGAACAGCGAGGTGTCAAGCTGAAATGTTAAAGCCAATGCCGACCCCTTTCGCTCCACATCGGCTCTTGTCTTTTCTTCTATCCCAACTTCTTTCACCCAGTCCGAAACCTCTCACAAACTCTCTGCAATATTTTACCTGTTTTGTTGTCAAAAATCCTACTAGGGCGATCGGGTGTGCCAGTGACGGCGTAGGTGTCCTTGTTTCGCGTCGGAAAAATAATGAAATCGGTATCTTTTACGATTGTATATTGCAAATACCCACTATATAACTTGCGAGTTTCCCTTAGGCAGACATTTTTGCTTGGCGATAACCGATGCACGACGATGACGTCTGAAATTGTGTCCTTCCGCCAGCGCCGTAGACTTGACTGTTCTTCAGCGGTGCGGATGAATACCATGTATGGCGAATCATAAAGCCTGACACATAACCTTGCTAGGGGAGTAAAGGACCACTGGAGCTGGAGCACCTCCTAAAATCAGTTTGGTTTACCTCCCAACTCCCTCCACGTAAATGTGGGCTTCGTTGGCTATGTATATTGTTAGTATTGGGAGAAACTGAGCATATTTAAAGCATGGAATACATAATTTTAGCTGCATTAAGTGTTCTGCTGGAACAAGTGCAGCAGCATGAATGCTCTGGAGACCTTTTGAACTCGTACACACTCTCTCAAAACTATGTCTATGTCGACTTATGGACATTGCTATTCTTCCTTTCAAACCTTATATAAATAAGTAGATCTAACTTTGACCACCACGCATTTCTTCCTTCCTTCATCCTCAGAATTAGATTTTTTTGATGTGCCAAAGCAACCAATGGAACATCAAGAATAGGCCACAGTGCAACAGCTTAAAAATAATAGTGCAAAATATAGTATATGCCTATAGAATTGTGTGATTGATGAATTATGAAAAATAATAAAAAGTAAAAACTATAATGCTTGAAATAATTTGATATTATTGTTGCTGTTGTTTATATTGTTCATCTTTTGACTCATGAGATTTATAAAATATATATTCACATTTACATATTAAGATAAATTAATTTGTCTGTAAATTGTAATGACTGAATCCTTGAGTCCTATTTTTATTAAAACATATTTTTTCATTCATTACTATTTTACTATGTCTTTATGTCAAAACGGTAACAATCATTAAGTGAGCTCTACCAAACCTTTACCAGAATTCAGAAGACCAGTCTCATCCCCTGACTTTAGTGCAAATGAAACTTGCAAAGAGGAAGAATGCAATAAATAAGCTGCATGTAGGAATAGTTGTTTGGTTTTAAAAGGACCCATAACCATTTAATACTATTGTTTACATATGTCTCTGGGTTGTCAATAATTAAGGGTGCTTAACTGTTCTACACTATATAAAGTTTGCTATAAAATTAAATGCACAGTACTCTAAAACTAACCACAGTGCATATTAATAATGAGTTGATCTTGACAATTAATTATGATAGGATGCTGTATATATAAATTACAATACACTTAAATAACTTTTATATTCAGTGATATCTAAAATAGTGATATTCGGTAAAACTATAGAAGTACTTCGGTAAAACTATAGAAGTACTTCATAAAGAACAAGAACAGGGGGAACATGTATGTCATTATGTTCATTCGAACATTAACCAATTCAAGAGATGGGAAAAAGAACACCACAACACAATTGTCTGTACAGAACAAAGGGCTGCACAGTTTAACATCACTAAGCCAAAACAGCTTACAGATGTACAACATAAGCTCTTAAAACTCCCTTCCCTCCAAACTTTCTGAATGAAAGAACGAGATGTATCATCTGTTGGTGATGATGTTGACACTCATTATTTATAAAAGGCCTTCATCCCTAACCTACCACAGTACTCATAGTGCCACCTGTTGGTCAAAATAAACAGAAGCGAGACAAAACTGCCAAAGTTGCTGCTGGTCAAATTGAACTCCTAACAGAAGTGAATTAAATATTATTACTATGATTCAGTTTAGTATGAGGTTCCGTTTGTCTCCATTGAATCTCATACTCATAATTTTCTGATGTTATTCTAGTGTTATTTGTTTTATGTGAACATCCATTAGTTCCCTGCTGAAAAAAACAATAGAACCCTGCCCAAAACACAATAGAAAATGTAATGGATTTAATGGGAATTGTATTGGTTTTAATGGAAACTATAATGGTGTCTACTGGTATGTGATGGATTCTATTGGTGGGATGTTAAATCCAATTGGGAAAATGCCCAAAACACACTACAAAAAGGAATTTTGTAATGGTTTTACTGGAAAAAGCTAATGGTTTATAATGGTATTTTAATAGAAACCATTGGAATTTCTGTGATGGTTTCTATTGTTTTTTTTAGCATGGTTTCCTTTAAATGTTTGCAAATTTAATGTAATTTTACTATAAAGTACCACGATGCAAGTCTTAAAATCTTAAACTCAACTACATGTTCTGTAATTTAAACGTGGACTGCGTTTGTCTTTGTTTTGTTCTAGTTTTCAATGTCTGATTAGTTATAATTAGTTTATTTTCTTCTCTGCACACAATTGCTTTATGTTCTGTATTTTAATGTTGTCATAAACTGTGACTTTCTGAAAGTGTTGTTAAAACAAAAACAAAACAAGTCTTGGTTCTGTGAGAGACGTGAGGACCTTGGTCTCAACAAAGCCCCTCTGATTTCCCATGAGCCTCCGCGCTTCACGCCGCTGCGAGCGTGTCCGAAACAACACTTATGTTGTTTGTAAATAATCCGAGATTTTAAAAGGTAAAACCGAGTTTCGCTTTTGTAATCCTACATTTTTGCTTGTGTGTTATTATAGCAAAGCCATTAAAGATTTCCGGTGTGATTTGCCGTTTCTCTCTGCAGCCGCTTGCTATTTTTCTTGCTTTTTAGCATGTTAGCATCCAGACAGAACCGACTTGCCTGCTAATGGATTTAGGAATAATGTGCTAGATCTATGTCGACATGTGAATGCTTCTGATTTCTTAGCATTTATACACTTCTTTCATGAGTGCATTTTGATTCTAAGTATTAGCTGGGAGTAAACGGTGGGAATCTGAGTTAGCATATTAGCCGGTCTGTGTCCGCTAAAGGTGGATCGCAGGTTTTGCATCACAATAGTTGGGCTTTTAATCTTAACATGAATAGGTCTGGATATATCTTTCCCTGTGGGAAACAAAGATAATTAGGTTATTCTAACGCAAAACTTGTTTTGTGGCTTTTCAGTGATCTATATAGCGCCTTAGGTTTGCTGGAGCTTTTGTTGAGGTGTAATTGTGCTGGTATGTCTAAACCAGATTATGATGTAGTTTGTGGCTTGTTGGCATAATTTGATTAACCACATAGCATTGCACTGATATCTTTGGTTTCCTTTCAGATGTCTGAGCTGTTTATGGAGTGTGAAGAGGAGGAGTTGGAGCCGTGGCAGAAGACAGTTCCAGAAATCAATCTGATAGATCTCGATGATGATGACGATGATGATGAACCAATATTTGTCGGTGAAATCTGTAGCTCCAAGCCTGCGGCCAACACAAGACCGGGTATGACTCTCTTTTAGGCACAGTCACTTCTCTTCTGGTCTTGTATTTTAGATTGTTTGCTCATTGTTTCTTGTGATCTTCAGGTGCTGTTAACCAACAGAACCAGCGAAATGGTCCCGGTTCAAAAAGCTTCAATGTTGGCATCACAAAAGCCTCTGCAAGCTCCGCCGAACCCCGCTAGGGTGGCTACAGGTCCTACAATCATGGTCAGAGGTGCTGCCCCGTCAGGAGGAAATCCCATCCTCATCCCTATCAATGCAACTCTAGGACCTCAAACAGCCCCTCAACCTATAATTATTAACAATCAGGTAACTTCACTTTCTTTGACTATCTCAGGTTAAATCAGATGCTAAGCACTATGATAGTTACTTATCTGCTAATAGTAGCCAAAGGCTTTTTCCCAATAGGGTTGCATTTTACATTAGTCACAACAAACGCATTAATTCAATTTAGATTTATTCATGTTTGTGTTCATACGCCGAATTTGATGAGGGTACTGAATCTTTTTTGTTTTATCATTTCACCAGGGTTACATTGTGGCAACACCACATAACCTCAACAGCAGCACCTCGTTCATCAGCTCTTTGGGGTCACAGTATCCACCAGGAACCACTCTTACGGTTGTGCCAGGTATAAATGTGTCTGTGTAGATTTTTTGTTTTTGCTACACTACCATTCAAAAGTTTATGGTTGGAAAGATTTTTTAAAAGTTTTTGAAATTTATTTGATCAAAAATAAAATCAAAACATTGAGATTATTGCATTTTAAAATAACTTTTTTTATTGTAATATATTTTACAATGTAATTTATTTTTGTGATGGCAAAGCTGAATTTTCAGCAGACATTTCTCCAGTCTTCAGTGTCACGTTCCTGCAGAAATCATTCTAATAGTCTGATTTGCTGCTCAAGAAGCATTTTTTATTGTTATTAGCATTGTTGAAAACAGTGCTGCTGCAAAAGTGGTAATTTTTCATGATTTTGATTGTTGAAAGAATATGTTTTTGAGTATTTATTGTAAAATTGCATATTTTATATTTTTGTGTTCATTGTCCTCGTTAGTAAAAAATTTCCATCATACTATATAGTTCATTACTTTGTGTTTGTTTCCCTCAGGTCATCAGATATTTCCACAAGTCGCTGTCACACCAAAGCCTCAAAGCGTCATTCACCCTCACAAACCCCTTCACAACAGGTCATCAGGTCGACACTGTCCAATATCCAGTGTGGTGACCTTGTCCAATGTACAAGCCCCAGCTAACCTTTCTTCTCAGTCCCACACTACTTTAGGATCTCAAAACACAACAAGCATCATCCCAGCAACACTAGCTAAACAACAAAATGTATCCCTGCAAACTATGAACAGAAAAGGTAAGCCAGTGTGTGGATGGATAAGCTATATCAGTGTATCCACTACTTTTACCAGTAGATCTATTTTCTAGTTTAGTGTTATTCACTGAAGTGAAAGGATTATAACCAAGGTTTGAAATTACCACCCACCCACCATCCTGCCAGATTATGGTTGCCCCAAAGACTATAGAATACCCAAGACATGTCACTGGTATAGTTTTGAATGGGGAAAAATGCAACGTTTAATATGTCCGCTCAATCGCAGGAAGCCCCGCCTTCTGAATGAAAGAGCCAATCGCTAATCGGTAAAGTCAGCGCGTCACTGCAGCTGCTGTTAGAAGTCCCGGTTGCTATAGAAACAGTCAGGGCTCTGAGACGCGCGCTCAGAACTGCGCATGCGCGCTGGCTAATCTAGCCTAAGAAACAAGATTTTTATAAACGCTATTTGAGCAAAAGAAACAACATTTATGACACAGGTTGTTGTCCGATTTCATAAGTTTAGTGAACAGTTTTGGAGAATGTGATGTTTCCCATACAAAGTGATAGGAGCTGCACTTGGATGCCCGAGAGGTGTTTCAAAGATGGCCGCCGAGTGACATGACTTGTCTTAAAGAGACATTGGTTGCCACCCACCAACCATTATTTTTTGAACTGCAATTAGACTTAACGGCAACAAAATTTGATTTATTTGTTGTCCATGTACTAAGCTACAATTAAAAAAAAAATCAATTGCAAAAATACACCAAAATCCCAAAGGCCCTCTCGCTTTTCTGAAAGATGTGAAGGTTGTGTTTGTGAAAACTTTTTAAAAAGGTTTTTTTCTTTTGAAGATGAAGAGTTGATGCAATGTTTCTCTTTATGACCCACAGATAATGGCTCAATGATAAATAACACAAACAACAGTGGGTCCAAAGGAGGTAAGCTTGACATGGGCAGGTCTTTGTCCAGTATGTATTGCAGAATTTCCTAAAGCAACAATCTCTGTTCATCTTTTAATCTTTTTTCCTTCTTTAACAGCTGGAGAATATGATTTCCCCTTCAAAAAGAAGTGTCCCAGGTGTCAGAATTTGTTTGGCTTTCAGCCTTTAAAAAATCATATGAAGGTTGGTATGTTTTACTTTGTCTTTTTTGTTTTCTGGGTTAGTAACAGTTTTATTGAATGGTTAAAATGGTTATTACATCTATAGAGTGTCATCTTCATCGTCCTGCAGACAGTTTTATGTACAGTGCTGTGAAAAGGTTTTTGCCCCCTTCCTGTTTTTTGCATATTTGCCACACTTAAAAGATTCAAGTCATCAAACAACTGTTTATATTTCACAAAGATAATGCAAGTAAATATAAAATGCAGTTTTTAATTGATGATTAAGGGCAAAAAAGCGGTCCAAACCTACCTGGCCCTATGTAAAAAATGTATTGCCCCCTCCTGTTAAATCATGAAAGAAACTCGGATTAACCACGTTATTTTAGAAAGCTGAGTTAAATTACTGTCAAAACACACAAGGTTTACATATAGACTCAGTTGGTTATGTCTAAAATGAAAGTGAACAGTAGAGATAGAAACTGATGCCTGCATGTATATTAGATGTGTGCAGCTCTTAAAGGGACAGTACTAAACATGCAGCCGACTGTAATTAAAGGGATAGTTTACCCAAAAATGTAATTTCTGTCATTATTTACTCACTCAGATGTTATTCCAAACCTGCATTCATTTCTTGTGCTGAACACAAAAGAAGATATTTTGAAGAACGTGGGCAACCAAACAGTTGCTGGTCCACATTGACTTTGATAGAATTTTTTTTTTTACTATGGAAGTCACTGAAGACCAGCAACGGTTTGGTTTTCCACGTTCTTCAAAATAGTATTTATGTTCAGCAGAAGAAAGAAACTCATTCCGGTTTAAAACTAACTTTGAGTAAATGATGGTATAAATATAAAACACTATGAAAGAATCGACAGACAGATGACAGCATTTTTATTCTTAATGTTAAAACAACAAAACCCAATGAGAGAAAAAAATAACTACTCTTACTCTTAAAAAATATACAGTTTCTTTAATAGGAATCAATCTATATAGTGTTTTATTTTTATATTTGTTAATTCAATTTCTTGAATGCTCTGCTAAATATGCCTATTGTACCTGAAAATAAAGCACTGTTTATTTTATTTGTATATTATATGTATTTGTAATGTGTATCTTTGTTCTTATTTTTAATAACAAATATGAAATAATGACACAGATTTTTATCTTCGCCCACTTTGGCCTAAATATCCACCATTCTTTTTTATATTTTGTTACGTTGAACGGCTTTGTTTATAATAGGGAAATTAGTTTGACTGTACTGCTCAGACAAAATAGTAAAACCAACATGACAAAGAATCGTGATGAAATTGTGATATTTCTAGAAAAATCAGGATATTATATTTTTGCCGTATCGCCCACCCCTACCATTACATCTGGTGTAAAACCAGCACAGCATTTCATAAAAAGAACATCATACCAAAAGTCAAACATGGTGGTGGTAGTGTGATGGTCAGCTTAAGGACCTGGATTGATGGAATCATGAATTCAGCACTATCAGAAAATCCTGAAGGAGAATGTCCGTTTGTGACCTCTACCTCAAGCACACTTGGGTTATACAGCAGGACAATGATCACAAACACACCAGCAAGTCCACCTCTGAATGGCTCAAGAAAAACTAAATAAAGGTTTTGGAGTGGCCAAGTCAAAGTCCGGACTTAAATCCGATTGAGTTACTGTGGCATTACCTTAAACAGTCCTTTCATGCGTGAAAACCCTCCAATGTGGCAGAATTAAAAAAATTCTGCAAAGAACAGTGGGCCAAAAGTCCTCCTCAATTAATGTGCAATTAATCAAAATCGAATCGCGATTTGAGAGGTTGCGATTTGCTAATCGCAAAGCCTGCGATCTGGACGTGGTATTACTGTGTTCCAGAGCATATGCATGACTGCCAGCTTTGAGTGGCAGTCTTACTAACCAATAGAGTGAGCGCACCTCCGTTCTCCCCGATCAGCACTGCTCTAGCCAACTGTGTAAACGCACACCATTTAAAAAAGAGTCAGATCGAAAGTTAGGCAAATTAAAACTAAAGAAAAATGTATGTAACTACAGCTTCGAATGACAGACAATGAACAAAAGGTAATTTGCAAGAGCTGCGTCACAACGCATATCAAGAGCTCCCTTATCGCTACTGCGTTCAGTACTGGAGAATAAAAGATACATTTTTAGATGTTTTTATTAGTAGGCTACATGAACGTTATCTTACACATTTGATCTCCCCAACAGATTAATTTGAAATTAAGTGTATAATGCATGTTCGCTGATTCAGAAGACCACACACACAGCCCGTGTCTCTGAATGCTTCTCGCTCTGCTCTGCCCCACACTGCGCGTCTCCCGGACGAGCCGTTTACACTTACCGCACACAAGAAGCCTGTCTCGTAATGTTTTTTTATACTCTCGGTCTCGCGCCCGGTTCTGCTCCGCAAGTCTCTCACGAGCGCATCTGGCAATATGGACGAGACCTGACGCACGCGCGCAACCTGTGTCAACTCGCGCCTGGCTCCGCGTTTAAAACGAATGTAAAGTAAGTTTAACTGCTTGCCAATTTCACTTGGATGAAATGAAACCTTCAGCACATTTCCCACTTGTTCTTAAAATCCCAAATTCTTAAAAATGAGTAAATCAGCCCGTGTAACATGTAATACTTTAATAATTTACTAAAATAAATAGTTCTTTATAAAAAATAAACAAATCTTTTGTGAAAGTCTGTAAAAGTAGTAATACCATTATAATCTTCCCTGCAGAAAAAAAAACAGTAGAACCCCTCCCAAAACACAATAGAAAATGTAATGATTTTAAGGGGGATTTGTATTGGTTTTAATGGAAACTATAATGGTGTCTACTGGTATTTGATGCATTCTATTGGTGGGATGTAATCTAGCAGATGGCAACCAATAGAAGAACAGTAATTCCTATTGGAATAATGCCCAAAACAAAAAGGAATTTTGTAATGTTTTTTATGGAAAGTATAAGAATTTCTGTGATGGTTTCTGTTATTTATTTCCCTTTAGTTTCAGCAGGGTAATGATACTCATACTTTGCTGCACATTATTGACAATATTGAGCTGAAGCTTGACTGCAAATTTAAAATCGCAATATATGTAAAAAAAAAAATCTCAATTAGATATTTTCCCCAAATCGCACAGCCCTACTCCACAGCAATGTGAGACTCCTTGCCAGTTATCCCAAATGCTTGCTTGATTGCAGTTTTTGATGCAAAGCATGGCACAACCAGTAATTAGATTTAGGGGGCAATTACTTTACGTACAGTATTGTCAGGCAGGTTTGGACAGCTTTTTTCCCTTAATAAATTAAATCATAATTTCAAAACTTAATTTTGTATTTACTCAGATTATCTTTGTGTAATATTAAACATTAAATGTTTAGTGACAAACATGCAAAAAAAAGGAAGGGGTCCAAAACCTTTTCACGACACTAGTTATGAGCTGTGTGGGAAGCCAAACACTCCAACTGAACCAGTGTGCCATTTCTTTACTATATGTAACTGTCATTTTTGTAGCTCTCAGAATAATTAATTGCATAAATGAGATGTCATCTTGTGCAGTGTTTTAAATAATGACATTTTCTGAAAGGGATAATTTACCCAAAAATTAAAATTCTTTAATCAACTATTCAGCCTCGTTTTTCTAAACTCATAAAACTTGCATAAATATTTGGACCATAAATAAAGATCTTTTTAAAATATTCCCAGCAGTTTTTCCATCTGTTGAATGTACAAAACAAAAAATTCATTCTACAAAAAGTTCATAAGACATTGTACATTTATACTGTACAAATTGAGCAGTTTAATCCATGTCTTTTTATGATTGATCACTTTATGATGAACAGATTTAATTTAGGCATTTATTAACACACAAACATTGGCAATGTACGTACATGGAGCACGTCAACTATGGTAAACAGAATATCTAGGGTTGTTTGTTTGAGCCTCTGATGATTGACTGATTAACTAGAAAATAAAAAATGGCACTTAATTAAAAAAAAATCTTGCCACCTCCAGATATACTTTATTGATTCCTCAGCTGAAAAGCAGTATTGAGATGTTATGACACCTTTTCTCCTTTCTTCAGCTGTGCTGCCCTGAGTTATTAGACTCGGTGTTCCCCTCAACGTCGATGCCTGACAAACAAGCCAGTGCACCGAAAGTCTATGAGTCTGACAAAGGCAAACTCATCATGCTGGTTTCAGACTTCTACTACGGGAAATGTGAAGGAGATCCATCTCTGATTCACAAATTCAAGTCCAACACCACCTTCAAGTGCAACAGCTGTTTAAAAATGCTCAAGAACAATATCAGGTATTTTTTTTTAGCAGGTTACACATTTTTTGAAGTACCATCTCTAATCAGCCAGGTGCAGAGGGGGTTGAAGCTCTATAGACCTTAGTCAGGGTAGCTGCAATTTAGTTTGTCACAAATGAAAACTAAAGTCTGTTTTTTTGTATAATTGTATTGGTCTGTGAGGGAGCAACATCACACATGCGGTTTAGACGGAACATTACTCATGAGAGCCATTAGCTTCAGGAGCCCAGAGATGGAGAGAGCAATAGTTAGCGAAAGAGAGACCCCATCACTGGATTCCCCCTCAGATGGATGACATTATCAGACCCCGTTCCCTCTAGGGGCTCCAGATGAATAATGGAGGGTAGTTTGGCTGCTATAAGAACTGTTCCTGTGATTAAATAACTTTACTCAGCCACAGCGTGAGAAAAGCCTCAGTAAGCTCCTTTTAATGGGGAGGCGCGTTTGTAGCGCACCCCAAGTTCTGGCGGCGGGGTTCACAGTTCAGCCGCATAAAAATCCCTATTAGGGAAGCTGAGGTTGCAGAACATGCTGACTGAAAAATTGGCCGCTCAACGTCAGGTCACCAATGGCAGGTGAGGCAGAGAGGATAGAGGCAGCCTGCACATCACATCATTAAACAAAGAAGCAGCGCAGTATAATTGCCGGTATTATAATGGCTATTATGCACAGTTAGAACATGAACTTTAAGTAGAATATTTGCTAATTTATCTCTTGAAAACCCTTGGGAGCGCAAACACTTCTTGAGTACACAAGCACAGGCCTCGCACTGTTCAAAGGTGACTTTTAATGGTGTGTTTGTAATTTGGCTAATTATATTTAACTGTGCATGAGTTTTATTTTGTATTCCCAAAGGACGTTGAACATTAGCTACTATAACTTTAAGGCATTTTCCCTCCCCTTCAGACGTGTTTGATGAATTACGGTTTATGATGAGTTGATAGTTCATGTTCTGCTCATTTGTATCTTGAACATCCAGTGTAATTTAAAGACATAGCTTGTATGATCCTTTTCAAAATAGGATGTGAACTTCGGTTGCAACATCTGAAACTGTGATTCTCAAAGGATGCTGTGTGTCTATATTTAGGTGCCTTTTGAAAAGGAAACTCCACTCCTGAGAGAGCAGACACTCTGTAGTGGTTTACCTGTTTGAATGTTGTACATCTGTTTGACATTCACTTCCTTGCACATCAAAGGCTTTCCTATTTAGTTGTCACACTTTTGTCAACGGCGGTCCCGCTTGTGTCAGACAGAGTTCTCCAAAGACGGCAGCTGTTTGTGGAGCAGGGCATTTACCTTAAAGAGTATCATTAATGTCGCATGTTGCAGGTGTACCCAATGCCTTCTGACTCTCACCACAAGCTGACGGTTTGGTTGTGAGTGTCACACCTACTGACTTTTGCTTTATTTTTTTTTTTAAATCTCTGCACGCACAAACAGAATAGATATGACAGACTTAATGACCCTGACACTTCTCTCCAATCATCTGTCACATGAAACTTGCCAAAATAGGTGCATGAGTGCTGCACGGACATAAACATTGTCTGGATTTTCATTGGGTTAAATTTCATTGATTGTTTATCAATCCTTTTAAGGCTTTGCGGAAGCTTCAGTGAGAATATGTTTATTTTATTAGTTATTTAAGGAAAGATACCTTACACAATCACCATCTATAACAAGAAACGTTTGTGATATGTGGCTTTGCATTTGTGAAATTAAAGTAAAATTTGGGGTCATTGCCAATGCCACTTGAGTCACCCCTCTGTGAGTGATAATTTTGAATGTGTCAGAATGGTCAGGGTCATAACTTGGCAAGGAGTTGGTCGCTGTGGCTTTTAATGCTCACCTGGTGAGAGATGTGGCTCTCTGATCCTGCAACGACTTTGTAAATTAAAAATTAGCTAGGCCCTGTCCCAAATGGCACCCTAAACCATGGCGGTCTTCCTCGGAGTCCACACTTTCATGATGTAATGCCACTTTGACTGTCAGGTAGAAGTCTGTTGCGAAGCACATCGTGCGGGATCGGCAGAAATGCGGATGAAAGGCCGCTCCCGAGCACCCTTCTGAACGCTAAAAATGACAAATGGGACACCCTACGTGTTCCTGTGGCTCAGTGGTAGAGCATTGTGTTAGCAGCGCAAAAGGTTGTGGGTTCAATTCCCAGAGAACACACATACTGAAAAAAAATGTATAGTCTGAATGCACTGTAAGTCGCATTCAGTCGCATTAAGACTATCTTAAGTTCTTAAGACCGCAAGTGCACATGCAGTGTTCCGTTTGGGACAGGGCCCTAGTGAGAATGCCACCCGTATTTGTTTGTAATGCCATTCTTTGCTCCTCATCCCTCTGTTCTTTTTCCTCTCACTCAGGTTCATGAACCACATGAAACATCATCTCGAGTTGGAGAAGCAGAACAGCGAGAGCTGGGAGAGTCACACTACGTGTCAACATTGTTACCGACAGTATTCAACTCCTTTTCAACTGCAGTGTCACATAGAGAGCGCCCACAGTCCCTTCGAGTCCACCAGTAAGTCACAACATTTTAGTCTCAGTCTTTTTAAGTGGGTGGTTCTTGGCCAAAATAAAAGTCTGTTTGTCACAATGTCTAAACCGAACTTTTATTTTGACGGGTTGCCGTGAATACCTTTAACAGATCTGTGTGTATATGATATGACGCTGGTTTTACTCAAATGAAACGGTCAAATGCTCGTGAAGGGACTCTCAGAGCAGTTCTGGAGATGTTGTTTATGTATTTATGTCCTCATTTATATGGCAGATGATGAAATCACTGTTTCAGTATATGTAGGAAAAAGAAATGGGTGTCTCTGCCATTCATTCCCACAGAAACTTGCAGAACATGCAGGATTCATATTTGAATCGACTTTTGCAGCTTAATATTTACAGATACTAGTCCATAACTACCCCTACACAGGTAATTTAGCTAGAACTTGTGCTACAAAATGGTATTGTCTGTGGTTGAATGAGATTGATATAATACATAAAGCATCAATTTCACAACAAATTTTATGTTTTACACAAACAAAGATACAAAAAAATAGGATTTTTGACCAAAATCACATGGACCACCCATCAGATCATACATTATTTTCAAACTAAAGTAGGAAGTTTCCTACAGGATTGGCGGTTATGTAAAAATAGTTTTTGTGATTGAAATGAGAATATTTCAGCAGAGGGAATAAGTTGATGGGTTAGGCGTATTATAAGTGTATTGTTATCTTTTCTTTCCCCAGCCAACTGTAAAATATGTGAATTGGCTTTTGAGACAGAGCAAGTGCTTCTGGAGCACATGAGGGACAATCACAAACCTGGAGAGATGCCCTATGCCTGTCAGGTAAAACTTAACCGTTGCTCTATATCATTTGTATTTCAAATATTTGGTTCTCACTTTGTTTTTGATCTCTTAAAGGTTTGCAGCTACAGGTCCTCCTTCTTTTCTGATGTGGATAACCATTTCCGCACAGTTCATGAAAACACTAAAGACCTGCTTTGTCCCTTTTGCCTGAAAGTCCTTCGCAGTGGCCATATGTACATGCAACACTACATGAGACATCAAGTGAGTGTATTACCTTGTGTGTTTCCATTTGGAGATGGATTTATTGCCTACTTCTTGCTTACTAATTTAAACCAAAGACTGTGTACATGAGTCTTTTTGACATGTTCTTGGATAAGACATCATCTGTATCTTTCTGTGGATTTGGAGCTTGAGACTTCACTGATCTGAAGTCAGCACAATGTGCAACTCATTTGTGTGCTGCCCCATTGGCTCTCACTCTAAGGTTGGATTGATTTGGTTGTCTGCAGAACACCTTGGTGCAATATATAACAGGCTGACAGTGGCGGCTTACTCTATACGCCTTCCCTGGTTACTCCTTACGAGCTTCTCCCTGGCTACAGCAAACCAGATTAACCACGAGTCATATTGGCCAAGAGCAAGATTTGTAACAAAAACAATAATACATGCGGTGGTGGAATGATGCAGATTAGAGACCGCCAAGTTCATGGCATATTCCAGTGTAAAAAGGGCCTGAAACTCCACCAAAAAAATAAATGTATATGTATGTCATGGCCAAAAATATCAGCACCCTTGGTAAATATGGGTGAATACCAAAGAAGGATGTGAAAATTAATCTGCATTGTTATTCCTTTTTGATATTTTTAAAGAATTGACAAAAATCTAACCTTTCATTGGATAATAAGCATTTAAAATGGGGGAAATACATTATGAAATAAATGTTTTTCTCAAATACACATTGGCCACAATTAATGGCACCCTTTTATACAATACTTTTTAAACCTCCATTTGCCAGTTTAACAGCTCTAAATTTGCTCCTATAATGCCTGATGAGGTTAGAGAACAACTGACAAGAGATCAGAGACCATTCCTTCATCCAGAATCACTCCAGATTCACAGCTTCATGTTGGTGGTGCTTCTTCTCTTCAGTTCACCCCACTCATTTTCTATAGGGTTCAGGTCAGAGGACTGGAATGGCCATAGCAGAAGCTTGGTTTTGTGCTCAGTGACCCATTTTTGTGTTGTTTTTGAGGTTTGTGTTTGGATTATTGTACAGTTGGAAGATCCAAACATGGCCCATTATAAAATTTCTAACAGAGTCAGTCAATTGTTTTTTTTTTACAATCAATTAATTTTTTTATCTGTTGGTATTTGATAGAATCCATGATGCCATGTGTCTAAATAACATGTCCAGGACCTCCAGCAGAAATATAGGCCCACAACATCAAAAATACAGCAGTAGATTTCATTGTTCACATGAGGTACTTTTGTGTTCAACAAACCCATCTTGAGTGTTTGCTGCTAAAAGACAATTTTTTTTTGTTTAATCTGACCGTAGAAGTTCCAGTTGTGTCTCATAACTGAATATGCTGGAGTTTGTTTTTGGATGAGTGAAGATAATTTTTCTTGAAACCCTCCCAAACAACATGTGGTGATATAGGGGCAGTTTGACTATTTTTCTTAAGGTTTTCTGACCCCGAGACTCAACTATTTTCTGCAATTCTCCAGCTGTGGTCCTTGGAGAGTCTTTAGCCTCTCAAACTCTCATTCCCGCCGTGCATTAGGAAGATATAGACACACATCCTCTTTCAGGCAGTGTCGTAACATTTTATGTTGATTGGACAATTCTTAATTATTGCCCTGATGGTGGAAATGGGAATTTTCATTGCTCTAGCTCTTTTCTTAAAGCCACTTCACTAATTTCTGATGCTCAATTATGTTTTGCTGCACATCAGAAATATATTATTTGTTTTTTCTCATTGTGATGGATGTTTAAGGGACTTTGGGCTTTGTTTTCAATTCTATTTATTTTTCTGTGAAACAGGAAGCCATGGCTGGATAATTTCATGTTCATAATCACCCTGGAGTGCTCAAAATTGTGAATATGAATGGAAATATACTTCAGAGATATTTTACTCATAAGAATTTCTAGGGGTGCCAATAATTGTTCAATGTGTATTTGAGAAAAACATTTATTTCATAATGATATTTAGATGGTACGCAATGCTCTGGACTGGGTTTTCAATAATATCTCAATATTTTGGTGCATTGAGCTTTTCTTATACTCTGACGAGTCCCTACTGCTGAAAAACATCTCCACAACATGAGGCTGCTACCAGCACACTTTTCTTTTGGTGATAAGGCATGTGATGAGCAGTGCCTGGTTTCCTTCAAATATGATGCTTAGAATTGAGGTTCATCAGACCAGATCATCTTGTTTCTCACAGTCTGAGGGTCCTTTAGGTGTTTTTTTTTTGCTAATTCTAAGTGTGTTTTCATGTGTCTACACTGAAGAGAGGATTGAGTCTTGCCACAATGCCATAAAGCCCAAATCGATGGAGTGTTGCAGTGGTGTTTGTCCTTCTGTAGATTTCTCCTATCTGCATATACGATCATGGAGCTCAACTAGAGTGACTATCAGGTTCTTGGTTACACAACCAAAGCCCTTCTCCATCAGTTGCTCAGTTTGGCCAGGAGGCCAGCTCTAGGAAGAGTCCTGGTTGTTCCAAACTTCTTCCATTAAGGGTAACAGAGACTACATGCTTCTGTGAACCTTCAAGGAAGCAGAATTTTTTTCTGAACTCTTCCCCAGATGTGTTGCTTGACACACACCTGTTTATGAGCTCTACAGGCAGTTCTTTTGACCTCAGGGCTTGGTTTTTCCTCTGAAATGCATTATCAGCTGTTAGACCTTTTAAAACGCGTGTGCCGTTCCAAATCATACCCATTCATTTGAATTTGCCGCAGGTTAACGTCATTCGAAGGGTAGTAACATCTACAAGCAATATGAGTGCTCCAGAGCTAAATTTCAATTGTCCAAGACAAGAGTATGAATACTTGCGCAATGGAATCTTTTAAGTTTGTTTTTTTATAAATTAAAAGAATTTTAATTTTATCGAAGATGTTAAAAACGTACTCTGTTACTATCGTAACCTCAGTTACCTAAGATATGGAACGAGTACTGCATCGAAGACGCTTGTATGGGAAAAACAATTTTTTCCACTTCAACTGAAGCCTTTTTTTAATCAGGCGAGCCTATGGCTATGCAGCCCACCATAGCCTGCCAAAATGGGCGGGGCGTCTGGCTATATAAGCGGCCGCTTCACCGCCACATCTCAGCTTTCTTCGAAGAAGCGACTGAGGAGTGCAGCTCATAGCACGGCCAGGAACGCAGTACTCGTTCCATATCTCAGGGAACCGAGGTTACGATAGTAACCGAGTATGTTCGCTTTGGATATTTCACTCGTACTGCATCGAAGACGCTAGTATGGTAACAAGTACAATCACGCCGGGCTATGACACGGAACAACTCAACACCAAGACTCACGTGGGAGTAAGACCCAAATTTCCGAAATGGACACCCTGCTGGACCATGCCCAGGAAGAGGCGATGCCTCTGGTGGAATGGGCTCTGACTCCTATGGGGCACTGCAAACCCAAGGAGGAGTATGCTAGGGTAATAGCATCCACTAACCACCTAGAAATTCCCTGCTTTGTAACAGGGCCACCTTTGGTGCGGTTACCGAAGCTGACAAAAAGCTGTTCTGATTTCCTGTATGTGGCAAAACGTATACCCTCAGGGCCCTGACGGGGCAGAGCAGGGACAGTTCCCGTCTACCCATCGAGGGGGGCGGAGAGCTGAAAGCGCAATGACCTGGGCTCTGAACGAAGTGGAGAGCACCTTAGGTACATAACCCAGCCTTGGTTTCAGGATGCCCTTGGTGTCGTTAGGCCCGAATTCCAGGCAAGCCGGGTTGATGGATAGGGTCTGCAGGTCTTCTACTCGCTTGTCCGACGCCAGTGCTAGCAGCAGGGCGGTTTTTAATGAGTGCTCTGAGGCTCGTGGATTGCAATGGTTTAAATGGGGGCCCTTTCAGGGCCCTTATTATGGTAGGTAAGTCCCAAGGTGGAACTGTTCAAGGACGCGGGGGATTCATTCTCCTGGCGCCTTGTAAAAATTTAACCACCCATCCCTGCCCACCGATCGGCCAGCAATAGGGGTGTGGAAAGCCGCTATGGCTGCCACGTAAACTTTGACGTTGGATGAGGAGCACTGTTTATCCAGTATCTCCTGCAGAAATGAGAGAACCACTGACACATCAGAGGTGACCGGATCTAAGTCGTGGTCTTGACATCAAGTCGAGAAAACGGACCATTTAAGAGTGTAGAGCCGCCGAGTAGATGGGCCTCTAGCTTCTGCCATCATGTTTAGGACACGCTCTGCGAGGCCGAAAGGCTCCCGTTGCGCGGCCACACATGCAGGGCCCATAACTCGGGCCGTGGATGCCATAGTGTACCGTTCGCTTGAGAGAGGAGGTCCTGTCTCAAGGGGATCGGCCACGGGGCTGCTTCGAGCTGGTGGAATAACTCTGACACCCATGGCTGGTTCCTCCAGAGGGGGGCTATTAGAATAAGTTTGTGCCGTTGCTCCCTGACTCGCCCGAGTACCTGCGGTAGCAGAGCGATTGGGGGGGAAAGCATAAAGCGGAAGACTGGGCCACTTGTGGGCCAGGGCATCCGTGCTCTTTGTGAAAAAGATTGGGCAGTGAGAGTTGTCTTCGGAGGCGGATCTAAGAGGTCTACTCGAGCTCTGCCAAAGACTTCCCAAATTTTCTGAACCGCGAGCGGGTGGAGCGTCCATTCCCCTGGGGAGACGTTGTTCCTAAAAACATGTCTGCTCCATGGTTCATCTTGCTCGGCACATGCGTCGCCTTCAGTGAGCGCAGATTGTTCTGAGCCCACACAAGAAGGTCGCTCGCCAGTCGCTTCAAACGAAGCCGCCCTGGTGGTTTATGTATGACACCATGGACCTGCTGTCTGAGCATACTTGCACATGGTGTCGCCGTATGTCCGGCAGGAAGAATTGACAGGCCTGGTTGATGTGCAGGCCCGACTCCTTCTCAGACCAAAGACCAGAGGTCGGTTTGCCTTCGCACAGCGCTCCCCAACCCTTGTTGGAAGCGTCTGTCGTGACAACCTTCCTTCTGTGCGCCGTGTCTAAGATCCCGCCTTGCTTTAGCCAGAATTGGTCTCTCCAATGGGCCAGGGCTGATACACCGGTCCGAGTCACTGTTACGCGGTGGCGTCTATGATGCCAAGCCGCAGATGGAACCCTCGGCTTCAGCCAGAACTGGATAAGTCGCATGTGAAGCAGACCCAACCGAAGTACCGGTCGAAGCCACTGACATAAGGCCCAGCATTCTCTGGAAAGCTTTGACCGGAAGGGCGGTCCCTTCCTCGAAGGAAGCCGCGTGGCGCTGAATTGTCGTGGCTCGCTCCGCTGAGACAGTTGCTGTCATCTGCACGTAGTTAATAACTGTGCCCAGGAACTGGCTGGCTGGGTGACAGTATGCTCTTGGCAAAGTTGACCCTGTGCGATGATAAAACCGCCTGCGACTGGGCCAGAATGAGCCAGTCGTCGAGGTAGTTGAGTATGCGGATTCCCATCTGTCACAGAGGGGAGAGAGTCGCATCCATGTATCGCGTAAAAGTGCGGGGAGCCAGCGACAGCCCAAACGGGAGGACCTTGTATTGATATGCCACCCCATCGAATGCGAATCTCAAGAATCTTCTGTGATGGGGGGCTACCTGGATGTGAAAGTAGGCGTCTTTCAGATACAGCGACATGAACCAGTCCCCTGGGCATATTTGCAAGAGGATCTATTTCAAAGTGATCATCCTCAACGACCTTTTCATCAGGGCGTAATTCAGGAGTCTGAGATCTAAAATAGATCTATATATATATATATATTCATACTTCGACGCAGTACGAGTGAAATATCGAAAGGGAACCATTGTTTTGTTTTACCATTATGGTGTATGGAGTATAGATTTATGTGGAAAAAGTCATTTAAAGCAGTTTATTGTAAGGCAGCAACATAACAAAACATGAAAAAAATTGCTTTTGCAAGGCACTGTATATAAACATGAATAACATTACTTTTTTTGTAATAAACAACAAAATTAAAAGCACAATTTAATTGTTTTATGTAACTTGTCACTTAACCTTGTATGTTATGTATTTCTTTTGCTTTGTTTTCTAGAAAAAAGGCATTCAAAGATGTGGAAAGTGCCGACTAAATTTCCTCACCTATAAGGAAAAAGTGGAACACAAGACACACTTCCATCGAACCTATAGGAAGCCTAGAAAACTTGAAGGATTGCCTCCAGGAACCAAGGTCTGCTTGAACACACATCTGTATAGGAACCATGTAATCTAAAGTATATAATAAACAACATTAAATAATGGAAAATATAACAACAAATGATTGGCATTATTTAATCTTTTTAGGTGACGATTCGGGCTTCAATTTCTGGTGCGCCAATGGGTTCTGAAACTTCAAGCAAAGCCTACATCATACCCACAAGTCCTGAAATGACCAATCAACCTGTTAGAATGGCAGCAAACACAACCAAACCAAACGTAAATGGAGGAAAGGCAAAGACCACAAACCAATTCAGCTGGAACAGAAGCAACCAAAATAATGAGCTTAAAAGTTTGAAGTGAGGATTCTTAAGCCCAAATTATACTTCAGTTTTGATGCTAACGCTTAGTGCATGTGTACAACCGAACACACAAGTGCTCATCAGCACAGGAATCTGTAGTTGTCGTGTCCAGTGGTTTGTTATCCTTGTTCAAAGTCTTCCTTTTTTTTCTCAATGTGAAGTTGTCCAGCTAATTAGTGCAAAATAATTAAAGCATACAGAGTATGCATGATTAGAAGAATCTGGCTTTGTCTGTACAGTATGCACATACTACACTCATAATGAAATTCACAGCATGCATGCCTAGCGTACACGTAACATCCAAGTGTACTTTAGGATTCAGCTGTTGCATTGTGTTGTATTAGAAGCTAAGAGTCACAGCCTATTGTTTTATATTAACAAGTATTTATTTTTCACAGGCTTCCAAGTGGAGGAAATAGGTGTGTTGAGTGTCTCTCAGAGGTTATGGACCCTTATGTTCATTATCCTTTATTGCTGAGATGCAATATATGCAAGTTCAGATCGAGTTGCCAGAAAGCCTTCAGACAGCATATGGTCAGGTAAGGGGAAAACTTGGATGAAAGAGCAATTCCAAATGAATTTAATCAGATCTATAGATAGTGTTCTGTTCATCTTCAGGTTTCACAGCAATTCTTCTAAAGTATGGTTTGGGAAGGTGGGGAAGCCTCCGCGTGGTTTGCGGTAAGTTTGGATCTATTATGTGATGGTTAACTGTGATAGAGGAGTTTATTTCTGTGATACTTGCAGAAAATGAAAGTTATTTTTTTTTCTTTTAAGGAGTCTAACGCTGGTGTGTCTCAAGTGTGACTTTCTGGCAGACGCCTCTGGCGCTGACCAGATGACCGAACATTTGCTCAACAGGTCAAACCACTCCTGCCAGGTCATCATGGAGCCAGGTATGATGCTCAACCAGCTCATTGCAAACATATTTTTTTCTTTGTGATGTCAGATTTTCTTACTTGCACACAATTTGTATTTTTTTTTAAAGTTGCCAATGGAGGATCAGAAATGAACAGGTATGAAAGTTGTTTGTATTATTATTTTTTAGCTAAGTTGTATAAAAGGTTAGGGTTTTCTTGCCATTTACAAATCCCATTGTTGTTAATTGTGAAAGCTTGTGTCTGTTTTAAAAAGTCAGTGGTGTTGCTCTCTACTTTCTGTTATGCTCCCATTGTTAAACGCATGATGTATTGGTGTACAATGACACCATATGCTTATTTGTGTTTCTGTTAAATGTAGAGGTTAGAGCTGTGAAGAGAGGAGAGTAAAAATAGACTGGGAAGTGTACCTCGCCTGATTGAGACAAATTACCTTTTCTGATGAAACAGGGGCGTGAATACAGACCCTCTGACCTATGAATTGTTTGTAAATATCATTTATTATAAAACATTATCTCTGTTTTTTTCATTAGTCTAATTGGGATGCCTATTAAGTGGTATTCGCCGGGAGACCTTGCTTAAATTAAAACATGAGTTTTTGCATTAATTAAGGCTGAAGAACATATTCGTATTAATGTGGACCACAAAGAAAAGCTTTTGAGTTGCTGTGAAAGGCAAGTGGGAGAATATTTGTATTTTTGTTTCTGTCGCTTTCTTATTGAGAACCCATAAAGAATCCATTCAAATCCGAGGAATCACTACATACTTGGACATCTTCAGTCTTTTTTTTTGTCATGTCTATTTTGTTAGTACTTATGTTGGTCAGTTGAGTGCCAGTGTCAATTTAATGAAATTAGGATTTTCCCCTCAAAAACAAACAAAAAATATTTTTCCTTTGCCCATTTCCTTTTACCATAATGCAATAAAATAAATAAAACACCTCTCTGTAATGCAGAGAAAATAAATCGTAAACGTGAGTATTATGATAGTATTAGTGTAGTAATGTCTTTAGTGCAGTGATTTAAATAAGCAAAAATTAAAGTGTATTTTTCTCACTGCTCTGAGACTTAACATTAAGAATAGAAAAAAACTGATAAAACATCCAAACACATTGCAGTAATGAAAATGTCGGTAATTGTTATAACGCAATGAAATTTAGCAAATGATCATAAAACATTCTTTATTGTATTCATACAAAATATTTTTTTCTGACTTTTGATGTGAAATATGACCTTTTGTAGCAGTTTTGTTACTCTTTTTATTGTAACTACAAATCTGAAACTGAAACTTTTGTATCAGTCAGGTGATTTTACATCTTATAATCTTAAAGAAGCATTGTTTGTCACTGTATTCATATTTCTTTGCTTTTCTCTTGTTGTTGCACCTCATAATCCAGTTCAATGGAGACCCACGCTAACTCCAAACAACTCCTCCTCATTAAACCTTATACTGAGGCTAGAGATGAAACCCAACCCATTCAGATCAGTGATGTCCAAGCTATACCAAACAAGGAAAACATAAAGGAGGATGGGTCAGAGGTTCACGGAGCTGACAAATGTGACCCAGACGAGGTGAAGGATGACATGGTGGAGGCTGCAACCAATGATGTGTCAGTAGAGGAATCACCCAAGAGTCTTCCCTCTCACTCACCCGTCAGCCCCCTTTCTGCCCTCACTGATGAAGGTGGCGTAACTCCCTCAGATTTTCTTTGTAAAACTGATGAAATAGAGTCAATGAACACTGACTCGCAACTGGAAGCTCTCACTCCATCCAAGGTCCTTGAGGATGACGCCACTGAGAACCCCCAAGTGGAGATGGATGGTTAACTGCAACCCGGTACGAACAGAACCGACTCATTCTCCCTCTTTTTAAAAGAAAACTAGCATTTATAGGAGCTCTCTTTCTGACTCACACTGTGCTAAAAAAAGCATACTGTGCTAAAACATTACTTTGAAATCTTATACTATAGGAGTACATTATTTCTGTACTTATTTAAGGTTTGTAAAGAAGCACCCTCTAGATTGAAATTGGGTTACAAAGGCAGCAATGTGAATGTTCTTCAATACTTATGATTTTGAAGTCCGTCTGTCCACATTTGTGGTGTCTGTTTGGACTCTACTGATGATCACAAAGCAGAGACATAACAGTATCCAACTTGGAGCTTATTCCCACAACTGCCTTTTCAAGTGTTGGTTTTCACAGGATAAAGAACAAGTTCTGCCGTTTCTCCGTAATACTGTATTTAGGAATGATAAAAGGCATCCTGATTAATTTTTATGTTTTTTAGATTGTGTTTAATGTATTGTTATATGTATTTTTCTGTATAGGACCCTGCATTGGGAATCATTTCTCATATTCAGACTGAAAGCATTGTAGAAATCCCATTAATTTGTCTTAATAAGTAATAAACTTTTATATCATATTCACTTGAGATCTGTTATCTATAGCGATTCACAAAAAAATCTCAGCCTTGGTCCAATTTCATGTTTTGTCTTTAGGGCTTGATTTGGTGAAGAGCACCCTCTTGTGGTTTCATTCTGTTTAGTTCAATAAACAATAGTGTTGGAAGACTTGTTTATGCCAATAGGTTTTTTCAAACCGTTCTTTTCAAAGCAAGATTCAGCAATTCTAACAAACACATTGCCGGTGAATTACTGCAGTATAAAATGTCTCTGTATTTGGACACTTAAAGAAATAGTTCATCCAAAAGTGCTTTTTTTTCTTCTGTGGAACACAATAATGAAAGTTTATTAGGGTTCAATTTAGTTTGATATCGTTCAGTTTTGCGGTTCAATTATTATTTTGAATTGCTCTGCAGTAGAAAGAAATGTAAACCGTTTTAGAACAACACAAGGGTGAGTAAATTACCTTTTTTCACAACTATACCACACCTAAAAAAAAGTTGTCATAAAATAAATATACATTCATGCATATCAAGCCAAGTAGTGCAGTATGTGTATGTATAAAGAAAGATCTCAAGCTCACTTAAAGCAATAAAAACAAATTGTGTTAATAAAAAAAAAATAGAAACCGGATTTACAAGCTTTTGCTAGCCTTTGTAGTTCTAGATTTGTCAGAATGAACTGAGATGCTCTTCAACAATGTAACACTGAAACTTGTACATATTGTTAAAGGAACAGACATAATCATGTAACTAGGCAGATTGCATGTGTAGAGATTATTAAAGAAAATATAAAGAGACCATTTTAATTTGATGGGGTTTGTCAATTGAAAAGGATATTTGTCCCACAGTAAATTATGTATAGTAATATTTTAAATAGAGGATACAGAAAACCGGTTCAGTGTAAAATTGAGAGAAAGGAAGGAATAACCAATGCTCTTCCTGGCAAGCTGAGAACTGAGCTGGGCTCTCTGGTTTAGGGGTGAAGTGCTTATCTTTTTTCCCCACATAGGTTTTATTTTTCATTTGTGTTATTTTTATTGCTTGATTGTGGAGGTGGGCTGACATTGTCCTGTTTAAGGAACAGACAAGAACATGTAATTCTATTGTTTTGAAATATAACCTAAAAAGTTTTTGAATAGATGAGAAAACATAGCATCATAGTTAAAGGCAATGTTTATTTTCTGAATAAACTGGAAAAGAAGTGAAACATGCGAGATAGAAGGTACAGAAGATCCTGTGCTTCATGGGCACAGCCTGCGCTGGGCATGGGTGCTCCCTCGAGCCAAGAGATAGACATGTGCTCCAGGAAAGGACTGTGTAGGGCAGAGGACTGGGGCTTCCGTTGCCTCAGATGGTCAGAAAAACCAGAGGACATGGTTGACATGCTCATATTGATGTTGGATTTGATGGTTAAAGACCAAAAAAGTAAACCATACTACCTTTGTGAAATCTATCTGTAAAACTCTGTGAAAGAAAATACAAGTTAAGTAAACAAATAAAAGCCTGGAAGCTGGTTATCTTATTTTTCTCAAAATTAGAATTTTTTATTTTTTACAAAGTGGCAGTTCATCAGAAGAGGCAAAGGGGCTGAGATATTCCTTAAAAGTGTATTCCACTCATTACTAAACTGAACAATAAGAATAGATATTCAACTGACACAATATTGTTTGCATCTGTCCCAAACGTTGCCAGTATGGGCATAATGGAGACAAATGAAATGTGTCAGCATATGCAACCGTTCACTGTCAGAGATAACCATAAGCCAATCAGCTTTCAGTATAATTTCAATGTGTCATCAGATCTATTGGCTGGTTAATGAAAATATCTTAAAACAAGAGCGAATGAATGACAGGTCCTATGTATCCAAATTATCTCGCAGAGGCAAGATGATCTGTACAGTGCCCTCTATTAATGAATAAATGTTTATTATAGCCATAGTCTGTATTTGGCACTGCAAGATTTGTTCCACTGATTTAATTTACATGTGACATAAGTGTCTACTGAAATCACATTCCAAGCAGGGGTGGCCCTTGGTTAAAATTCAGGGGCCACTACAATCATCACCACCTTTCTCCCCACTGCCAAGATTACTTGCCAACTTGCTACAAAATGCATGATGCATATGCGCTCAAATATATAGCCACCAAAGTAATCTGGCCTTCATAATAGCTAATGTTAACAAAGAACTACACGGTGCTAAAAAAAACTCATGAGTTTGTGAGTGATGGGAAACCTGTTTTGTTCATTATAAAGTGGACATGTAGCCTAATTCAAGTACAAGGAGTGACTAAGCATTTGTAATTTTTTTACCCATTTACATCTCTGTTTTACCTTCATACTGATGTTTATGACAAATGAGTGCTTTTTATCTGTTCATATTTGCAGCTGATAGCCGACATAAAAGGGAGCAAGTGAAGATGCAGATCATAGTATAGTGGGGCAAACAACTTGTTATTATCATTCACAACTGACCACTCAATCAACATTTTACAATAATAATACAAAAAAATTATACATTTCTGATACAGGCCATAATTCACTAGTTGTAGGGCCTGATATTTTAGCAAAACTGCATTTCCTCTACACTAAAAGCACAGAGGATAAATTGCTCATCAAGCCTCTTCACAGGGTCGTTAAAGTAAAGCTTTCGCTCCATAAATCAAAATTCTCAATTCAAGTCTGTCAGCTCAGATTAATTGAAAATACTCAATAAAAAAAAAACACACACACACACGCGAAAGAACAAAAACAACTTTATAATTATAGTCAGTGTGTTTTGTTTCATTTTAATTACAACAAAAAACGTTATTTATGCAAATGTTGTAAAATAATATTCATGAACATATGACTTTTATTTTATACCTAGCGGAAATGACGCCCATTTCAACATGGCGACGCAGTCATGCTCCTGTGTGTACATATAACGCTTTACCGTAACCTTGCAACTGTCACCTGCTGGTTTGCGAAACTGATTAGCATAATTAATATAAATTGGACGCGTGATAGTGAAAAATGTCACTACTGTCTCGACTGAAGTTATCGTGAAATAATAGAATGACGATTCTAACCACTGCGTGCTTATGCGTTAATCGAGGAGTGACGGTTTTGTGTTCTGCTAGCTGTTAAAGATAGTTTGTGTCATTCATGAAACCTTACATTAAAGGATGTGGAACCTAAACTATTTAAAATTCATAGATCAGGGACGTTTACTGGCTCAAGGACTTTGTAGCAACTGCATCGCACGTCTTCGTCAGTGTGACGGCGGGCATAGAAGAGGCTTGTTTCTGTTAAGCAGGAATCAATCTTTAGTAACTCAAATACAATCTGCTTCAAAACCACCCTGGAGAGTATTGTTCTTTGGAAGTGATGATTTTGCATTGGAATCATTGAAACGGCTTCATGTTTCTCGGTAATGATATCCAGTTTGTTATTGGATTACTATTTGTGCTAATAAACATAGGCGTTATGATGTGACGGTTTGCTTTTCATTTTGTAGAGATGACACAAAAGCTGGAGTCATAGGTTCACTTGAGGTTGTGTCGCTGTCCAGAGATGCTCCAGTCAGAAAGTATGCAGACCAGCACAGACTTCCTCTTCACCACTGGCCAGATGTGGACTTAAGTGCACAGTTTGATGTTGGTGTGGTGGTGTCGTTTGGCTGTTTAATCAAGGAGAACATCATCAACAAAATGCCATAGTAAGTAATTATAAATCAGGGAAAAGCATGACAAATGCAATGACTGGATGGGTCCTGTCCCATTTGTGTCTGTAGTCATTGTGTGCTTTTTGACACGTTTTAACATGCCCTCAGCCCATTATAGACCATAATGTGTTTGTTTTTGTCTCTCAGCGGGATCCTGAATGTGCACCCTAGTCTTTTGCCACGCTGGCGGGGTCCTGCTCCAATCTTTCATACGATTCTACACGGTGACCGTGTCACAGGAGTGACTATCATGCAAATAAGACCCAAGAGGTAAATCACCTCAATATGAAAGTCACAGAAAAGATAGTTCTGTATATTTCTCTTCCAATTATCAAGTATTTTATTTGTATGGTTTTATTTTATATTGTAGATTTGATGTGGGCCCCATTCTTCAGCAAGAGCTGTACGAGGTTCCAAAGAACTGCACCGCTGATGAGCTCGGGGCCACTTTAGCAGTTGTGGGCTCTGAAATGGTAGCTCACCCCTACCTCTTAACATATTTTACACCTGTAATTAAGTGCTTCTTGTGTATATCATTTGTAGGGCCCTATGATTTCCGCGATGCAGAAAACGCGGACGGAATCCAGTCATAAAAATGGAATTTACAGTTTAACGGAATTTGTCAAAGTTTGGATGAATTAATCAAAAGTAGGTCATTACACTTAAATCAAATCACGATATGGACCAGTATCTGTAATATAACACTGCAAAAGTCGATTTAAATATGAATCCTGCATGTTCTGCGTGTCTCTGTATGAATGGAGCAGACGCGCGGTTTTGTTTACTAACATACCCTCGTCTGCAGTCTTAATGAGGAGATAAATACATAAACAATAGCTCCAGAACTGCTCTGAGAGTCACTTCATGAGCATTTTACAATTTAATTTGAGTAAAACAGGGTTATCATATCAAATAAAGGTATGTACAAACCATCAAAATTTAACTTATTAAAGAATTGTGCCAGAAATAGGCTATATTACTATTAAAAAATGTATATACTACTACTACTAAAAAAAAAAAATAATAGTAAGCCCTTTATTTGCCCAAAATTTAAATGTTATATAAAAAATATATATAAAGGCATAAGTTATGCTTTCATCTGATAAACAGTAAAATGTATTTACACAACACAGTAATTCTGAGTGGGAAAAATAACATTTCATAAGATTACTGTAAGAATAAATAACAATTGTTTGTATGCATTCAAATAATTAGACATGTTAAAACACAGAATTTGGTAACAATAAAACATAAGGTGAGGAAAAAAAAAACATTTCATACGGCTCTAAACATGTAATTTTTGTTACACTTTTAATAAATTAATGTTAAATTGAATACGTTTAATGATTTTAATTAATTAGACATGCTTTTTGATTAATACAATTTAATTTGACCATTAAAAAGGAGTCCAAAAAATTTCAATGCAAAAGAACGGAATCCAGAAAAATTAAAACAGAAAAAACTGAATTTAGAATTTTTTTACTAAATTTTGGAAAAAATTAAACGATTTCATAGGGCCCTACATTTGTAGAAATTCTAGGTGATTTTATTTTATTCTTTTTTTTATTGTAATTGTTAGCCTATAGTGTTTCCTTTTAATTTATATATTTAACAGAAACTTTTATGCAAAGACACTTCTGTTCAAAAGTTTGGGTGCAGTAAGATTAAAAAAAAGAAATTAATAGAAAATATTCTACTGAGCAGACGCAATAAATTGTACAAAAGTGACAGTAAAGACATTTATACTCTAAAACTTTTTTTTATCAATAAATGCTATTCTGAACTTTCTCTTCATCAAAGAATCATGAAAAAGTATAAGTTTCCACAATTTTAAGCAGCACAACTGTTTTCAACATTGATAATAATAATAAATGTTTCTTGAAAACCAAATCAGCATATTAGAATGATTTCTGAAGGATCATGTGACTCTGAAGACTGGAGTAATGATGCTGAAAATTCAGCTTTGCCTCACAGGAATAATAACATTTTTAAATATATTAAATAGAAAAGTTATTTTAAATTGTACTAATATTTCACAATATCACTGTTTTTACTGTATTTTTTTATCAAAAAGTGCAATCTTGGTGAGCAAAAGAGACCTTTTTCAAAATCATTTACATTTATGCATTTAGCAGACGCTTTTATCCAAAGCGACTTACAGTGCATTCAGGCTATACATTTTATCAGTATGTGTTCCTGGGAATTGAACCCACCACCTTTGCGCTGCTAACGCAATGCTCTAACCTCTGAGCCACAGGAACATTTAAAAATCTTCTTGAACTTTTGAATAGTAGTGTACATTGCATTCATGAAATACACTTCCTCGATTCTTGCATTTCCTTGAAAACAAACCCATGACCTTGGTGTTACTAGTGCCATGCTCTACTGTTTGAACTACAGTAATACTCCATAATACTACAGCAACACTTTGAGCTACAGGAACGATTCATTTATTTATAAATTCATTGTCATTGGGTTTGCTTATGCACTTACACATTAACACTATCTAGCATGAAATCAAAAGTTTCATTCACTTGAGTTGTTCTAAAACTTCTGTCTCTTTTAAATCAACAGTTGATGGACACTCTAAAGCATCTACCAGAACGGATAGCAAACAGAAAGGAGCAGCCTAAGGAGGGAGCATCATTTGGTAAGTGTGTTCTTTAGGTGATGACTAAAACACAAGAGTCAGCAAATTCTGAAGAATAAAGCACTCATTAGGTCACCATGTGTGAATAATGTAAAAACAGATGAACTATATTTAATACAACATCTACTTTACTGCTTTCAGCCCCGAAAATTAATTCCAGAATGGCCTGGATAATATGGGAAGAGCACAGCTGTGACTACATTGATCGATTGTTTCGAGCTATTGGATATCGGGTAGGAATTAAGAGATCCTAAGACATGTACATTTACATCAGTTATGCTTTAAAGAGCATCAAACACTGTGTTTGTTTTTTCTCAATCAGATTCCTTTGAAAACAATGTGGATGGGCAATCCCATCAAACTTCTGGACTTTGTTGCCAAATGCAATGTGTCGTTTACAGGTAAACAGAGTTGGTTAGTTGGTGATTTTGTGGTATTGGCTGTGGCTGATTGACTAAGGGCAGTTTCACACCATGCTAATGACCCAATGAACCAAGCTATATCATAGTGCATAATGGGAAATGCGTAGCATAAAAAGCAGCAGTGTCTTAATTTTGTGGGTGAACAAATTACTTATCACACTTGAAAACCAAAGAGCTTTATCTAAAACACTGTCTTCATCTAAAAAATGTCACTGTTCTATTCTGAAACGGGTGCATTGTAATCTTAATAATTTATCTTGATGGATGATCCTAGATAGGAGTTTTATGCACATGGGACTTGCAAAAACACATTGTGGGTGGGTAAACTGAAATGTTGCATTCTGAAAATGTACTGAACCAAGGAAATAATGAAACATTGTAATGTTTTAGGTCTCTGTTTCGGAACAAAGCAAACATTCTGCAGATCTGAAAGTATCCTAACTATGTTTGTCCACTCGAAAAGGTGATCTCACTTTCTTCCATGTTTCTTTGCAGCTGCTCCTTATTTATCTTCAGTGCCAGGGTCTGTCCATTATCAGAAAGAATCCAATACTCTACTCGTCCGCTGCAAGGTATGCACATGGAGTTAAGAAATGTTACCACATACACAAGTTCACTAGCACAGAAGAAAAGTGCTCAAGGCCAATCAAACCGCCCTGTTGGTGTGGATGTAATGTACAGCGAGTCGTTCCCCTTCAGCTATTCCCATCTTTTGAATGATCACAGTACTCGTCTCTGATCTGCTGTCAGTCCCATCTCTCCAGTTTAGAAAATTAATCTAAAAGCACCACTTATGAGGCACTCACTTTGTGTCAGTACTTTAGTACTGTATTTTTTTTTAATATTGCTATTTATCTTTTTATTTCAGTTTTCAGTTGGTTGCCAAGGCAACATTTCAAAAGTTTTTCATCAAATATTAGAATTTTATTTCAGCCTAATTTCTATTAACAAAAACTATTTTAATGGTTGTAGCTGTAGTTTACAAAAACAATGTGTGTACCAGATGTGCTTTATATTATGCTGTATTTCATATATCAGTTCTAAACTGTATCAGTGTTGATATCAGAAGAACAGTGTTGTTTTTAACATTTGCTGCAAAGTTAGCATTATGTAACAATTTGCCTTCAGTGTAGTTCATGTTGTCTTTTTCATTACTTTAAATGTTTTAGGATGGCTGGGTTGGATTCAAAGCAGTGAATTTCAAGAAAAGGCTGTCAGCAGCAGATTTCTTTAATGGTTATCTCCATCAGAGCGTGCTGAAGAAGTCTCCCTCCACAAACAGCTGTCTGTTCCAGAGTTATAAAGAGACTCCTGGAGCACACGACAATAACATGCTACTGCACAATAACACTTCATCTTGAAGCCTGACTTTATCGCAATCATGCATAATTACATATACTCATATAAACTGTCATGTCATTGAAAACATTTAGTCTGTTTTAAGACAGTGTTGTATTTAATAATGGGCTGTATGTTTGCAGATCTCTGCACATTTGTATAGCCATGCCATGAATGAATATGATTGAATACAATACAATTATTTTGGAGATGTTAATTTAAATGTTTTTTCTGTTTGATTTAGATTCACTGACCAGCTACGCAAGAATTCATTATGATTGTTTTTTTAATCTAAAATATTACACCGTTTTATCAAGAGAAAGCACTTTTTAATACTCCAAAAATATAGAGGCGAAGCGAGTCCCGCCCTGTTATCGCCTCATTCATTAGTCGCGGCAGTCGGTCTACAAATCCTGCTCTCTCATTGGCTGAAAACGTGTTTATCTTTGCGTCCGATGTCAAGTTCGGTTTCATTTACAACCTGTCAAATCCGAGGACAGCTGTGAAACAGTCAACACCGCCTCGCAGATCACGTAGTAAGTCCTCACTAGAAAATGCCGTAAATATCCGTAGTTTTGCATGAAACCAAAGAGCTTTAATATTGCCCAAACTAAGTTTAATTCGCTTGAGTTGTCATTCAGTTCTCATAATAGCTAAAGAAAAGTGTCGTGTTTACGTTGAGCTAACGAATAGCCATATTGCTAGCTAGCGAGCCTACACAACCTACTCACGAGTCACGACTTCTCTTAAATATTTATAAATGGAAAGCGGCAAGAAATTAAATGAACTGTATTTATTCCCCGTTGCACGGTTTAGGGTTTCATTCGGCTTGTTTTTGTCGTTCTGCTCGTTTGCTCATGTTATAATAGGAAAGTCACTGCAGTGTTCATTGGTATAGAGATTTGAAACTGTTACCTAGTAACCTGATAACGTAGATCGTGCTGCCACAGTTACACATGTGTAATACTGATTCTAGACATTAGTCATACACGTTTTATGTGTAATGTAAAATACCATAGACGTTGCCTTTCCTAATAAACTGATCAACATACGTGTCAGATTTAGTTATCAATAATGGCATAGACAGTATATAAAGTGTTCTGTGAGAATACAGCTAATGCATGGCTTATGGCCAAGTTGTGTTAGAGTTCCTCGAGCAATTGAACAGGTGTAAATAGCGGATTTTAAGCGTCTAATACTCTGTGCAGCAGAAAGATAATCGAGTTAAGTTTGGAACCAGCTTTACCCAAAATAACATCTGTGCCAAGAATGGATGCATACTGTGGTCAAAGGGAAATAACGTAATTGTTTAAGAATTTGTCTTTCGTTTTATTTTCTCAAGTATCTCTGTGATAAATGTCTTTGGAAAAGTGAACACGTATAGTTTGGGGCTTACGGTGTTACAATCTAGATTTAAAACTGTTTTCAATCTTGTATTCTTTATATGAGGTTTCTCAGGTTTATTAACTCTAAGTATTTTACAGGTGTATTCAATTGTTCAGGATTGCTACTACCTTAATTTTGTTAACCGGTTGATTTAGTAAAAAATTATGACTTGAAAGCGGTTTAGTAAAATAAGATCCGGAGGGGTTCTTGTTTAGAGACTAAACCGAAACTATGATCTAAGTAAAGGTTATTTTATATAATTCAGTGTATGTGTTTGTCAGTTAGCTGGCGTGAAGGGTTGATTTAGCAGTGTGGTTAAAGTGGCACAAATGTATTTTCAATCTGAGAACAGAGCTCTGTGGTTAGTCTGGACTGGAGAATGTGCTGACGTTAAGGCATGAGCTGTAACACGAGTGACAGCATGATAATTAAGCAATATGACACAAGCAAAGGTGCTGTTGTTTTAAGTTTTCAAAAAAGCTAGTTAGCTCATATGTCTTTTCTGCCAATTAAAATATTTTTATGAGAAACCAAAGCATCAAACTTTGGGTGTCACAAAGCGGTGAAAAACTAAATAAACAAACAGATCATATTAAATATTAATAAATCAATTATTAGGAAATAGACAGCTATTAGCACAGCCATGATAACCTGCATAACTCCACCTGAATCTGAATCGCAGCTGTGCTGATATTCAAAACAGTCTACATGTTTGTGTGAATTTGCTTAAAGGGAAAGTTCACCCAAAGAATTTAAATTCTTTCATCAGTTACTCACCATTATGTCGTTCGAAATCCAAAATACTTTCTCTTATCTTCGAAACACAAATACAAATTCGTAAAGACATCATAAAAGTAAGCCATAGGAATTGAGCTGTTTAGTCCAAGTCCAAAAAGCAATCGCTTTATATAATAAATATATTTAATTTAGTCATTTTACTCACATAAAAACAATGGTCAGTACATAACAACCAACAACAACTTAGCACTCTGCCGTGGTTAACTGGAAAGCCACAGGAAACGTTTAGCTTGAACCACGTTGGTTGTCGTGGAGGCTCAACCATACTTGAATGCCACACAAGTACAAGTACAAACCGCCGTGGCTCTTGCATGTCAAGCACATTTGAGGTAGGACTGAGCATTATTAAAGCAATAAGCCACATTATACGGTGAATTTAGAACAACTAGGCACAAGCCGCACACAACACCCAGATCCATGCATTAAGACTTAAGGTGACAGCAGCTGTTGCTGCTTTGTGTCCTTAATGTTAATCACAAAAGACAGAAAATATCCCTCACTGCACTTGACTGAAAAGCTTTTGTAGTTTTTGTACAACTTATTTTATATTTAATTCATACAGTTAAGGCTGTATGTATCGGATTCAGAATTAGCTTTATTGCCAGGTATGTTTACACATATGTAATTAAAGTGTAGTGTTTCATTGTTACATTTGACATTCGATTTCTGTGGTATTTCTTCCTTGAATGCTACTGTTAAATAGTCCTACTGTACTTGAACAATTTAAGGAACTTTTTTGTGTATTGTATTTATTCTATTGTTTGTAATTTGCATCTTTTAGGGAAATTAATTTGGGAAATTAGGGAAGTTAGTTTTTCTGTAGTCGCTGTTCTGTTTTGTAACTTACAATATAATTGAAAAAGAATTGAGAGAAGATTGTGGATTGTGATCCTGCCTGAAAAAAAAAGAAAATATTTTTTGTAAATATCACTTACTCCTAATTTGAGTTTCCGTTTACTTTATTTGATGTGCTCTATGTGTGTGCATTGATCAATGTTTATGTGAATAAAAGCCCAATTTGTTCATCATATAAAATCTGTTCATCATATAAAGTGATCAAAAGACTTGTATTAAACCGCTCAATTCACCTGGATTACATTTATGATGTCTTTACGAGCTTTCTGAAGCATCAAACCTTTTGTGGAACGGACTTGCAGTGGAGGGACAGAAATCTCTAAGGTTTCATTAAAAACCTTATGTTTCGAAGATGAATGAAAGTCTTATGGGTTTTGAATTACATCAGGGTGAATAATTAATGACAGAATCTTCATTTTGTGTTACTTTAGTGTAAATTAATTTTTGTATAAATTGTACAAGGACTACAGTCAGTGACCGTCACCCAATGCCTTTCAAGCTAAAACAAGCATAAGTCCTGACACAGAGATCACAATTTATGTGCACTGACTGATTTGATCACTTATTGATTATGCATGTTTGTTTGTTTTTGTAGGAAAGAAGATGCTTTTTTCATCCTTCAGTTCACTCTTTGAGGATCTTGTTAAGACACCTGGAGAAAGATCCTCTCTCATATAAACTGAAAAATATCAACCTTAGAAAGAATGAACTTGCGTTATCAGTCCATCACTTTACATCCTTTCCAATAACTATTTACTTGCACTTTGGCAGGCCTCATTCGGCCTCTCCTCTACCTCTCTAACTCACATTCACACGCTTCGCCACTCGCCAGTGACCCACCGCTGCTCCTGCAGGCTGGGTTCGGAGCTGGTCTGGCCGCGTGCCTCTCCAGCACTTTGTGTTAGTGTGAGATGGCGCGGCAGGAAGCAGAGGGTCGCTGCCGCTGTGGACTGTAATGTCAGATCCCAGCAGCCCCGGCGAGAGCCAGTGTGGCGCTCCCAGATTCTTCGTGGGCTGCGCGGAGGATGAGAGCGAAGGCCTGGACGACTACGCCAGCATGAGGACAGACATGGAGCTGTACGAAGACGACCTGGAGGATGACTCGGTACAAATGGAGTGCAGTTTGATTAAGTGCACAAGTCCTTCGCATACTTGGAGATTTCGTAGTTAGAGAACAGAAGCATGTAAAAAAAAAAAAAAGAAGAGAAGTTTTTAGTAGCCATTACTCCAGTCTTCAGTGTCACATGATCCTTCAGAAATCATTCTAATATGCTGATTCGGTGCTCAAGAAACATTTCTTATTATCAATGTTGAAAACAGTTGTGCTGCTTAATATTTTTGTAGAAACTGTTGTTTTTTCAGGATTCTTTGATTAATAGAAAGTTTAAAAGAACAGCATTAATTTAACATAGAAATCTTTTGTAGCATAATAAATGTATTTACTCTCACTTTTAAGCAATTTGAAGTATTAATTTCTTACAAAAATAATTACTTTTTAAGTAGTGTTGAACTACTTCCTTTTACTTTTTACTATAAATCAAGTGTGTTGCTTAGAAGACAACGGCAGCATTACTAATCTGAATAGTGGTGAAGTACCGTGCAACAGTAATACAGTCATCAAAAGTGCTTCATGGCCATGCAGTTACAGAGTTAATCAATACACTTGAATGCAAAACAGCCTGATTAAAAAATAAAAACAACAACGCCGTGGCTTAACCTTTTTAATATTTTAGATTTTGATATAATTCAGGGATGTTTTTGTTATGCAGTATGTCTCAGGTCGTTCCTGGGGTTCTCCAGAAATGTTTGAAAACCCCTGAAGTGTTCTTTTAACATCTGTACACATAAGTATGGCCACTCATATGCAGTCTTGCTGCAGAGTTTGATATGTTTAGGTAGATACCGATATGTCTTATTTAAATTCTTGCTTTTTCTCTCAAGCCTCCAGAGTGTCAGATCGTGGTGGGGATTTGCTGTATGATGAAGAAATCCAAGTCCAAACCCATGACTCAGATCTTGGAGCGTCTTTGCAAGTTTGAGTACATCACAGTGGTCATCTTTCCAGAGGACGTCATACTCAATGAGCCGGTGGAGAAGTGGCAACTCTGTGACTGCCTGATCTCATTTCACTCTAAAGGTTTGTCATGTGCTTGTGTCCTTTTGAGCTGGTTGTAGATTGGGTTTCTCCAATGAAGTCTTACCCGTAAAATAAGTCTATAAAATCAAGAAGCATCTTTATGGAAGGGGTCTCATGTTCATTTACCAAGCATTCCTGCACCATTAACTAGTCTAATGAGACACAATGAAGGTACGGTCACATTGGCAACATTTCTGCATATTTTTGTAATCTGCGATCAGCATTTTTCCCTCATATGAAGTTACTAATCACATGGATTCCTATTGAAATGACTGGATTTTTGCCTGTGAAAATATGACAAACAATGAATTTGTCCTTTGGTGTGCAAATATGCCTGATAAGCAGTCTACAAATGTATTTGCAGGTGTGTTGTGTGCTTGGCAAGTGATTTTTATGTTATAATGGCCGGTCTACCATTTCTAATATGTTCTCTTGAATTAGGTTTCCCCTTGGATAAGGCAGTGAGTTACGCAAAACTCCGCAACCCGCTGCTCATCAATGATCTTAATATGCAGTATTACATACAGGATAGGTATTAGCATATTCTTCAACCACACTTTTGCATATTATCTCTCATATTTATATACATTTCAGCATCCTGTATGATACCCGAATAAGGCTTTTCTGTAATTTTTTAAATCCTATTTTAGGAGAGAAGTATATCGTATCCTGCAGGAGGAGGGGATAGATCTGCCACGCTATGCTGTGTTAAACCGCGACCCTGACAAACCTGATGGTCAGTCAAAGCTTGTTTTCAAATATACAAACATTATTTTGGATTTTGTTTCTTAATATGTTTTTATAGAGCTGTCTTTTAATGTTTAATTGCTTATTTCTTTGTCATACAATAGTGAAGTAGAAACCTTAATCTTAGCAAAGTGTCCTGCTTTGTCTCTGCTCTGATTTATTTTAGTCTCTGTCTAAGTAAATATAGCCCCTCATGCAGTGGCTACGTCTGGGTATGCAGTGCATATGGGCCCGGGCAGATTGGGGGCCCGCCGAGCCGAGGGGTAACTTTTAATTGAAACAAGGGAATGAATATAGAGCCTTGCATGGGCCCGTGTCTTTTTTCTCTCTTTCTCTCTTCCCATTACATAACTGCTGTTGCAGCCAGAGCATGTGAGCGGAGTGGAGCGGGAGCTCAATACGCTCAGCGCCGCTCGCTCAACACAAAATGCCCTTTGGTCATTTGCTAGTTCGAGAATCTGTGGAATAGGCTAAGCAATAGTTTGTCTAAGCTAATGTTTCTAAAAGCAAATTCTAAAATCCTGTGAAGATTGACCAAGATTGTTTTAATAGACCACATTTCCCCGCAGTTTAGGTCTATTTTAATTTCAGAAAGTGTGTTTCTCTTATTTACTCAACAAAATAATTATTTAAGTGCATTTCATCTTGTGTGTGCTTTCATGGGCTTGATAAGCACGGTGTATTTTGTGAAATTCTATATGAGCATTTCATCTTGTGTGCGTGTTTTGAATGTTCTGTTGCACAATAACTGAAGCTGTGTTTTCATGGAAAAGTATACTTTTTCAGTTATTTAATTTTTTCACGAAGGTTTGCCAAAGGCTTCAAAAACAATATACGTTTTTTAATTAAGTTTAATTTAATACATTTAAATTAATACAATTCTACAAGCTGAAGGTCACACTGAAACATAACCGTTACTTATCGGACTACTTCTTTAAATGAGACATTTATTCAATAATTTCATTACAAACAGGGGAAAAAATAAATAGGCTGGAGAAATGTAATGTCTGAGCGTGATTTGGTTTACCGCTGAGCGTGAGCGGAACATTAGCGGAGCGTTTGCTTTGGCCGTGACCGACTGAGCGGAGCGCACGCCCACTAAGCAGAATATTGAGCTGAACGTCTCACCGCTTCACTTCACTCACAAGCTCTGGTTGCAGCCATTAAAACGTTCAGTTTTGGTTCTTGATGGCAAAGGGGTTATATTTTGTTTCGTTTATTTATTAAGTTAATTTAGAAACATGATTGGAACATTTTATGTTTATTAAATTCAAGTTGTCTTTTTTTTTTAATACCAGCGCCAGACAGTGAGTTCAGCATATGTTTGCTCAGTTTAGCTTTAGCCTTCTCAAATAAACACGATTTGAGACGATTCAAAATAATCCAAATCAAAAATTAAAAACTCTTTCATCAGCCTATGTAATCCATAAAGATGTATTTCTCCCTAAAGGCGCGTCCAATGAGGAGATATGGGGAGTCAGGATCGTCAAACTTCATACTATATTTTTTTTGGGGGGGCCGCTGTGCCAAGATAATGTGTGCATGTAGGCCTAGTACAAACACCCTACAGCGGCATTTTAGTGTCACACTGAAAAATTACTAAACAAGATTACTAAACTAATTTAATAAAGTCAAAATTACGATAATACATTTTTATTATATTGCGTGAAATTAGTGTGAAAATTACACTCCGCAAAAAAAACAAACAAACAAAACAAAACACCGGTCTGTGGCATCCAACCGGTTGTTAAATCTAATTGATCGATTTCATGAGACATCCGTTTGTATAAATTGTTCTGATTTTTTTTCAATATGCATTCTGTTCAATTCAAGATTATTTGTATAGCGCTTTTTACAATATAATCGTTGCATAGCAGCTTTATAGGAAATTAAGTTTCTAAAATAGATTTATATTGTAGAAACTCAATATAATTAACTTATGGCAAAATTTGGTTAATTCAGTATAATCGCTTGGTTGGCTTCCTCTGAGGTAATCCGAGGGGTTGTCATCATCTCTTCTCAGGTGTTCGGTCATCTCAGATCGTTTAAGGGTTGGATCCAGACTGAAGCTTGTGTAATTCCTAGTTACAGAAACAGAGAAACAAATAAAGACCATTAGCGTAGCAGTTGTTCCATCCAGGCAAAAATTATTTGTTCAATCCAAGCTAAAGCATAATAATGTGCGTTTGATCAGATATAGCTGCAGTTCAAGATTATGAGATGCATTATATGAATGCTTGGCTAAAGAGATGTGTCTTTAATCTAGATTTAAATAGAGAGAGTCTGTCTGAACCCCGAACGTTATCAGGAAGGCTATTCCAGAGTTTGGGAGCCAAATATGAAAAAGTTAATTCAAATATTTATTCATGTTTATTTCATGATGCAAATATTAAAGAGAAAAATATAATTGGTTCCAATGCAGCTTGAACTGAGGCGAATTGTAGTTACCTCACTACAAATAAAAGAGCGCAAAACACATTTATTGTTTGTATTTGATCTCAAAATTTACAGAAAGATGAGACTTTGTGTTATAATAAAAAAAACACACAAAGCTTATTGCGATTATTGGGTGGCTTGCGTGCAATGAATGGACTTGAAAACGTTAAATATAATTTCCAAGCATTTATACCCTAATTAAAACAGCTTGTGAATAGTCACGTAACGGTATTTACGTCATAAAAATCAACACGTTAAGCGAGCTAGATCCCATATCAGTTGGGGGGGGGGGGGGGGGGGTACAATTTTTTTTGCATATGGGCCCGGGGCTGACTTGCTACGCCACTGCCCTCACGTAGAGCAATTTCAAGTGTTTTACAGGCCAAAGATACAAGTATTGCTCTGAGGCCTGTGATGTGACCGTCTGGAATCCAATGAGCCATTGTGTTCTTGGCAGCTATGACCGTTCCCCGAGGACCTGAATCAATTTATCCTACTTTAAACAAATGACAATTAAAGTGCTATATTTACCCAGTTATAAATCCACATAATGATCATATCTCAGATGATGACTGTGTTATCTGTGTATCTGCTCAGATATTGTTTTCTTCACTGTAATGCTGTTTTGATTGGCCTTTCCTTCTTGTGTTTTGTCATAGAGTGTAACCTGGTGGAGGGAGAAGACCAAGTTGAAGTTAATGGTGAAATCTTTCTAAAACCCTTTGTAGAGAAGCCAGTTTCTGCTGAGGACCATAATGTGTACATCTACTACCCAACTTCAGCTGGAGGAGGCAGCCAGCGTCTCTTTAGAAAGGTCTTTTAGCGATGACTTCCTGTTATCTATGCCATAGAGATTGAATTGCGTCCCTCTCAGTCACACAGGCACATAATAATTTTTGTAAATGGTCAAAACAGACACGAAGAAGAGCATGCTGACATTTTGTTTTGGCATTCCCTGTCAGCTGTTAAAAATAGAGATGGAACACTACTAACTTAAAGTCTTGTTTTAGCAGTTCATTCGTTCATTAAAACATATGATTTACCAACCAGAGTTATAGAGTGCTGCAGGAAAGTCCTAAAACCAGGAAACAAGTTTGCATTTTTGAACTTCCTGTTCCATCTACCCAAAGTCAGTAGGTCCTTTGAATGGGTTTTAGGTTAAATGCCTGAAAAAGGTCTGTGGCTAGATGGGACTACAGAGGAAGTTTTGGACATTAAAACTTACATTTCACTGCTGATTATATTCTGTATAATTGTGTATGTGACGAATAAAAATCTTGAATCTAAAAGTCATCTGCTCATTAGTCCACATTTACATCATCACTTTGTTCATGATCTTCCTAACTATTCTGTTATTACTACTATAACTCAAACTTTTCTTAATTTTTTTAATTAGAACATTGCTTTGTTTTTTGAGCATCTTGACCATCCTGACACACTGGCACAACCAATGCTGTGAGTGTGGGGCAGAGCAGTGTTTGTTCGACCAATAGCAGATAGGGATAGTGTTCATGAAACTTTTGCCAAAGTATTCCATTTGGTAACACTAGTGTCACAGCAATTACACTTTGCAGCTTTAAATTTGGTTGTTTATCATTGTTTATTTGATTCAATTATGTACATTGTATTAGATGTATTAGTATAAAAGTATGCGTTTGTTATTGGTGCTATTACCTTAATTGTAATGCTTAATGTTTTATAGCTTATTTACTTGAAATAGTTTCATAGTAACTTCCTAGCACTGCCGAGAGTGATAAGAACTATTGTTTATTAACAAAACTGTGAATACTGCACATAATGCACAATGTTAAGTAAATCATTTGAGTGTGGATGTGTCTCTGTTTCAGATTGGGAGCAGAAGTAGTGTTTACTCTCCAGAGAGCAGTGTGAGGAAAACTGGCTCCTATATCTATGAAGAATTCATGCCAACTGATGGCACAGATGTCAAGGTAATAAATAATTCTGCATCTTCTTTACCCAGGAAGATTGCATTACCCTGTTTCTCTTGATCTATTTAGAGCAAAGTTTTGTTTTGTTTAGTTCAATTGTAAATTTGCTATTTTTAGTGGTGCAGCAACATTCCTCAGACAGGTTGGTGTCTTAGAATTAGTTCTCATTCTTCTTGTTATGCTGTTTCCAGGAAACTGATATTATGTGTAAAATGTCTTTGTTCTTTTGTTTTTGTTTACAGCTCTCCTTTGAACATCAGATGAATATGTATTTTTTCCTTTTGTGCATGTTTGTATTGTTACAGGTGTATACAGTAGGGCCAGATTACGCTCACGCAGAGGCTCGCAAGTCCCCTGCTCTCGACGGGAAAGTTGAGCGAGACAGTGAAGGCAAAGAAATCCGCTACCCAGTCATGCTCACTGCCATGGAGAAGCTTGTGGCCCGTAAAGTGTGTCTGGCATTCAAGGTCAGATGGGCTGTTCATTTCTTGGTTTCTTGAAACAGAAGTACAGAATTCAAATGTTTCTGATAGAATACATTTTCTGAGCTTCAGAGTTTAAGGCATTTTTTTTCCAGCTCAGTTAAACCTGTTCATATTGATTTTATTCTCAAAAACATATTTCACTCTAGCAAACAGTGTGTGGATTCGACCTTCTCCGAGCCAACGGCCACTCGTATGTGTGTGATGTCAACGGATTTAGCTTTGTGAAGAATTCCATGAAGTACTATGATGACTGTGCTAAGATCCTGGGGTAAGTCCTAATGATAATCAGATAAAGATTGAAAATGTTTGTCATTTAAGCAGATTAACATAGAGTTAACTAAATGCACAACACGTGATGAGTGTGGCTTGTTCTTTCTCTCAGAAATATTGTGATGAGGGAACTGGCTCCTCAGTTCCAGATCCCCTGGTCCATACCTACAGAGGCTGAGGACATTCCTATTGTACCCACTACATCAGGCACCATGTACTTATCACATGCTACACTACACACATCTTTTACTCATTAAAGTACACTATTCATTAATGGTAGTAAGATTCATCTTTCTTTAAAATAAATGCCAAGTGAGCAAAGTATGATATTGCGTCAGAATGACTTTTTTGTGGTTCTGTCCGTTAGGATGGAGCTTCGCTGTGTGATTGCTGTGATCCGTCATGGAGATCGTACACCAAAGCAGAAGATGAAGATGGAAGTGCGGAATCCCATGTGTGTTCTTGTCATCTCCTCAAAAGACTTAAAGCATGACTAATGGATCCAAATTGTAAAACATACTGCTTTTTCCTTTCTTCCAGGTTCTTTGAGCTTTTTGAAAAATACGGTGGGTATAAAACGGGCAAGCTGAAGCTAAAGAAACCCAAACAACTGCAGGTAACAATTTTTTGTAGCCTATTTTAATTATTTTTTTATGTTTTGTTGAATTTACGCAAGTTTCTGCAATAATAACAAACAAAAAAAAAACTCCCACTCTTTTTAACCAATGTATCTACATGAAGGTAATTTGATGCATGTATATTCATTATAAAAGTGCCTATGGTGTTTTATAGTTTATTATTTACATGAATGTTCCAGGTCTACAAATCACATTTTTAACATTAGGCTACCTCATATATTCAACTTCTCCAAGACTCTTGGCTACTCCAAGGAAACAAAAAGTTGTTGAGGGGGTAAATTTAAATAAGAAATACCTCACAATTGTACTGTTTTGATTTAATACCAGTTTTGACTTGTTTTGCATCACTTTAAGTCATTTTGAGGCCTCTTAGTGAGCCAGTTTTCTGAGGCCCATAGTGAGCCAGTCATTTAAATATTGAATTTATTGTTAAAGACTGCGGTGCTACTTCATATCTGTGCTGTGCTGTTTCCACAGGAAGTTCTGGACATTACCAGGACACTTTTGGCAGATATAGGACAGCATACTGACTGTGAAATAGAGGAGAAGAAGTCCAAGCTTGAACAACTAAAGACTGTTCTAGAAATGTACGTACATGTAAGACGTAAACTGGGCCATGCTAGCTGGCACACTTGCAGTCTCCCGTGGTGGCCTCCTTTCAGTCTTGTGACATGACATATTTTCCAAAGAAATAGATCCATCATGTCTCATTTACATTTTTACTGGCTGAGGTTTTATATGAAACAATACATTAATTGCAATAACAAATCTTAACAGATGATTTCTTATAGAAAAACAACAAAAATATAATAATGTTTCTAGTGTGTCAAAGGAGACATCTGTAACATGTCTTAAAGGAGATTCAGTTGATGGATGTTATTATACATGAACAACACTATGTTCAGTGATATTTCTAACATGCAGTATTTTTAGATTGTCAGTAGTAAGATTCATCTCGTGCCACAATGAAATCGCAGTGTCCCCTTTCACAACCCTTGTCAAGCATCACGCATTTAGGAATAGCATAGATTTGCTGGATGGATTTTAGAGCAGCTGATCTGGCATGTCCTTGTGGCTATATGTTGATTGACATCTGAAAAAACAGTGAGGTGGAGATTAAACTTCTTTTAAGCCTGAAGGATACAGCTTTTTTAAACTCTGGTCTCTGTCTTATTTTTTCAGGTATGGCCATTTCTCTGGAATCAATAGGAAAGTGCAGCTAACATATCTTCCTCATGGACAACCCAAAACATCCAGTGAGGAGGAAGGTATGAGCATTGCTAATCGGGAAACGTGTCGTCTCTGGCTTCAATCATGTCGTTGCGTGATGGTGCTGCTGTGTGTGTTGTGTGCAGATACTCGTAAGGAGGGACCCTCTATACTGCTGGTGCTGAAGTGGGGCGGAGAGCTGACTCCAGCTGGCAGAGTTCAGGCTGAAGAACTCGGCAGGGCTTTTCGCTGCATGTATCCTGGAGGTCAAGGTAGACTGTCTCCTGTCTGTTAGTCTTTTAAGATTATGGACACATTATCTTATCACATCCTATTTCACACATTAGTGGATTCTCAACATCTAGAGTTCACAAATCACATGCTTTAAGCTCCTCCTCACACCATTCTAATACAACAGCTCTTGTAAACATTACACCTAAAAGTGATTGATTAACACATTCAGATTAATGATGTGACACAATATTGACATTTTAATAATGTTCTTTTAATTAATTATCTACAAGCATTATAAAATGTTTAAATCAGTTGTTGGTGAACTTTTAAATATGAATATATGAATCCTAGTTAATAACTGACTAAGAGTGACTAATACAATACAGGTGCATAGAGTGCTGTAGGAATGAGTCCTAAAGCATGGAAACGAATGAGCATTTCTGTACTTATGGTTCCATTGTCCCAAGGGTAATGTTTTTTTTTTTAATGGGCTTTTCATTAAATGTCTTTGGTTAACAGAAGCTCAAGATATTTTCACAATTTATTTCTATGACATAAAATATGTAATACCCCACTTGTGAATTTAAGATTTTTGTTGTGAAAAAGGCAGTTAGGCTAAAGAATTGTCTAATTGGGACTACAGAGGCTGATGGGAACATTAAACGTCATCATGCCAAAGAAGAAAACTCATTTACTCACTAGTCCACTTCTACTACAATTTGCACTCTTGCAAGTTATCCTAACTCACACTTTCCAACTTTTAGATTTCAATAAAAATGGATGTAGTCTTTAGAAGATAAATGGTGGTGATGCTTGAAGTTTTAACTTCTTTACTTACTGGAAAAATGCTATTGGCTTTTTCTTCACTTTGGGATTTGCCTACAAAAATACATAATCCCTGCAGCACTCTTTGAATTACTAATTGTAATATAATATATATAAGATCTATGAAGTATTTATTATAATAAATTATTAGAAAACATATTATTTCTATAATATTTTTATTGAATGTAAGGTAGCATGAAGTACTGCCCAATGTTGGGATAAAACCCAGTGCCTGTTCAGCAGGCTTCATACTATTCACTTCCCTCTATATTGTTGACTAAACTATATTGTTCATATGAATGGATTGTCTTCTGATACATTTGTGTGAAGATCAGACTTAAAGGGATAGTTCACCACAAAATGAAAATTCTGTCATTAATTACCCACCATCATGTCGTTCCAAACAGACCTCCGTTCATCTTCAGAACACAAATTAAGATATTTGTGATGATATCCGAGAGCTTTCTGACCCTGCATAGACAACAACGGAACTAGAGAATACTTTTTGTTCACAAAGAAAACAAAAATAACAGTTTTAATCAACAATATCTTCTTCTCTTCTGTCTCAGTCAACACACGTTCATGAGACTAGCACGATGCATGCATGTGATGCTGCTGACGCTGGAGCCGGCATTCTGACATGGACCCCAGATGCACTGTGCCTTGTTTGCAAGCAGAGGAATGCACACACGTGCGTTTGTGGTTCTCTTGTGACTGTGCATCGAAGACTAACATGGAAGAGAAGAGATTGTTGAATAGAGTTGTTATTTTAGTTTTCTTTGCGCACAAAAAGTATTATCTGCTGTCTATGCAGGGTTATAAGCTTACAGATTTTGAACAACATGAGGGTGAGTAATTAATGACAGAATTAAATTTTTTTGGGTGAACTAACCCTTTAAATTTCATCTGTTGTACACGGATTAGTCTCATACGTCACGCCCATGGACCGCTGGCTAAACATCTGATGCATATGGCTGACAAAAGTGGAAACACTTCAGGAGTTTCGAAGTCATCATCGGATTGGTTGAATTATACAGGATTTCCGGGAGACGTGTGTGTGTTGTGTTCTTTAACATTCTGCCTGGAAACAAAAATGCCATGGCACCAAACCCCCTCACGAAAGAAGAAAGCCATCGTGTTTACAACTGTGACGACGAATTGCTTATCAGGTCAACTAAATGCTGGATTTTCAGAAGTATGTGAAATATTTAAAGGTCACGGCATAGAATCTTTCAAATCTGTCTGAGAGTTTTACACTCTGTTATTGTTGAGACATTTCCACACCATCGAAATGACGCTGAACGAAACAAACTGTGGTTGGTTGTTTGACATGCCGGTCAAACGGCCTCATGGGCGGGCCTTGGCCAATGAAAGCTGCCATGGATTCCAGACCTTCAGCCGTCAGTCTGAAGGTCTGGCTACACGAGACTATTTGCTGATAAACTTCCGTTCTTCCTTATCTCGCAAATTTTATTTGCAGTCATGTTTTACTCACCGATTGGTTTTGTGGCTGAAGTTGCCCAATTCGAATTGAACACAGGGATGAATGAGATTTGAGAGCAAATTATACCCATTTGCAGTTATGTTATGATTACATTTTCTTTGGACATATTAACTTAGACATGTTAACCCACCCTATTTCGGTTTGTTCCACCCTGCTCCTACAGACTCCTTCTTGCAGAGTTTTGTTCCAGCTCCAACACCCATGCCTCTTACTGTCAAGTAAGACCTTAATTAGGTTTGGAGCTAAACCCAGCAAGACAGTGGGTTTCCAGGAACAGGGTTGATTGCCTCAGTTTTATATGGTTATTTAGTGTTTATCTGTAAATCTTGTGTTCTTGTCCACTTGTAGGGGATTATGCTGGCTTTCCAGGCTGCGGCCTACTCAGGCTACACAGCACCTACCGGCATGACCTCAAGATCTATGCCTCTGATGAGGGCAGGGTGCAAATGACTGCTGCTGCCTTTGCAAAGGTCTTTAGCCACAACAAATACAGGTCATCTGAGGTTTAAAGATATTAAGTTATCGGAGGATGTTAAGTTGGTGTTGGTTGTCTGGTTGTCAGGGTCTCTTGGCACTGGAAGGGGAACTGACACCGATCCTGGTCCAGATGGTAAAGAGTGCAAATATGAACGGCCTGCTGGATAACGATATCGAATCCCTCAGTGGCTGTCAGCAGAGGGTTAAGGCTAGACTTCATGAGATCATGCAGAAAGATGAAATCTTTACAGAAGAGGACTTTGACCGGGTAAATCGAAGCATCAGATGGCTTTTGAACTCTGGGTGTATTTCAGCCCTCTGCTGACTTTATATGAAATCACATCTGTGTCTACTTTATCTCTTTTATTTCTCCAGCTGGCTCCAACATGCAGTAGCTCTCTGGTGAACTCTATGAAGGCTGTGGAGAATCCAGTTAGTATATGTGATCAAGTCTACACCCTTGTCCAGAGCCTCACCTCACAGATCCGCAAAAGACTTGAAGACCCCAAATCAGCAGGTGATTGCTCTGTGCTCACATCAAAAAAGAGACAAAAACACTCTTTAAAAGGCCAAAAAGAGAAACCTGTGAAAAAGTAAATGAGTTGAATGAGTAAATGAGTTGGTGTTGCCTCTCTCAGATTTACAGCTGTACCACAGCGAGACACTGGAGATGATGCTGCAGCGCTGGTCTAAGTTGGAAAGGGACTTCCGCATGAAGAGCGGCCGCTACGACATCAGCAAGATTCCTGACATTTACGACTGTGTTAAGTATGATGTGCAACACAACAGCTCTCTGGGCCTGGAGGACACCTTGGAACTCTTCAGCTCTCTCGAGCACTAGCCAACATTGTCATACCACAGGTGCGAAAGGAAATATTGATATTTCTCCAACTATGTTGACTAGCAGTAGCTATTAATTTCTTTGGGGGGAAAACTTTCAGTTTAAATTTTTTTCACATATCACCCAGTCCTTGGACACCACTACAAAAAGTTAAATCTAAAAATGTATTCAATTAATTTAATGAAACCCTTCATAGAATACAGTGCGGGCATAATTATTAGGCACTTTGATATTCTGATCTTATTTTTTTTCAAGTACATTTTACCAATTCCAAACCACATCAATCTTAATAACTACGATTAATTTTGTATTTAATCATTTATAAGTGATATATAATAGTCCATGAAGGCTGGAAGTGAAAAACAGCTTGTATTCAGTTGTGCAGAATTATTAGGCAGGTTTTCTTTTACAGATAAAATGAGCTAAAAAAGAGGTTAAATTCAGACTGAAAAGTCAAAAATTATTAGAATGCTCATTAGAAATGTTCAAAACTAATGCAATACAGAAACTGCGAGGTTGAGGCATGACCATTGGAGAGCAAAATGCTCATTGGGTCAGCAGGGTATTATAAAAACAGGTGGAAAAGAAAAGACACGTTAACTGCAAAATAATTAATAAATAATATGAAGAATTAGGTGTGAAACCATTAGGAACACGTTAGCCTCAAGCGCCACCATTTTCCAGAACTGCAACCTACCTGGAGTCTCCAGAAGAGCAAGCTGTCAGGTTCTCAGAGACTTTGCTTGGGTAAAGAATCCTAAGAAATGAAATCATACTTCATAAGAATCAAAAGCTGAAGTGAAAAAAATCTGACCAGAATATCAACATGCCTAATAATTATGTGCACAGTATATTGACTCTTATAGATTATTAATCCATGTTATTGTAGTATCATTGATATAATATTATAGTTTTTGTTAATATTTTGAAGTAGATTTTTATTTTAATATTTTCTGTTTTCATTTTAATTTTATTTAAAGTTTTCGAAAATAAATTGTGTGTTTTTATAATTTTATTATTATTTTTAAATATTTATATACATTTTAATGAAGTTTTAGTTATTGGAGTTCTTCAACTGCACTGCAACTGTCCTTCAAACTACTGTTTTAGGAGTACGGCATTAATAAGGTGGAGAAGCTGGATATTGCGTATGCCTACTGTCTGCCTTTAGTGAAGAAGATTCAGCTTGACCTTCAGAGGACACATGAGGACGAGTCCGTAAACAAGCTGCATCCACTGTGAGATGCCCTGTTTTGTCACTCTCATCTCTATCTTTCTCTTTTATTTGCTCTCTCCTATTAAGCACGAGAGCTCACACTTGTCCATCTCTTTGTGTCCCAGATATTCACGTGGAGTGCTGTCACCAGGCAGGCATGTCCGAACTCGGCTGTATTTCACGAGTGAGAGTCACGTCCACTCGCTGCTTAGCATCTTCCGTTATGGTGGCCTATTGGATGTAAGCATTTGAAATAAATATATTTTAAATGTAATAAATTCCAACTTCATAATAATTACATGTTTGTAATTCCTACTGTATTTAAATATATGACATACACGTTTCAATAGAAATGACATTGAAGTATATTTTAGTTTAACATACATAAATGCTTGTCGGTACATTCAGCAGTACATTTTAATTGTCTTTCACTGTAGTTTAAGTGTTAAAGGAAACATATGATGTTTCAGGAGGTGAAGGACCAGCAGTGGAAGAGAGCCATGGATTATCTGAGTGCAGTGTCTGAGCTCAACTACATGACCCAGATCGTCATTATGCTCTATGAAGACAACAATAAGGTACATCCTGCTCTCACTGTTCGTTCTGCTCTTTTGAGGCACAGAATAAACATAAGTGAACTGTAATAACTGAGCTGCCCAATGTGTTATGGTTGAGTGGGGACTGTGCAGTCTCAACAAAGTACTTCAAAGAAATGTGACAATTGTGTTAACACAGGACCCATCCTCTGAAGAGCGCTTCCATGTGGAACTGCATTTCAGCCCTGGGGTCAAAGTATCTGAGGAGGAGAGCGCTCCGATGGGCTTTGGCTTCCGACCAGCCTCTGCTGAAGTATACAAGTTTTCCTTTGTTCTTGGTTGTCATCATGTGTTGGATCAGCTAATAATATCTTTGTTTGCTGATATTTCCCTGTCTATGTTTGTTTGTGTTCACATAGACAGACCCTGGTAGTTTGGAAAATCTCATACGAGATGAGCCTGACCGCGCTTTGCCCCTTTCTGAGGCCATCAGCACCCTGAGGAAATCCCCTCTTATCCGGAATCGCAAGACTGGCTCCATGGAGGTATCACACTACTGTGCCGACCATTGTACAGTGTGCTTTAAAAATACTTTTCTAAATCTCTGTGGTGTCAAACTGACAGATTCAGGCTGGGCTTTACGTACTATGATTTAAAAGTGCTTCATTTATGTGTGTGCACAGGTCCTGTCAGAAAGCTCGTCCTCTAAAGGGGGCAGCTATCGCCTCTTCCCCTCCTGCTCACGTCAGTCTCCAGAGATGAAGCAGAGCGGATTAGGTTGGTATCGTGTGTCTGTCCCTCACTCAGCCCCAACAACTGCTGTTTATCTCTTCCCCATGACAGGAAATCACCCTCTGAATCCAAAGCAACACTATATTCGCATGTTATTTCGGATGTAAAATCCAATTAGCTGACTGCTTTCTTTGGCGTTACCAAGGAAATTGGTGGATACACATTTTGGATCCAGACAGGGATGGAGTTTGTGTGGGATGCCGTTCATTTTTAGACATCTTGGAGGGATCGTTCAGTGTTTCTGCTCTATTTAAAACTAGTGCTGTGATCTCTGATGACAGTTTAGTTAGTTATCTTTACACAGTTATCTAGGAAAGAAAGTGCCATGATTTTACTGCAGTTTTAAACCGTGAACGTTTTGCATGGAAAAAAACACACATCTGACAATGGTGTAAATGAGCAAATAATCCTGCATGAAGTCAGATGTATTTCATAATTCATACCTAACTATCTGTAGATTTGAAATTATTAATTTGTGTAATCATACAGTTACTATCAATGACATGTAAACGCTGATGTTCACTAATACTAGTATACTCAGCATATTCATCTGTTAAATCACTATATTTGTTTAGTTGTTGTATAGTTTTCTTTTATTATCATAATTGCTTGTAATAAATGTAAAGTATATACTTTCATCAACATCTCCCTGGCAAGAATATCGCTTCTGTCTTTTGTTAATTAGATTTTGGTCTACTAGCCCCTGTCATTGATGTCCGCCAAACCGTAATGGTTTTGGCATGAGTCATATATTATGACTTTATAATCCTCTCACTCCCTCTGCAGTAACTGCTGTGTTTTGATTAATAAGTGCATGTGGTTGGTGTGCAAACTAATTCCATGATCTAACCCCCTCTGCAGGCTCTCAGTGCGCTGGTCTCTTCAGCACCACCGTCCTGGGGGGCTCCTCTAGTGCCCCCAACCTTCAGGACTACGCACGCGCACACCGCAAAAAATTCTCCTCGGGCAGTTTGACCTATAAAGACGGTATGTGCTCAGTCCTGCTCCTTTTCTCATAGAGTTTAGAAGGTAGAAACTATAGTTGAAGGGCACTTCCTGTGCATGTGGGTAATGTAGGAGTTTAGGATTAAGTTGCATCAGGTGTGTATCTATGGAAGCATATGTGTAGCAAAATTCAATTTGAAATGTAATATGCAAAATGGCAATGTATTTATATTTACATTTTCCCATTCATATGTGCACTTTTAGTGCAAAGTGAAAATTCAATTATATCATTTAAATTTGCCATTTTCTGCACTAGTTTTAATATGCAAATTAAAAACATATTTTAAAGCTTTATAAGTTGCAAAATTAAAATGTATTACCCAAATTGATTAGATATGTTTAACATGTCCAAGCAAAAACTGTATCAAAATGATCACTTAAATGCTGTTTTTCCTAAATGCATTTAGACGGGGGTAGGACACTTGGGATTGTATTTTCATCGTGAGACCGCGGGATAATTGTAGCAAAATTCAATGAGAGTTTAAAAATGCATTCTGAGCCAAAGGTGCAGCAAAATGGTGATTTAAATATATTTTATTTTTCTTAAATACATTGACACATAAAAGTTATGACGTTTCAGTTGCATTTTCATTAAATACCCCACGATGAATATAGTTTAAGTCATTGTGGATTTGAAAATGCATTCCGAGCCGAGCACGCCCCCTGCCTGTCAATCATTACATCAAGGAGGGGCTCTGCAACAGGACACACGATAGGTCAATATTCACCATTACCCAAATGCTTTTCACCTGCCTCAACATCTCTCACTGTTTACACTCGGAGTGATGCACTTAAGCAAACACACAGTGCTATTCTACACATTGCCATTTTGCATATTACATTTCAAATTGAATTTAGCTATGCTTCCATATGTATCACACATCTCGCTGTCATATTTACCATTTCACATCTGGTTCATTTTCGTGGTCTTGAATGTGTGGTGTCCATGGAGTCTACAGTGCCATTCATTGTCTTTCAGAAATTATGTCTTTTGCTTCTTGTCATTTGTCATATTTTGTGAGCAGTGTTTTATTTTGATATCATTTCATTGGAAACACATGTTTGTGTACCACTGCAGGAATCCAAAAAAGTTTGAAGCAAAAACATGGTAAAAATGTAGATTCTGTGAACCGCACACTGAATATAACTCTCGCCTTCCACTAAATTAAGGGGGCTTTTGCTTCATGATCACACTTTACCATTCAATCTCAGATGCACCACCTTTCAAAAGTTTGAGGTCTGTAAGATTTCTATTGTTTATGAAAGAAGTCTCTTATGCACAAAAATTCAGTTAAAACAGTAATATTTTGAAATGTTACATGAAATGTTAACAACAGTTTTCTATAAATTCTATTTTTTATTGTCTAGAATGTATTTCAAAAGTTATTGTATTCATTTTATGGCAAAGCATAATTTTGAGCAGTGTTCCGTGTCACATGATCCTTAAGAAATAATATGCTAATATGCGGATTAAGAAATATTCCTTGCTACTATCAATGTTGAAAACCGTTGTGCTGCTTAATATTTTTTGTTGAAACCTTGCTACTTTTTTTCAGGATTTGAAGAATAGAAAGTTCAAAAGAACATCATGTATATGAGATACGTGATCTTTGGTAATATTGCAAATGTCTTTATTGTCACGTTTGATAAATTCAGTGCACCCTCGCTGAGTAAAAGTATGAATTTCTTTAAAAAAATCTTATTGACCGCAAACTTTTGAACAGTAGTGTATATTGCATTTGGATTACATCAATTTATTTGTTAAAACCTTACAATAAGGTTTTATATGTTAACACCAATTAATTTAGTAGCTGACATAAAATAACAATAAATAATTGTATAGCATTTATTCATCTTGGGTAATAGTATATGTAGGAATTAACAATACATTTGTAACATTTCAAGTTTTTAACATGAACTAATGTACAGTACTATGAAGAAATGTGAATTAACAATGAACAATAGCATTAACCTAAACTAATGATAGTTAGTCTTGATACGTAATGTTAATGAACTGAACCTTATTATAAAGTGTGGCCCATTATTTGGGTATTGAAATTATTACTAAATTTGATAAGTGGCATTAGCTTTGGATTCCACCCTAATTTGAAATCTTATCTGAAATTGTCTCACACCCCGATTCCTTCCAGAATGTTCTGTTTGTATGCTCGTGGTGAAACCTTTTGTCCACAAGGTGTCAGTGTGACATTGTTTGGAGTTCTCCCTGTTTCAGTTCCCATTTCTTGTGTCTTGTTTTGCAATTATAACTTTATTCTCTCATTTGTTGCTGTCGTATACACGAGCCTGTTCATTTAACCCTATTAGCTTCAGTTAAACTCTCCGGCTGGTCTCTGGGACTGGCAGGTCATCGAGCACAATCCCCAGTCTCTTTGTCTTCACTGTTGTGTGTGGTTGTGTCCTGTGAAGGCATGTGCTGTTACTCTACAGGCTCTCAGAGCTGCTTATATTACAGGAGCGAGGGGTCGATCGGACCGTCTCCAGCTTTTCATGCTTCTGTCCACCATTTTGTTTGTTCTGAGAGATGACGTCTGATAAGATGGCATCTTTATTTATAGTAGAGAAGTGCCAATAAAGTGACAAGCCGAAAATATTACCGCGGCTAAAGTGTTATAAATAGATCCACTAATATACTGTGGCAACTCTGTGAAGGCATTTAAACAGTTAGGAGAAAGATCTGTGCTCTTATTGTCATTTTCTTTTTCTTTGTAAGAGTTTATTTTCTCTACCTGAGCTAGGAATAGCCTCAGTGAACCCATCTGTGAGATTAACACGTAATAAGAACCATTCTCACTCACTCTTTAGTTAAAAGTCTAAATCACATTGAGACCCTAAATGCTGCTCTTCTGTAGTTACAGTAGAAACCCAGCCCTACACCCCTCACACTACTATCCCTGAGAGTCTCACACCTTCAGCTCTGTAACACCATCCCCATCCTCTACAGGTTTACTGTAAAATATGGTAACTCTAGTGACCTTTTTTATTTCCTCAGAGTTGTTGTCTATGCCGGCAGTAAAGAGATTTTCTGTGTCGTTTGCAAAGCATCCGACTAATGGTACGTCTGCTTCTCTTCAAGTATATTTCCACTCCCTCCACCTCCCTTTGTTTTGCATGTCAATGGAAAACGCTTTTCATTTTTTTTTTTTTTGGTTTAGTTTTATTCTGTTGTCACGTCATTTCTGCCATGTTTCCTTCGACCTCTCCAGTTTCAGCGTCTTTTTAACCATTCAACAAAATCTCAAACCCTTCCCATATACAGCACTCTCGCTATCTGTAGCCTCCTGCGGACAGCTCTCACTCTCACCCAGTGACTCGGTGTTAATCCGCTACGGGTGACTGTTTGTGTGAATGAGTTTAAGCACGTGTTTGTTTCCTGTGATTGTATGTGCACAAGTTTGTGGGAAGGTGGGTGTACAACACTGCAAAAAATCATGTTCTTAATCAGTATTTTTGTCTTATTTTAAATTTGGGAAGCAAAATTATATAAGATACACTACCGTTCAAAAGTTTGGTGTCAGTAGATTTTTTTTTCTTGAAAGAAATTAATACTTTTGCACAATTGAATGCATCCTTGGTGGATAAAAGTTTTAGTAAAGATAATTTATAATGTTAAAAAAGATTTATTTCAAATAAACGCTGTTCTGTTGAACTCTCTGTTCTTAAAATAATCCTAAAATTGTATTACAGTTTCCACAAAAATATTACGCCACATAATCTCAATGTCAATAATAAGAAATGTTACCCGAGAACCAATTTCCAGATTTCTGAAGGATCATGGGAGATTGAAGAATGAAGTAATGTATGCTGAAAATTCATATTTTCCATCACAGGAATAAATAACATTTTATTAAATAAAAAAAGAAAAGTTATTTTAAATTGTAATAATGTTTCACAATATTTTAGTATTTTTGATCAAATAAATGCAGACTTGGTGACCATAATAGCCCTTAAAAAACATTTCTAACCCAAACTTTTGAACAGTAGTATGTGTCAGAAAGAATATCTTTAATTTCATTAATTTGTTAAAAACAATTAGACAGTGCACTGTGAAATATACGTTAATTCAAGATACATTCTTTGCAAACAAGTTGTAATGTTCTATTGAAATATTGTAATTATATTTAGCTTGTAATATAAGGATGTTTTGATATCCCTGCTGAAAAAATACAAATACGACTGATTAAGATCTTGATTGTTTTTTTTGCAATGTACTATTATGAATCGATACTCAAGATAATGAATCTGAACCACTACTGGACAGCACACAATGACTGACCCCTTCCCCTGTCAACAGTTGCCATTGCTCTGGTACTGTTGGACAGTGTTTTTCACTGTATTTAACTAGCAGAAAGTGATTGTTCACAGGGAAATGGTTTACCTGTCACTCTTTTGCTCCATAAATCTTCTCTCCAATTTTACTTCAAATGAATGCTGTTGTGAATCGTAATTATGTCAAATGTTGAGCTATGCAGCCAAGGAGTGTTTTACTCTGTTTCCCCTTGATTCTTCACGGGAAGCAGCTTAAAATCTAAAATGCCACAAACGACATGGGCTGTATCCGAAATTGCCCCCATACCCTCATTCACTATTCCCTACATTAGTCCACTCATACAGTTCACTTGAAGGAGTGATTGAAAACGAGTGAGTGAATTCGGACGCTGAGAGCACCGGAAGGACTGGCGCTTTTGCGTAGTTTGCTTGCGGTTTAATAATCATTTGAAACGGGCAGCTACAGTAGTAAGATTAAAGGATTTATCTTGAACTCTGTCACGGAAATTATGTATATAAACCTTAATAGTCAATTTACCGTGAATTTGTACCTGTGTTGTATTACGCCGTGGACAAACGCTTCTAAAATAAATGAATGGATGATTCAGCTGCGGACGCCATCTTGCGAGATGCGGGAATTCACTCGGCGCGCGACTCTCACAGTGCATTATGGGGATTCTCTAGCCGTTGAGTGTACATCGGTTGTACACTCGTTTTTGCAGTGCATTGTGGGATTGAATGAGTGGACTTGAGAACATCCACTATGGTGGCCCTGTCCCAAATGGAACACTTCATGTGCACTTGCTGTCTTACGGACTTACAATGGCCCGCGTGCGCGTGTCCATTAAGTCCACGAGACCGTAGGGTGTCCCATTCCTCATTTTAGCGTTCAGAAGGGTGCTCGTGAGCGCCCCCTTTGCGGCCGTTATGCGCCCTCGATCCGCACTTCTGCCGAGCCTGCACTGGGGCGAGCTCCGCAGCAGACTTCTACCCGACAGTCGAAGCGGCATTACGTCACGAAAGTGCGGACTCCGAGGAAGACCGCAAGGGTTTAGGGTGCCATTTGGGACAGGGACACTTTCGAACACCACTTAAAATGGCTGTCCCCTCAAATAGTGCACTATTTGAGGGTATAGGGGGTGATTTCGGATATAGCCATAGACTTCTTTCAAATTGAAACCGACATCTTCAGTCTGTGTGAATAAAACAAACTACCACACTTGCAGATACTGATCAACTAGCCGGTGTCTTTTGTGGTTCTCTACACTTCATTGATAGTCTCGTGCTGTGTATAACTGCATGTTGATGTTATATGGGTTAAGATAATCAGTGTTTTCTCTCTCGGTCTTGCATATGTTGTGATCAAGAGGATGTCCGGAGATGTTGTCTAGCATAAACAAACCTGAATGGAGGTGATAACAAAGGTCAAAAACAGTGCAAAAGAACCGCTTGTGATGTGAATTACTGCAGTGTGTTATGTAGGTGTATTTGGACACAGTTCTGTATGTGTTCAGTACATCTCAGGCAGAGCTTAAAGATGGTCCCTGATCCACCTACACAATCCCCATTCCCTGCCAGATCCCACACACTCTACCCACCACACATTCCAAGCCATCCAGCTCCCAAAACCTTTCACGTACGAGCCTTTCGTCCAACCTAATTATGTTTCTGTAGTTATTAAGAAATACTCCATTACCTTCGTGTCTCTGAAATGAGTGCATATACTCTTTAAACAAATTCAGTTTAAATATTACATTTTTGTGTTTTGCTGATAAAGTGTGCGCATATGCGGGTCAGGTGGGGATCATGTGTCCCCACGAGGATAGTTAAACCTGTAATCATCTACATTGTGGGCACCTCCCGATAGTACACACGATGAAACAGCTTAATAAAGAGACTTATAATGCCTTAATTCAAATCTAAAAAAGCTAAAAGGTTTCTGCAAGGAGTAGGGTGTAGCAAATATAATTAACTGACTTAATATAAACCGAAAATACACGGCATGATGTAAAAACAAATATGTGTGTAATGTGTTGGAAGCACTGGTTATGATTTAATGACAAATACTGTTAATCTGATAAAACTCAAGTATACACTTTTTGTTCAGACTGTTGAGTCTGATTTTTTTTATTCACCTCAGCTGTTAAATAGATTGTCCCTTAGAAAATGCCTTAACAACTTTTACAAAATTGTACAAATAGAATAATTTGTTTTGTAATAATTATTGAAATGAGAAATCATTTATTTTTTTATTAAATAATTGAATATTCAAATGAAATGGACTGAAAAAATAATCAATATTTGTAACAATCAGCAAAATTACCAAGAGCGGTGGTTATGTTAAAGATCTATAAAAATGGCATTTACACTTGCATTCAAAAGTTTGGGGTCAGTAAGATGAAGTCTTTTATGCTAACCAAGCTAAATATTTATTTGATTAAAATACTGTAAACATCGGAATATTATTACAAATTAAAGTAAATGTTTTCTGTTTTAATATATTTAAAAATATATTTTTTTAAATCCTGTGATGGTAAAGCTGGTAATATTTCAGCAGCCATTAATATGATGAATTGGTGCTCAAGAAACATTTCTTATTATTATCAATGTTGAAAACGGTTGTGCTGCTTGATATTTTTGTAGAAACACATTTTGGCAGGATTCTTTGATAATTAGAAAGTTTAAAAGACCAGCATTTATTTGAAATAGTCATATTTTGCTATATTATAAATGTCTTTACTATCAATTTTGGTCAATGGAATGGATCCTTGCTGAATAAAAGTATTTCTTTCAAAGAAAAAATGTCTTACTGACCCCAAAGATTTCTGTAGTGTACTCCTAGTGTAGTCTAATAGGGGTGTGATGTTTGACTCCGGAGCACTTTATTCACTTTAGTGACACTTCTGCCACGGTGGTTCATCCACCTGTATGGTGGTCTGGCTCAAGTAATGATAGATCTTTGTCCCACCGCAGCTTTAATTCAATCAGGTCGCTTGTGTTAATCGACTGGACCTAACTACACAGTGTCCATATGCACGCTTAAGGAAAAATAGATTTGTTCTGGATGTCAGTGTGGGTATGTAGACCCTTTCTGTGTATAGTTTAGTGCAGGCACCCTCAAAGCTGGACCATTCCTGCTGAGTTTAGCTCTGACCCTAATCAAACACACCCGAGCATGCTAATCAGAGTCCTCAAGATCATTAGAAAATCACAGGTAGGTGAATTTGATCAGGGTTGGAGCTAAACTCTGCAACAGATTGGCCCTCCAGGGAAAGATTTGAGGAACCCTGGTTTAGTGAGTTAATTGAATCCCTTGTGGTCTTGTGCCTTAATCGATGGAAGTTGACCCCAGGAGATGGTACTGTTTCCTCTGCACAGTACATTGTTTGTGAATGAAGGCTGTGGACTACAACGGATTTAAGTGATGATGTGTGTCTGCTTGGGATTATCTGCTGGTGCTCGCCTTTATTTAGGTATGTTTAAATGTGGAGAAGTGTCTATTAAACCCTGTGAGGCCTGTTGTGGGGAGTTTTTCTGATAGCATGCTAAGTAATGAATCACTGTCCACCATGTCCCCACGAGAACCCCATGCCCTCACCCGTCTGCTTTTCAAACCCCCTACTCCCCACTCTTCTCTTCCCTGCTCTGCCTCTTCTTCCTCAGAACCCTTGGAAGAGCACCAGGTAGCCCAGCTGCTGAGGCGCTTTTCCATCGACCCCAATATTGGCCACCCGTTCTGTTTGGACACTGCTTTTGCCCACCACCTCCATCAGTGCTCCTACCATCTCCGCCTCTTCCGCAACTGGTTAATCTCTGGCCAGGAGCCACTAGAGTACCTCTACGGTCAGCCCTGGGGAGGTCCCTCCGTGCCCTGCTGTGCCGTGACTGCAGTAATGGCCGCTACCACAGCCGCCTTAGCTTTGCTCTATATCGCCTCTGCTGTTTGAAGCATGCTTGTGTTTTTGGGAAAAGCAGCTTGCAATGACACAGCTTTGATTTTTTTTTTTTTTATAACTTATTAAAGTTTATGTAGGTTGTCTTTTTTAGCGCTATTAGGGAAATACTAAATAATCATGATTAAAAATTTTAGTTAAAGCCAAAACCCAATATCAATTGAAAATGGTTTAATTTAAAAAATAATAATTATTTTACATTTTTACATTTTAATGTATCTCAAATTTATAATTTTAAGTTAAGTTGTTTTCTTTTCAGTATGTACAACACTGTTTAAATGTTTGGGGTCAGTAAGTTTTTATTTATTTTAATAAAATAAAACTTTTATTTTGCAAGGCTGCGTTAAATTGATCAGAAGTGTCAAAGTCTTTCTCACTGTTACGAGAAAATTCTATTAAAATAAAGTTAGACCGAATAAAAAAAAACATCAAAACAATCCTAAAAAAAGTATTGCAGTTAAATATTAAGCAGCAAAATTGTTTTCAGCATTGGTAATAATTGGAAATGTTTCTGGAAGACCAAATTATCATATGTGACACTGAAGACTGGAGTAATGGCTGCTGAAATTTCAGCTTTGCCTTTAAAGGAATAAATTACTTTTTCAAATATATTAAAATTGAAAACAGTTATTTTAAATTGTAATAATATTTCACAATATTGCTGTTTGTACTTCTGATCAAATAAATGCAGCATTGGTGAGCAAAATAGACTTTGAAAAACATAAAAAATCTTACCAACCTCAAACTTTTGAACAATAGTGTAGTACTTTGTTCGTCTCATAATAAAAGAAAACAAAATAATTTATGACCCTGGACCACAAAACCAGTCTCAAGTCGCTGGGGTATATTTGTAGCAATAGCCAAAAAACATTTTATGGGTCAAAATTATCGATTTTTCTTTTATGCCAAAAATCATTCAAATATTAAGTAAGGATCCTGTTCCATGAAGATATTTTGTAAATTTCCTACCATAAATATATCAAAACGTTAATATTTGATACGTAATATGTATTGCTAAGAACTTCATTTGGACAACTTTTAAGGCGATTTTCTCAATATTTAGCTTTTTTTTTGCACCCTCAGAAACCAGATTTTCAGATAGTTGTATCTCGGCCAAATATTTTATTATCCTAATAAACCATACATCAACGGAAAGCTTATTTATTCAGCTTTCAGATTATGTATGAATCTCAATGTAAAAAAATGAAACTTATGACTGGTTTTGTGGTCCAGGGTCACATATAGAAAAAAGATTTTTACCTCTTCTGTGATATTTCAGACTTTTTGAGAGAAATTAATTCCACCATACAAGACATTGTAAATGACTTTGGTTAAAGGTCCCAGTCAGATTTAATTCATAAAGTAAAAAAGTACTCTTCAAAACTATTCAAATATTTATAAAGAGAACCGAACAGATTAAAACATGTCAGGTCCAGTGCTCTGTACAGACGAGGCTGAGTGGCATGAGGAGTGATCTGTCACTGCTGTGTGTTGGGGTGTGTGGAGTGGCAGATGCATGCCAGTGGCATCTGATTGCAGCTGTGTCAGCTTACAGTCACATAGGCTCTCTGACGTGTCAAAAAATGACTGACTTGCATGATAGTGGCATATGGTTTGCATGCCACAGGCTTCCAGGGATTTGAAAAATAAAACATTGTAATTCTCTCTTCCAAATGAGATTTTCAGTTTTCACTTTTTTCAACAATAATTAATTAAACCTCTATTACTTCATACATAATCACACATGCACATTATGTTATTATTTGGATTTATTAATTACATTCTCCAGAATCCATGGTCATTTTCATAAGTAATATTCATGAGTGATGCATTGTCATCTTTTATTAAATTAATGCTCTGATTACATGATAATCCACATTTCCAGTCTCCCATTCATTCCTGTTTTTATTATTATCGTCTCGGCAGCTCCCTCCTAATTTGTGTTGCTTTAATCTACATTAAGAGTGTGGTTTTTCAACTAAAAGAAGTGCATAGAGACTAACAACTGATTAAAGGAGCTTTTTGGTTTTACTTGAAGTTGTGTGTGAGAGTGTGACATTACTTTTAAATGTAGATTTAGATTTCCTATGTAATACACAATAAGTCTCGAATGAAAGCAGAGTTTGTGTGGGTGTACAGTGTATCTGAATGTTTCCCGCCCGTGACTGTGGTTCTGTCACTAACAAGGGTTTGGCAGTGGGTGGAATGAGTATTGACAGACTGCTGTGTCACTCTGGGTGCATACTGATGTCTGGATAGAGGACGGTCTTCTCTCATCACTTCTCTCATCTGCAGGTTTTGAAGGCTGCTCCATGGTGCCCTCCATCTACCCCCTGGAGACCCTCCACAATTCACTCTCACTCAAGCAAGTGAACGAGTTCCTGACGACTGTGTGTGAGAATGCAGAAGATTCCCACACCAGGACAACCAGAGGTAATGCCCATAGCACCACTAAACATTAGGACAGTTTTAGGTCAGTCTCAGTTGTTTTGATACTGAAACATAATTCTTCAGTGTCATAACTATATGCGTGTTTGCCTCCCCTCCTGTAGCTCTCTCAGCCATGTTTGACTCCCAGAACCAGCCCACAGGGGACTCTTACATCCCTCACAGAGTGCTGTCCTCCTCTGTTTCAATGCGCCAGCGCTCTGATCGGCCACCCTGGTGTGAGTACTGCTGCCCTTGGCTACTTCACATGGACAAAACTCTCTCCGCACTCGGCCATTGTGCTAACATGTTCCATATTTTGCATGGATCAGATGTACAATTGATATTTAAGTGCTAACAAACTCAGTGCAATTGCAAGCTAAATTTATATATTTGTATGTTGATATAATTATGCCTTCAACAACGTAACAAGGTTGATAGTGAAGGGGTTTTATTTGACATGGCAGCTTAGTTAACATGGTTATCAGTTGTTTTCTATTCAAAGGTATGGTAACAGTGCTAACATTTTAACCACAACAGTAAAGTCGTGAAAAATATGAGGCTATAACTTGTATTGAATCCCTTGTGAAAAAGAAGTCCACTTCAGTGTATTAATTGTGCACTTGTAGTGTACTTCAAATCTTAACAGTATATAAAAAGAACTGTTCATGCAGATAAGATAGCATTAATGAAATAAAAAGGCCACTTAAAGTCTACTTAATAAATACACTTTCCTGGCTGTTTTAAAAGTGCATTTGGTAAATGTATATTTTAATCCATTATGTTTTAATAATCTTTTGTCAGGCTTTAAAAAAACACTTATTTTGTTGACTAACATACTAAAGCACATGTCAAATGCTTGATTATAATTTTAACTAGTGTGTTATTTTGATATTGCATTTAAATGTAATATATTTTTTAAAAGTACCAACTTGAAGCTTCATTACTAAGTTGTAATTACAAAAATATTTAAATACATGACATAAGTTTCAATAGAAATTACAGTATATTTTACCTTACCATACTTGCTTATAAGTACAGCATGTTTTATTGAAAACATAATTATAAAAGTTGCACGTAAGTCCTACTTAAGTGGGTAAAAAAAGCACTCTAAAGTCCAACTAATTGCATTTAATATCAATTTAAACGGTCACAACTTATTTTAAGGTCCAGTTCTCGATATTTACAAACCATTAACTATGACTTTTGCCTCAATAAACTCCTAATTTGCTGCTTATTAATAGTTAGTAAGGTAGTTAAGTTTAGTTATTGGGATTAGGGATGTAGAATATGGTCATACAGAATATGTGCTTCATAAATACTAATAAACAGCCAGTATATTAATAATAGGCATGCTAATAAGCAACTAGTTAATAGTTAATGCCTATACTTAAGTGTTACCATTTAAACTACAATACATTTTCATTTATTTGCAGTTAACATGCATTTTAAATGTCCTAAAATGTTATATTCAGTTTGCACTTAACTACATTAAAAATTGTATTATTTCCATTAGAAGTATTCTTTTAAATGGTACTGTGTGCTAAAGTGTATGTTTTTTTCACAAGGTAGGATTTACAGTGTCCTGCTTGAAAACGTGATGGTTGACATGCCAATTTGAGTCACAACGTTAATTCATTTTAATAATACAATATGCCCGCTAAAATCCACAAAAATACAAATAGAAAGAATGCTAGTTCTTAATTTTCATATATTTTTAAATCAAAATGTCTATAATTGCTGTTAAAGCAAAAAGCAGCGAAAACAGCTGAAATGAGGCAAAAAAGGCATTCTCTTGATTAAAAAATAAATAAATTCAAAGCAAAGTTATTTTTGTTGATGCATTTAGAAAAATGTGTATAGTAACAAATATTAAAAGTTGTCATAAACTACTCATTGTTAAAGTCATTTCTCACACACACACACACACACACACACACGAGACACAAATGGCACCTCTTTTGCAAAATAAGCCAAGTAATGTGTGTGTTTGTGTGTATTTGTTCATGCAGACAGCAGTGGTCCCTCCAGTACGGTGTCAAGCGCCGGCCCCTCGTCTCCCACTACGGCTGACACCTCCCCACGCTTCAGCTTCAGTGAGAAGATCACCCTCACGCCACAGAGCAGCGAGGAGATCCACCCGGCCCCTCACATTAACAGCCACTGCGTGTCCTCCACGTCTGCACTCAGCAGCACTGAAACCCGCCTCCCCTCTGAGGACCCCCACCCGCCAGTACCATCCCCCATCCTGGAGAGACCCAGTGAAATAGCAGGGGACGGCACAGACCCTGCAGGCCAGTGTCTTACAGAGAGCCCCTGCTGTGATGAAGCACCAAGTCCGGCCCCCGCCGAGCCCAGCTCGCACTTGCCCGACAGTCCGCCATCAGAGTCCTTCTGTGAGCTGTCCGGCTCCCTGCCTGTGCTCCTGGAGCTCAGAGAGAGCAGCTCAGAGGCCGGCTCCAGCGCCCAGACCCCGCTTACCCCTGAGGAGCCGGATGAGTTCTTTGATACACAGGAAACGGTCGATGTGTGGAGGGGAAGCCCGGGGACTCTTCCTCACCCTGGCACTCCTCTGGAAGTGGGAGCTCCACATGTGCCTGAGCCGTGAAGGAAACACAGACCGGGCAGCTCCCTCATACATGTGTCCTTCACCCTGTCTCGGCATGCTCTCGCTGCAGTGCCTCAGACCTTTATAATGAGTCAAAGTGGGATTAGTCAAGGTCATTCAAGGGAAGTTGAGGAAATGGTGGCCCACTTGTTGAACACGAAGCGCAAATTCTCCTGTTAGAAATCTTAATAAACTCTCCATGTCTTTAATTCTGTAGTGTCGTTCAGAGATGCTTCGTATGTAACACGTCACTCTAGTCAAACGGCCAGTGATCAAACATAAGCTATTAGATGCACTGAAACATTTTTACATCTTCCTCGTCTCCAAACGACTGCATTTTTCTTCATTAGCTGGTCTGGAATATATTTTTCAAAGGGACGTTATATTTGATATCAGTCAAGCTGAACACTTGAATAATGAACTTACATAGCTAAATGCATATTAAAGGGATACTTACCCAAAAATTCAAATCGTCATGAATTACTCACCCTCACGTCATTCAAAAACCCATGAGTTTCATTCATCTTCAAAACACAAGTGAAGATGTTTTCAATGAAACCGGAGAGATTTCGGTTCTCCATGGAAAGTTCATTCCACCATGCTTCAAAATATTCATAAAGACATTATAAAAGTAATTCATATAAATTGAGTGGTGTAATCCAAGTCCTATGAAGAGACACGGTCACTTTATTTGATGAACAGATATACTTTAGGCTTTGATTCACATATTAACATTGATCATACATAAATAGAGCACATCAAATATGGTAAATGCAAGCTCAGATCACGTCAAACAAGCATGTTTGAGCTTCCATTTATCCTGATCGTTGTGCTCTGTTTGTGTTGTTCAGTGTGTAAAAGCATAAATGAAATCTCTTCATCATATAAAGTGATCATGTCTCCAGAAGACTAGGAATAAACTGCTTATTTATTTTACAATGTCTTCATGCACTTTTAAAATAGAGCAAGAACAATTGAATTGAATAAAACTCATTTGTTTTTGAAGATGAATGAGAAAGTCTTACAGATGTGTTGACGTGAGGGGGAGTAAATGAAGGAGTTTTCATTTTTGAGTGAAGTATCCCTTTAAATGAACGCTAACCATTTTATTACTGTTTGCCAAAGCTTGCTATACCACTGTAATAATTTATTAAATCATTATAAAACACATATATATGTAGACTATATATATTTATTGACTAATATGCAGCTTACTTTTAACAACGAGACTGCAAATGAACGGGTCTCATTTTTGTATATTTTAGTTGTTATTTTTGTAAATCATACAGTGCTGTCACAGTTTTAAATAATAGTGGTCTTCATTTCAATTACACTCCTCCTGCTTTGTACTGCTCACCTTTTTGACATTGAAGTGCTTTTTTGTATTATGAACCCTCCGGCTTGATCAAATGAAGAGTGCAGTGTGGTTTTTTCCCCAGTATACAGTAAAGAGAGAGTGAGAGATGCTGCTTTTCACAAAACACATACTGTACTGTTTATCTGAACTCGAAAAACTGACCGTTGTTTACTGAGCATGCAGACAAAGCCTCAGTGACGTAGGACCAGCCTGTAAGACCAGGATCGTTTCACCCCCCTCCAGCATTAGCAGCGTCTGAGAATGATTCCACTCCACTCTGCGTACAGCGAAGCACACGGTTTCTGAAATCACTGACACATTACAGCATCTGCCTCTGATAGATTCAACCCAAACGTGTCGTACTGTTAGTGCTGTATGCCGTCTGTGCAGTAGTATTAAATGGCTCTTTGATTTACAGTGTTTCAAATAAAAGTGGCATTGTCTACAGAAAGCAGTTGTCTTTTATCATTTCTTGTGTGTCAATTACACTGATGAGATTAAAAAGACCAGATTATTCTGTAATGTACAATTGGACTTTCCATAATCATTAAATAAATAAAAAAGTTTTCTTCACTAAAGCTTGGCATTTCCATATTTTCAAAACTTGAAATTTCCTGTCTCTGTATAAGTGTACACTTGCATAAGCGTTATTACCTCTAACGGTTATTCATCCTCATACTCGTTGGCATGACAACGAGGTTATTATCATTCATCACCTGGAGGGTTTTCATCCTGTTAACCGCAACTGTCCCACGACACACAGCTTCAACAAGACCGAGTAAACAATCATCAGAGCATCAAACATTTCACAATACAGCTTAATTCAAGTCCTGCCGCCAAACATAATCCAATATGATTAGGATCATTGAACAGTGGGGCATTGTCAGCATTGCCCGCTGCTGTGCCAAGCACTGCGTTCGGTTTTCTTCAACACAAGGCCATTGTTCATTTCCATGCCTTTCTCTCAGAAACAGACGGGGAGGGGAAGAAACGATGGGTACTAATAGATAATAGGCATGTGACCCAGACAGTGATGTCACCGTTATGTGAATTCAGCCGCTGTCAGATCTCAACACTGGACTGTTACTGTGATACACCGATCCTCCATTCTCTCAAACCTTTCAATCATCGAGAATAAATCAACCCTTCTGTGTGAATGTTTCGATATTATTCAATTACTCAAAATGACTTTTCAGGCTTGAAATCTAAATAAGAGTGTATTCAATTTAATTTAGTTTTTTAGATAATGCGGAGATAATATTGAGTGTTTTTTGTCAAACTCTATTGAACATAAGATGTACCAGGGTTTTTATAATTAAGCAAAACTATTTTTTTTATAAATATTATTTAACACAAACGTAAACATTTTATTTCAGCTAGCTGCAAAGGAAACTTTAAGTTTCACTTTAAACTTGATGTAGTAAAATAACAAAAACAAAAAATAAAACTAAATAGACATTAAAAAAAATTATATAAATGATAAAAACACAAAATCACTAAAACTTAAAAAATAAAAGGAAAAAATTTAAATAAAAACCAATTCAAAACATTAATATAATATATAATCTATAAGAGGGGTCTTGACAATACTAAAGTAACACTGATAATAACAAACTATATAATATTTGGCATATGTTCTTTTGGTCCCACTTTATATTAGGTATCTGTCTATAAATACTATGTACTTAATAATAAAATAAAGAATTGATAGGTACAATGTACAGATATTGTTCATGTTGAATTGGAAAACACTTTTGCTGCTGGAGAGGTGGAATACGGATATGTAAAAAATGGCTGTGAATTTAATGATAAAAGACTTTAAAAATGCAACAATAAAATCCAGTTAAATGTTTAACGGTAGGTTTCCTACTATATACGGTGAAAAACTGTATTGGACTACATGTAATTTTACGGTAGTATACTGTTTTGGAAGAGAAAAGAGTATAATTTACAGTGAATAACCGTAAATTGACATTCCCAGAACTCCCTGCGCTACATTTCAAAGTTTCTTCTTAATTTTGTATTGTCAGTTTTGTAGGTTAGTGTTGTATGTTACACCTAATGTTGTTAAATTAATGTTTATTGCAAATATTTCAATTGAATGTGTGTTACCATGATGGTGTTTAGTGTTTGTGTGAATCAGACTGTGCACCTTCTCTCTCTGTTAATATTTAAAAGCTGCTTGTGATAGGCTTAGGTTCATCATGTGACTTTCTCATCACCTCCTGCTTTTGGAGGTAATCAGTGTATTGCAAAGGTACAAAACAGATTTCAGTACTTAAATTGGTTGGTATGCTAACATTATATCAGTTAATGAAACTACGGTATTTAACTGTACATTTAAGTTAAAACCATAAAACCTAAATGTTGCTACCGTATTTGTTACGGTAAGATTTTACAGAATTTCATTTTACAGTGTAAGGTTAGAGGCGGGTTTGGTGGTTTGGTTAGGTTTAAGGGGTAGAGGTAGGTTCAAAAGTGTAATTATAGATGTAACTAAAGAAATTAATTACAGATGTAATTACGGGACAGTATTTTCAAATAAGTACAATGTAAAAGCATGTATGTACACAATAAGTGCATTGTATCAAATTATTAATCATAGGCCTACTACACACAGTAAGGGTGCTTAATACAGTATAAAGAGGGACCGTACCTTTTATTACTTTTATCTGTATTCTCATATTTGAGTTTCATTAGAGACATTTAATAATTCGTTGTCAGCTGACTCAATGAAAGACAAAAACTGGTTGATGTTTCCCATTAACATATTTTATTAGTGATTATCAGGTTTAGCTTTCTACAACATATTTGTAGACACTCATTTAGAGAGCTTAAAGAAGGATACAGAGTATTGCACATGAAAAAGAGAAAAAAGCAAAGGTCATGAAAATATGATACATTTTAAATAAATCCAAGTACACATCATTTTGTTTTAACAACACTGCACGCTGGAAATGATAGCGCGGTCTGGTTATATGTGCCTTTCAGTACAATTGAGACAGTTATTTAAATACATGTTTAAAATAGTACTTTATTTAATATAACTATGAACTATTACATACAAGTTCAAACTTAAGATCACATGCATTAAACGGCTAGGCTCAATGGAATGCTAAATGTCAAAGTTTTGATGCTTTTGAGATGGCAAACTCAACATTGCAACAAAGGGATGTTTTGCACAGCACATCATGACTATTTTATATTTTTTAATATTTTGAAACATTTAGTCTTCATCTTCAAAACAAAGAAAGTAAAGATAATCACATGGACACTTACAAATCTTGAATATAAAACGTGATCAGTGATCTAGTCACTTGATCTGGCAGTCTGGTACTCGTTTGTGTTTGTTAATTTCTGGGGTACTGCGAAGTCACATCTGGGTTTCACCATGTCAGCAGCACAGCCAAATAACCAGTAGCTCAAAAGTTACAGCACCTTAAAAACATTAGAGGCAAATATTAAATGTGAATCCTCACACATTGCTCCTCAGAGAAATATAAAGGATTATGCTGAACCATATTCTGCCTTGTTGTAAATACGGCTTAGCAAAACTAAGCTGAAGATGAAGGTCAACAATCAAATTTTACAGACTAATGAACAAGACTATGAAATAGAAATTAAATCATCTTGCGAAAATTATGAATATTATAGATTAACTTTTGACTCAAATGCAACTGAAAAAAGTTCATTTTCATTTATAACTTCCTTCTTTAATAAAAGAGTTAAGCCAAGCACCCTAAAAGCATAGCCGCACTCAAATGCATGATCAACCTTATGGTAATATACATGCAATGCATACAGTACTTTTTCTATTCATCAGACGAAGGTCCACAATCATCATCCCTCTCATCTTTGATCCTGCTCTGTGACGCGAGCTTAAACCAGCCCCATCGTTCATTTCATTAAATCACTTATTTTAAGCCTTATATGTTACACTACTGACAACACACAAAGAAAAATGTCTACAACTCTGGGCATTACATGACAGCATGTTTTCTGCTGTCCATTACTAATATTCTAATACTAAACAGACTGAAGTAGTGAACTTGCTTTGTGTCTTTGAATCAGTGGTCAAGAGTTCACTTTTATATTTCAAAATGTAATTGATATCCTCATCGAATATTGACTGGAAAATAAGAGCTCTTGCAAGTAAGGATTTATGATTTAAGATTGAGGTTTATGTCCCATATAAAAGCCACAGTGTGCTTTGAACAACTTAAAACACACTATAACATTTTTGGGATAGGTTTAAGTGCAGTATCCATGGCTCATGTCTGTCATGTAACCCTACACAAAGACAGAGAAAAGACTTCCATACATAGATTATTCACTGAACTCCATGCACGTCTACTGCCAGAAACGTTGGCTTACATTTGTATTCTCAGTCATCCTTTCTTTCCATTCCTTTACAGTAAGCAAATTTGTCCTATATACATTTTATAGAAATCAAGGGGGAAATCATTAATGTTAATATAATATTTTCTTCAAAACTGAATAAAATCCGTAATAAAACATACCTCTGAACTTCATAAACACTCAAAATAATCATAAACTCTGAGAACATACACTTTACACATCATTTAATGACAAAATAAGATTTAATTCCACTCCGTTATTCAGTGTTGACAATAAACTTACCATCCAAACATGTGTTTTCAGAATCAGTTTACAAACTAATTTTTGTCCTGATCTAGTAGCATTATATTATTTTTGTTATTATCACTTTAACATTGCTGTTGATGCATCATTCCACTATACAAATTCAAAGCATTAATATCTGAGTCAGGAATGTAAAGTAATTTGTGCATAACTCCATCTCCAGCTTACGTATCTTAATTGTTAGAATTTTTTTAATCTTATTTGTTTACTAAATTCTTATTTCTGAAATACTAGCACCCAGGTATTGGTTAATCTCTGCTGAGGTATATAGCCTCAGTTGCAATTTGCACAGTAGATATCTGAATGTGTTATGACTTGATTAATAGATGATTATTGTATATATAGTGAATGTATGTGTGAAGCAATGAAAGAGGTTCTTGCAGGATGTGTAACTCAGGGCCTCAAAGCAACAGTATCGATTGATGAACTAATCAGATGAAAAGATCTAGTTTAGCTGCAGTATTAGAGAATTCCGTGTTTTTGTTCAAAAGTAAGTGAAGAGGTATACTTGTGCTTTAGATGCCACTGTAAACAAGGCTATATAGGTTAACTTTGTTATTGTATTTAGCACATTCATTTGGTAACCTTGTTCAGTATAAAATTACAACTGGGAATATAACCATGAAAACTAGTTCAAACAGGCCCTGGACCAAAATCTAAGGGTAAATAATTTTAGAGACCCATTTACTGCATGTATGTGTGTACAGTATGTATGCATTGTACAACATAAAGGGAAAAGCCACCCTGAAAAGTATATAGTGAAAGGCACGTCTTCCTTCTGTTCTCCTGCACTCTAATAAGTTTCATTACCAAGAAATTATAATCAAAGTTCATATCATTTGACTTGGGTTTTTTGGGCAATAGACACTATGTGCTGTTTTAAACCTTGGGAAGTTAAAAAGCAAAAGGTTAAGAATTTTACACTGAGTAAACTACAATTAAGGCTGTAACGGACCATTTGAGAGTAAAGATGTGAACCTGGGAGCCGTGTTGAATTTAGAACTCTATTTTGCAGGCTGGGAATGTCTCGTCTTGCATCACAACTGTGCTGCTGCTGGCCAGGACCATGATGTTCAGCTCCTGTTGCTTCTCATGGGTCTGCTGATACCATTCGCGGGTCACTTCTGTGTCATGAGTAGGTATCAATGTTACCTACAAATAGGACAGAGTAAGAAATTAATATATACTATGACATTAATGCATAATAGCTTTAACTATTTTGAACCATTTCAAATCTTCACTGAAATTGAAACCCTGACTGCTAATTTTTTTTTTATTAATTAATAACCGAATATTTATATGCATAGCATCCATAAAATATCCATCAATTTAATCAGCAAATTACAAAGTTCCAATGTTGACATCAACCACAGAGAGAGCAATTAACGAATATTATACCTGTAGATTGGATCCCCACTGTGCCTTTCCCTCTAGCAAGGCATCTAGTACACTGCGGCTCGGTTCTCCACTGCTGGAGTCGTTTCCACTCACTACATAATATGCAGAACGAACACGTTTGAAAAACTCCTGGTCCACATTTTTAGCACTGCAGTGGTTGGGAATGTAGGCCAGATCCACATAGATAGGAGGACCGGGGGGCACAGATGCACTGAATTTAGCAGAATTTGATCCTGTTGGGAAATTAAAATGAACAAAAACTCGCTGTTACTGTGATGTTGGCAAACAAAACAACTGTTCTATCTTAATTTGCATATTCAAATGTTTATGTTCATACCCGCACTGTTCTTAAGGCCATTGACAAGGCCTTTGCCGGTGTTGTGGCTTGACCTTGACAGATCGTCCTCCATTTCCTTCTTCCTAAGAGTGGTGTGAGTGGAGGGCTCCTTGGATGGGGACCTCTTCCGCCTGGCATCAGTCTTCCGAGCAGGAGATGAGGACTTTGTCTTGCCTAATTTACGCAAACCCTTTGATTTGGAATCTTTCTTGATTGGTTTGTCGGTTAGGCTTGACAGAGCCTCGGGATCAACCATACATACATCAGGGCGAGGGGGACAAGGTGCAGGATCCATCATTGGAGACGGGAAGGGATCGTGACTTTTAGCAGGCGATCTTGATGAGTAATGCTTCACCCCATATGCTCCAGATGATTTATCTACAGGCAGGTAATCTGCATCCTCATCAGAGTCATTGTTTCCTTCTGCTGTGATTAATGGACACTCTTCCGTACCTGGTGGTAGATCAGAATCTGACTGGGAATGCAGTGGCTCACTGACAGAGGTTGGAGGGGTGTCCTCTCCACTGGCACTAATCCCAGCAGCCATGGCTCCAGAGAAGTGTTGCGATTCGCTGTCTTCGCCCTGATGACTGTGAGAGTCGTGGTGGGGTTGTTTGTGAGATCTGGTCTTCCCCGAAGGTTGCTGTTGGTCGGATGCTTGGCTTCTCTGTTCCTCATTTTCTTCATCGCTTGAAAGTTGACATAAGCTTGGGTTGATAAAGGATGGAGATGTGTCTCCTCTTCTCTGCTTGTTCTCACAAGAGGAATAGCCTGGAGAAGCTGTGGATGAATGTGGACGGATACCAACATCTGAAGGATAGTCAGAGTCATCATCGTGTCTGCTAGGATCATCTGCATAATAGGAAGTTTGGAAAGGTTGGTCTGTGGAAGAAAGAGAAAGAGGACGGGCTGGGTGCTCTGGCTCAGTCTCTTCTTCTTCTTCATACTCATCTTCATGTTGATAATGAGGTGGGGATGCTCCTGGGTAGATGTCTCGTTGCTGTTGCATTTCCCTTTCACTTGGGCTTCTAATTTTCTTCACGTCAAATTCTTGGCCTTGCATCTCTATTTTTGACAAGCCTATCCCCACCTTGCTGGTTCCTCCAAAAGCCTCTGGTGCACTCAAACTATCTTCTGCAGGACCGTTTGTTGTGTCTGGTTTTGTGGGATCAGGGAAAGAGGAAGTATGTGAGGTAAATGCATCTGGCATAGTGGCTCCCAAACCAGAAGGTATGTCCTTTGTTAGTGTCTCACCCAAGGAAAATGTGGTATCTTTCTTGTCTGCTTGAGCTGTAAGTGGAGATCTTTGGTACTGAAGTTTATCCTGTTCAGTTTCATACATATAATCGTCCTCCTCTTCACTACTCTCTGTGTCTTCATAGTACTGTTTTTCAGGGCACTCAAATTGAAGTGTTGATGAAGCACCGTACAGATCTTCAGGCATGGTGTCTTTCTGGGTGGTCGGAGGCATAGAGGTATAAGGTCCAGTTGCACCAAATTCATCTTGTAATCTTGAGTCCTCCTCCCACTCCGATTTGTAAAAGCACTGACTTTGTGGACCTTGATCTGAGATATTGCTTGTAGAGTAAGCAGGTTCTTTCTTATCACCTATACAAGTACCAGCATGTGGAGGGAAAGGCTTGATCTCCTCAAAAGGCGATAATGGTGAGAATCTCGCAAGGCTAGAGGTGGATTCAGCTGTAGTGGTTGCAGGGGTCAGCTTTTCGGACACTTCCAAATATTCATCCTTAGCCTGCCCACCAGAACTAGAGAAGGGTGAGTCCATTACTGGAGAATGTTCATCTTTGAAAGAGGAGTACTCAAATCCAGTACTGGCTGGAGTCTCTATCTCATCCCCAAACTGGCGGCTAGTGGACAGAGATGCTGAAGCTGATGAGGAATGACTGTAAGAAGAGGAAGAGGAATATGCTGTGGCTGACATAGTTGTGTAACTGAAGCCCAATAAAACAGGGTCTCCTGTTTTTTTCTCTACTGCATCTGGTGTCTTTTGCTTGTCAAACTCAATATCTTTGCTATCATAGTGAGTAGAGAATTTATCTTCGGCAGACTTTGTAGAAAGGGGTAAATATGACTTGACATCATTCTTGGGATTTTCGACAAACTCATCTCTCTCCTCACTTGAAGAATGTTCAAATCCAGATGAGCCTGTAATATGACTTTTAGTATGAATAGATGATGCATCACCTTTAACAGTTTGCAATGAGTCCTTGGGACACTCATGGCTTAGAGTGGATTCAAATGTTAATGAACCTAAAGATTTCCCATAGGTGTCAGAGCCAAAGCTGTTGTCCTGTGTAATGGTGTCTTTCTTTACATCCTGGAATTGAGTAGGTACAGTGCTGATGACACTACTTAGAGAGTACTGGGCATCTTTCTCTTGTCTGTCTTTGGCACCTTTCTCTGTATCACTATCACTTACATGCTCTTCATACTCCTCCTCATCATCATCATCATCATCATCATCTTCATCGTCTTCTTCATCTTCATCCTCTCCATCAGCAAACATCTTTATGTCTCCAGCCTTGACTTCTTTTGTGCTAAATGTAGACTGGCCTAACACAGAATTCATACATTTAGCACTGTAATCAGAGCTGAAGCTGTCAGTTGCATAATGGCCTGATTGTAATGCACCACCCTCTGCCATTCCACTGAAATCTGGCTTTTCAAATTTAACTGAAAATGGGTCTCTCTCTGCTGAAACAGATGAGTCTTTTTCCATTTTCTTTTCTTCAACTTCCTTTATTTTCTCAGAGAATGTTCCTTCAGGTGTATCCTTTAACTGTGTTGTTCCATATATACCTTGTGTTTCACTATATGAAGTTGATGATGCTTCCTTTTCCTCCGATGCTTTAAGGTCAGAAGTCTTGCCAGTGGAAGAATCTAGGGAATCCTCCTTTTCTGTTTTCTTTGGAGTAACATCAGTATCATCAAAAGTGTGCTCCTTTGGCAGATTTGGAGAGTAGGAATCCACTGAACTCGATTTACTGTCGTACACATCAGAGTATGTAAAGCTCTTCCCAGCATAGGGTGTATCTTGCCTAACCACCCTCTCAAATTCCCCTTTGAGGCCTTTCTCACGCTCAGGGAAAGAATACAAGTTGAAGTGAACACTTTTATCACAGTCTTTAGAAATCCCTTTTGGATCATCTATCTCTGAGAATGACACATCTATTTTGGCTTGGCTTGCTGACATGGAATCTAACTTGCCCTGTGGTACTTTTACACTTGAGTAAGTACCATCTTCAGTTTCACTTTCATCTTCCTCTCCTGAGCTGAGCATCTGGGATTTGTACTCATGGACCAAGTGGGTCACATTTTGTGGTTTGTCTTCCTTATCCATAGATTCTTTCTCATTTTCAAACAGCTTCTCTTCTTTTAGGGGTGATGTCTCTTCAGAGTATTCTTCATCAAGAAAAGTGCACTCCCTCTCCTCCTTGTATTTAGTTTGACCGCACACTTTATAGATTTCGTTTCCAAAATAATCCTCTTTATCTTCCTTTTCATCCTCTACTGAGTCATATAATGCAGGTTTAGTGCCGGAGAGTTCCTTTCCAAAAGGATCCACTTCATCATCAATTATTTTCACAGACTTTTTGTCAGCAGGAGCCTCTTGGACCAAACACCTCTGATACTCAAATGTCTCCTTGTCTAGTTTTTCCTCTTTGTCCATAATCAGTGGCTTTTGTGACCTCTCCTCGGTGGGAGAGTAGCTAATGCTGGTTGGTCCTGATTGTGTAGGAGAGGCAAACCTCACAGTGCTGTCATCTGGGCTGAGGCATCTTTCTTCATTCTCTGAAATAATACTCGTCTCTGAGGTGCAGGGCAAACTTTTCTCAAAGGCACCCAATTTAGATTCATCCTTAGAGAGTGAGATTCCCTTTTCATCTTTTTCTTGTGTGCCAGCATTCATCATCTGAGGAGGAATAGGTGCAGCTGATAAGGGCAATTTATCATGAGCTTGCTCTTCGAGCATGGCAGCAGTTGCATAACCCTCATGGAGCTTACCAAGTGGCATATCAACATTCGGTGTCTGATCCTCATCCTCTTCCTCATCCTCTTCATCCTCATAATTTGTGGGAACAGTAGCCTTCACTTTAGTTTCCGTTTCTAGCACGATGGGTTGATATTCTTCTGAAGGAGGTGATTTAAAACACTTATCCTCCTCTAAGGACGAAGTTGGAGAAATAGTTCCAGCAGAGTGGAGGTGCTCCTTTCCTTGAGTGGCATCTGTCTGTACGAATGATGGTATACTATTTACAGTATCTAAGATTAAAGAACTTTTTCCTGCATCTTCAGTAGGTGATGCTGTAACAGATGCTATAGACTGATCTTCAGTAACATATGTTGCAAAAGATGATAATTTGTCATATTCAGTGATGGAGGTGGCTGATGATATATGCTCTTCTTCAGCCAATGGAGCCGCAATTATATTGGTTGCGTAAGCTGATAGGACTGGCTCCTGGTCTACTGCAAAACCCTTTGATGATAACTCAGAAGCAACAGATATGATTGGTGGTTTCATGCCGTGGATAGTGTCAAAAGTCCCTGGTTCATCAGGAACTGAGATGTCATAAGAGCCGACATCATACTGCAGATGTGGGATTCGCTCCTCTGTTTCCTCATTAATCTCCTCATCAGAAATGGTCTGCTCTGTCTCAGAGTAAGCTGGAATGGTCTCATCTTGGATGAATGAAACATGCTCTGCAGCACCCAGCAGTTTGGCAGATTTAATGTCACTTTGTTTTGTCTCCCAGTCCTTTCCATGTTTTTCTTTCCTAGCCTCATCAGATTTGTACTTGAGTTCCTCTGAATGCACTAAATCCTCTGCCTCTTCTAGCTCTGCTTTCTCAATTACATCCTCTTCTTCTTCACTGACACTCTTTCTGGGTTTCAGTTCAAACTCTTTTTCTTCTTCTTTTGCTTTTTCTTGGCATTCTTTATTTTTGCCCATCTCCAAAAAGTCAGATGTTTTAGCACTTTTCTGTTTTGTGGTATAGTCATCCTCTATGTCATCTTCTGTAGTAACACCTTCATCCTCAAATCTATCAGTGGTTTTAGAGGGGGATTTAATTTTGTTTTCTCCATACGGTACTCTTTCCTCATGAGGGGACTCTGTCTCAACATCAGTTGTAGTTATTCCCTCATCAGAAGATTCAATGTGAGGTACAACACTGTCCGCTGCAGGCTGAAAATCTGGGAGCACTTTGCTCTCCATGGGCTTGGATAGCTCCTCCTCCAGTCGCAAGTCTTCAAAATCCTTGGTAAGATCTTCTGGGGAGGACACTAAGGACCTGTCACTCTCCCGTTTCTCAATTGAAGCTTGCTTAGCAGCTGGCCTGTTTTCTTGCTCCTTAGCTGCTTTAGTTTTTTCTGGTTTAGGCTTTACTTGAACCTTTGCTTTGTTCAGAGTCTTCCGGACCTCAGGGGTGAAGGGCTTTAAGTCAGGTTTTGTGATTTTTCTCAACTCTGGTTTAATTTTTTCTTTTTTCTTCTCCTCCTTACTTTTGAGGTCTTTTTTAATGTCCTCTTTTTTTACATCTACCTTTTCTTTCTTTGTGTCTTTCTTTTCCTGATCTTTCTTCTCCTCCATCTTAGATACTTTCTCATTGGTATGTTTTTTAGGAGATTTTTCTCTATGCAGCTTCTTTTTCTCTAGTTTAATTGAATCGGGTGACACCGTCTTGGGTTTAAGTGGTTTGGGAGTTTTAACAGTCTCTTTTATTTTTTTCTCTTTCTTTTCAACTTTTTTCTCTTTTACAGAGTCACTCTTTGACTCAATGTCTTCATTTGCCTCTTTCTTGCTTGCTTTTGTAGTGGAAGACATTTTAGGGGATGATTTGAGACTTTCTTTGCTATCAGTTCTCAGCTTAATTTTAGTTTGTTTAATCAGTGGAGGTGGAGCTCCAGATGACATGTCCTTTTGAGTGGCTACTGGATATCGCAAGAAATCGAGATGCCTCAGTTTTTCAAGCCCCTCAAATATTTTGTTTTGTGAGGCATTTCCAGGAAATAGTACTCTGACAATCTTTTCAGTTGGACTGGCAGGTACCCACACAACCAGAGCTGTCACTGATGTGAGGTAAGGAACAGAAATCTCCCCCTCTTTGCCATTGGCCAGGACGATGCCAGTCTTAGCTTTACTGTTACCAGCCCACTTCTGCATGAAGAATTGCATTTCCTTACTGTCCTTGAGAGGATTTAGAATATACATGTCTAGTTTGCCAACACCCAACTTGTGAAAGAGTGTTAAAGGCTCAATTGTGTTGCTCATAACTCTGAATAGAGGCTCAGGTTTGATGCCCAGTTTTTGAAGGTACTGCAATGTGAGAGAGGCCTCCTCAATGCTCCTGTTTGATTTTAGCGTGGGCTCAGGCGCCTTCAACTTGTCTGGTACATTAAAGAACACAACACCAAGTTCTGGTGAAATCAGGTTTTTCATCCAGTCTCCATAAGTATTTGATTCACGGCTCTTCTCTTCCTCCTGCTCTGCAATTTTTCTCTGTAACAGTCCATTTATTCCAGCGAGATTATCTGCTCCAATGTGGGTAAGGAGAACAGAATCAATCCTATCCAAATGTCTGACCAGCTTCCAGAAGCAAGATTTTCTGTCTGATCCACCATCGATTAAAATGTTAAAACCATTGACTGCAAACAAAGCAGAGTCGCCCCGTCCTCCAGGAAAGATATAGCAGCATGGCTTGGATAACTTGAGGAACCCTCCAGAGGTTGGTGGTTCCAGGAGCTCAAAAGGAGAGGGAGCATCAACTGTCTCAGAGACATATTCTGTAAACTCGCTCACCCCTTCCATCTCAGGCAGCACAGGCTCTGGGTTCAGTCTGTACTTCAGTATACTCTGCTCCTGTATGTACCCTAGGGAGCTCCAGCCCCCTTCTCCTTTACAGGACACAGTCAAACAGGCTTGCTGACCTGCAGATGGCTGGTTTAAGAAATCTTTAATCTAAAAATAAAAAAATATTCAAATTTATTTTTTTTTTTAGTTTATATGTAAAAAATCAGCAAAAAAGTAAATGCTGTTAAGCAAGTGCCGTGAAATGGGACCTATAATGGTGCAGTGGCCACTTACCCTACGACTTGAGAGAATGTCAGAGAAATTTGTCCAACCAAACACTCCACTTTGCAGGATAATGTCACCTCTCTGTTCAGTACTTTGCCCACTTAGGATCAATAACTTATGTCCTGCTGAGTCACAGAGCAGAGTTCTGAACTAGAAAAGGAAGAGAATGCATTTAATGTTATTTTTGACAGTTAAAGCAATAATTGGATATCTGACTTAGATTATTATATGGTTGCATGCAAATAAAAAAATTGGGAGGACTTGGAGAGGTAAAAAAACACATTGGTTTATATATAATTACCTCGATAGCAATATTCTCCTCAGAAGGATTCACCAACACAACAGTCTCAAGAACATCACTCTTGTATTGCAAAAGTCTTTGTCCTAAAAAAACAGAGTGAGTTATAAACACTGAATGTTTAAAATGCACTAAAATCTGCATATTCATATGATATTTCTCATATTATTTTTATAATTATGGCATATTTACTGACAATTTTTAAGAATTTGTTAAAGAATTTTATACTTAGAAAAATCAGAGATAAAAGCCTGCACCCTATTGGGATGATGCAATCAGTGCCTTCATGCATTTCATTACTGCTTATTCATTATTCTCTTCCTACCGCTGTGCAAGAGTACACTAATCCCGTGAAAGCAGTCTTCTCAATTCCATGCAATCAAAACAATATTGCAAAGCTCCTGCAAGCAAAGCTATTGGCTGTTGCCATGGGGATAGTGAGCTGGCGATTGCCGCCAGCCACGTTACACTGACCCAGTCTTGGTGCTGCGCGACGCATTGCAGCATTTCTGAAAGGGTGAAAAAATCCTCTCTCTAGCTGAAAATGTAAATCCAGCATTGCACAGTTAAAACATACAAACAAGTTTATGACCCTGAGCATTATTATCTAATAATAAGCATAAATCTCTCATTGGCTGTTTAAACATCACTAATTTAGATCTTTCTATAGGATATTATAGGGTCATTTTATATATTATATAATCATATTATAGGGCGTTTGGATTTAAATAGCACACTGATGATTTGACTAGGCATCTCACACATTCTCAGTAGCGTAATTACATAACATGATAAATGTGATGAGCTTGAAAAAATAAAAATCATAAAGATATTTTAAATTTAATGAGTCTGATTTTAGATACAAGCAAGAAAAAATAGTGTGGATAAAAATGGATAAAAATAGTGTAGCTTAAAATGGAAAAAAATAATATGTTTTTTTTTCTGGCATAATGGGAGTAGTTAAAAATTCTACACTCCTGTGAGATCAAGCAATGGACTCTGGATGGTAGCAGTGGACTACTATCAGATCATATTCCCAGGTAAAGTATTGCAGTCACAGATTAAAAAAATAACAAGCGTGAAAACAAAATTACAAAACGCAAGTAAAAATATATTGCACAAGATTTAAAAATGAAAGCAACATTTTCTGAATAGCAAACAATTGTCACGAATAAAGTGAATCGTAAATCAAAAAATTAATAACCATTTTTCAAAATACTATGAAAGTAAAACATTTTTTAGAGTATATTTAGAGTAAGACATTCAATATGTGTGAATCATTCACTGTATACTGTTCTGCTGTGGCTTTGTTTGGACTCTTCATAAAAATAGAGCAAAATAGTTACAATATTAAACTCACTCAAAATGTACTTCTTGTTACATTGATTTTATACTACAGTACATGAAAAAATTTCCTCATGTGATATTCCTTAACTGTATGTGTCATTTTATAATCTCAGAGTAACACAAAATGTGATAAATCTTACTAAACCATCAACCTTATCAATTACATACTGTACATGAAATTAAAAGCTGCAACAGTGTTTATAAAAAAAAACAATACATGACAAAAAATCAGCTAATTATTGCTTACAGACAGTTAACAATTACGAGCAATATACAGTAAACTAAACAATTGTGACTGGGATGTGTTACTCTTACTGTTTTATCCTCTCCTAACAGTAATAACCATAAGACTTATGCTGCATTCACGTGCTATTGGAATTATCGTAAATACGAGTTTCCTAGTCAGAAATTGGCCATATGATATAGGCCTCTCGAAGGCTGTTCATGTCCAATTTCAGACTAGGAAGCTCGTATTTATGATAATTCTGATAGCACATGAATGCAGTATTATTATCAGTCAGGTATGGGCGAGCCAGGCACATATAACGGTGACTTCACGAGGCCGGTGCATTTTGTGGCTGCTCCCTTTCGCGATGTGGCCAAAGAAGAATAAATACAGGTGAATATAACCACGAAGGGTCACTAGAATGGCTCATTTAACTTTAACGAATCGCCAGGCAGGCGTACAGCAGTGACAGACAGACATATATGACGGTGTCCTGTATAGAAAGATGTTTCCCAGCTAAAAGTTAGGCTATCCATTTTCACCTGTACATGTGAACAACACTGAGCATCTGCAGCTAATGAGACGCACAGGCGTGACATCACCACCCCTCTTCGACTGATTGGCTGAGGAGGAGCTGTCAATCAAGAACCAGTGGACCAATGATGACGCTTAAACCCGCCCTGATTTACATGAAACTCTAACCTCTGAGGGGAAAACAGCATAAGCATTCAAAAAATAAAAAGAGCAGAAAAAACTGAGAAATATAAACAAGGAAAATTTGATTTTGTGCGCAAGTCAGATAATTTTACATTATTGTTTCAAATTTGTGCAATATGATTTTAAATGAGTTTAAAGTTTTGATTCATGCTTATTATTGTAAAAAAAAATGTTATTATTTTTCTATCCGTGATAGGGATGGGATGAGATCTCGTAGCACGAGATCTCGCGAGATCCAATTTGCGACGAGACGATATCCTCCTGAAACATTTTGCAGTGTTTACATTAGAGCTGCACCATTAATCGTTAAAAAATTGCGATCTTGATTCAAACACCCACGAGATCTTTTTCCTGAATGACAACGATCAGCTATGTCTATTGCGACATCACGAGTGTCAGTGGAGCGTGAAGCAGGTTTTGTAGCTGCCCATGTGTGAACGCTGTCATTCACTGATACGGGAGGCGACAAAACACACGCTGCTCATGCCCACTGACACGATTGAAACAGGTGTTAAAGACATTCAAATCTGCATTCATGCTGCTGCTGGTCCACAACACAAACAGTGACACATTTAAATAACAGATCAAATAGAGGCGTGCACGAGAAGACCAAATAATGCCGAACAATGAAACACAAATAGAGGCTGCACTAATGCAGAAACACATCTGCAGCGTGAAAGTATTTAAAACTGTACGAGAAAGAACTGTACAAAACTCATTACAAGCACGAAGCACCGACTGCGAGACTGTTAGCACTGCAACTCATGTCTCCGATGAGAAGAGGAAGGGTGGATGATGCTGGTTACTGTATGATGAATGAAAATAGTAAATAAACTGCAGAATGTTATGTTTTCTAATACACGCACGGATTGCATGTAATGCTATTCAAAAAGCGCTGCACGAGCTCGCGGCGCCAGGGTTCAAAGTCCAAAGCACAAGAAAAATCTGCGCTAAACACTGTTACTCGTCAGCTGCTCAGTAACATTTGTATTAGTTTTTTTAAAGGCATGTGCCAATGCGATACGTGCGCCAAACATCTTCCCAAACTCATCAGAATCATTTATAAATCTGCTGTCAATAAAAAGAAGCACTGAGGTCTTCCTGCGGGTTTCTGCCAAAATAAAAGCTCCATCAACATTCATAAATGTTAGTATTGTAATTTTAATGTTGTTCTGTAAAATTAAGCAATAAAGTAAGACAATAATAATGATAATAATAATTTTCCTACAACAGCTCTATTAATAAATGTATTATAACATTCACACAGTGTTCAAATTGGGATCTGTAATATATTCTAATGTTTTAAAAGAAGTCTCTTCTCAGCAAGGCTGCATTTATTTGTTCAGAAAAAAATACAAGCCTGATTCAAGAAGGGGGTCCAAAAATTGTGCTTTGTTGGTATAGAACAGGGTTCCTCAAATCTTTCCCTGGAGGTCCAATCTGCTGAAGAGTTTAGCTCCAACCCTGATTAAACTCACCTACCTGTGATTTTCTAATGATCTTGAGGACTCTGATTAGCATGCTCGGGTGTGTTTGATTAGGGTTAGAGCTAAACTCTGACCAAGAATGGTCCAGATTTGAGGATCCCTGGTATAGAATGTCTGATAGAATGTTAAAAAAAATGTTTAAGTGTTCAGTAAATATTTTTCAATTGTTGTTTTGTAATTGATTTTTGTATTTAACAGTAAAAAGCACTTTTTGGCTATTTAATTTATGCAATGGTGAAAAAAATGGCAAACTAGGCCTACATGGGGGAAAAAATGCGAAACTCTTCGGCCCAGAGTTTAATTTTGTTCGGCTTCATCTTCGGCCAAGAAATGTCATTTCGGTGCATCCCTAAGATAAACACTTATTGTCTGCAGGAGCGATCACAATGAAAGTATCTTAACACTTGTATTGTAAACGACAACCCGTTTAAAAAGTATTTGTCATTTAATCATTCATTCAGGAGATTCCAATAAGTGAAAGAAGACACTGACTCCTTCATTTAATTTTTATTTTGTTCAAATGAATATATATTTTTAAAAGACTTAAGCAATGAACATTTTGTCAGAACCACTAGTAAATTACGCTATTTTGTTTAGTTTTCTAATCTTTTTTTTCAGAATTGTGAGAGAATCGTGATCTCCAATTTTGTAAAAACAAATGTGATTCTCAATTTATCCAGAATCGTGCAGCTGTAGTTTACATGTTGTTATTACTGCATATAATTAATTTAAATAGAAGTTTAATTTCATAAAGTACAAATTCATTTCAAAATGCACCATTTTTTGTATTTTGTGTTTTTCAGTTGAATAAAAGACTATTTTTCCCTATATATTTCATCATTGAGGATTTAAAAAAAAGGTCTAAAATCTCGTCTCGTTCTCGTGAACCCAGTCTCGTGTCTCGTCTGGTCTCGTGGGATAAGTGTCTCGTCACACCCCTAATCCGTGACCATTGTTTGCTTTTCAGAACATTTTGCTTTCATTTTTAAATCTTGTGCAATATATTTTTACTTGCGTTTTTACATTTTGTTTTCACGCTTGTTATGTTTTTATCTGTGACTGCAATACTTCAGGCGGGAATCTGATCCGATAGACTACAAGTCCTAACCCAGTTTATCCTTCAGACTCTTTTAACGGCATCATTTCACTTTGAATGATTATTTGAAGACGGAAACCTTTTAGGGAATTGTAGCTTGTTATATTTAACTACAAATAATTCTAGTCCTTTATATGCTAGGTTGAGTTTTGACCTTCTTCCAGACATGATTTGACATCATTAAGACATCTTTTCCTACACAACTAACAGGATGCTTTGGGACAGCTGTCAACATGACCTTCACTTTGAGACGGAGAGCAGATAACAGAACGTTATGAACAGCTAAATCAGGCTGCATGGTCTCCTGTGACATTGAGCACACACACGCTTTCACCATTCTAAAATAAAACCTGCATTTGTAAATTCTACTGTAGTTCATGTCAGGTGAAAGAATTTGGATGTGGAAGTGATTTGTGCTTTTATAAGAAAACTATTCTGAAGATTTTTCTTAGATGCATACTGTAAATGTAATACTAATGGCACAATTTTAGTTGACAGAGATAACAAAAATATCCATATTTTCATATCCATAGTCATGTATGTACAGTGTAGCACTAGGACCCAGCTAACTACAGATGCTTGGGCAAATGAAAACATGCTGAAGCAATCTACCCATCCAATTAAACTCCTCCTAATCATTTTGTTGTGGAGCAAACAATTAAACTGATTATTTGCACAAACAGTTAACCAGCATGGCTTATTCTATGAGTTATCGGCTTTCACTAAATAAGGTTAAGAATAGAGTTCATCCAATAATAATCATCAGTCCAATAGAGTCAAATATTCAGGTCACTTCACTGAACATATGCTCTGCTTATTATGATCTGGATGATATGAAAGTTTGCTGTATTAGACCAGAAAATATATAAATTGCCCCTAGTTAACAAGAAAAAACATATCAAATGCACTTGAATCATGTACACAGCTTAGCAGATGGTTTCTAAAATTAGCTAATTCAGTATCACTCAACTGAGAGTGTAAAACACTGACAAATGGGGTCAGATGTATTTTACACTTGCTAAGGCTAATTTGGTCAAAGTCGGTCTTAGATTTGAATGCAATCCAGAAAAGAAAAGCATTTTAAGCTTCACAAGCAATTTTGGCTTTTAGGATTAAATGATAAACACAAGTGATCCAGGCGATTGAAACACACTTTCAGTGGGAAGAAATTAGTGAGACTGACTGATTGCCTCACATGCTTAAACTGTTTTATACTCTCACTTAATATTTGCATTTGAACTCCAAAATCTTTATTGCAAAATCTCACATTAGCTAATTTTGGAACAGCAACACATGCCTTTGCGTTATTTCAAAGTAGATATGGCCATATGAGCGACATCTGAGCTCTAATTTAGCTTTGCCCCCAGATAAAACTTGATCCTGACAGCTGAAACTATACTCGCAATTCTGGTTCTTCACTCATCAGGAAGATGACGTGTAAATGTGATTGTCTCAAGGCTGAATTCTGCCACACATCATTATCACTGAAGAGAATCACAAGTTTTTACATTTTAAACATTTTCAGCTGTTGTTGGATTACCATTTTCCTGTCCTTGAACACAACAGCAATAACCACTATATTTCTGCATGAAAGAAGTATTACATTTGTTGAGCTAATGTTATTTCATTTTATCTTTGCCTTGTCCTTGATCACTGTTCAGCTGCCTCACTGTGTGTGCTACAAAGAGACGGAGAGAGAGAGAGAGAGAGAGAGAGAGAGAGAGAGAGAGAGAGAGAGAGAGAGAGAGAGAGAGAGAGAGAGAGAACTTTTTAACAGTTATCTAGGGATAGTGATTCAATAAGCAACTGGAATCTTATTAAAGCCACCTAATCGTATCCATAGCATTGAAATTCTGACCACTACAAGTGTCCTATCCATGCCTTTGCAACCACAGCAACAAGTTCATGTCAGTCAAATGACTTGTTAACAAGCAGGGGAGATAAAGTCTCCTTATAGCAAAGAAAGACAAGTGCTGAGTTCATTCATATGTATGTGCTCTTGCGGTGTAATGGACCCATTATGCTGTAAACAGCTGGAGCCAATGAATGAGGAATATGAGTAGGGTTTATACAAATGGCTCATTTAAATGCAATAAATGACTAAAAGGGATAAATTGTACAAAGCACAGAGGGGCACTGGCCCTAAAGTGCCCATTTTGGAAATTATTTGTTACATGCAGATAAATTGGAAGCTTCAAGGGTCCATTTAAAATGATACAGAAATAATTTGCATCCATAATCGCTTTTGAGGATTAACGACCGGGGACAATAACATTGCTTGTGCTTTTGGTCCTGCCTTGCTCTTTAAACAAAATTGGTTACACAGGTGTAAAAGGCCTGGTAAAAACACACAAGCGGTCATCTGGAACTGGGACAGGGTGCTGCTGAAGCAAGATCGCCTCCCATCAATAACGCTGACCTCAGCAAAGCAAATGGCTGATCGTTGTTTAGAACGATCCACATCAGAGCAGATATATTTCAATCACTGCCGTTCTAAACACAAGTAGCACTTAATAGTCTCAGCTCGACTGAAATGTTATGAGCATATAAAAAGATGAATACTGAATGCATTTGCATTTTACATGACAAATATGTGTGTCTCCTTAAAATGACAAATCAACCAAAAAATCTGTCATCATGTTGTTCCAACTCCAAGCTGTTATAGCTTTCGTGTTTTTTTTCTGTGAAAAAAATGATGTTTTTTCCCCAGAGATGATCTTTATTCCATTCAATGACATTCTGTCATACATCTCCGTATGTGTTTCACAGTCATTCTTATTTTAAGAGTAAACGATGACTGGATTTTCATGAACTATCCCTTTAAAGATGCAAGTATTTACTACGTACAAAGAGCACAGTACATCACCCTGTTTCTGCTTCACGGAGATATCTAATTAAGTCATCTACGAGATTTATGTCTGTCTGGCCTGTGGAATACGCGCGCATCCTCACCTCATACACGAGCGCGCGCGCGCTACAGCCCCTGCTTCATCCCATAATAATCAGAAACACAGTTAAGATCTGGGTCAGAGGGTAAAATATATATATATAATGTGTTTTCAACAAATTAACCAGCTATTTCTGGCGATATGCGAAATCGTTCAGTTATCAAAAATGTTAGCACTGTGATAAAAAAATGTAGTGGCTCATTAACATTTTTTACTTTAATATAGAAAGCATCTAATCTAACAAAAGTAAGGGAAACAGGTTATAAATAATCTTATTTTTCTCACTCATATTTCTAATCCAAAATTCCTCTCGTTTCTGTTGTCGAAGACATTTGCTTATCGACTAGCATCTTTGATTCATTGTGCGGTCGTAACGTTACATACATTCAATATCTCTGATGGCATAATCATACATGCTTTAAAACGGCTTGTTTTTGCGACCTTTAGATAAACAAACCTGCTGACAAATCCGCGAACGAACCAGAACCCACACAGACCTAGACAAACGGCTGATACGATACCAGATCAGCAATATTCAACCTTTCGTGAAGGAACAACCTCGAACAGAAAGAAAGATATTTGAACCACATACCAATAATCAAACATCTGAAGAATGATTTGACAGATTAGACCTACCGCTGCTGATGCTGAGCTGTGCGTATGGCGCGTCGCGAGCGCGCACACAGACACGCGAGTGCGCGAGAGGGAGAGGGTGTGGCCTATGAGCCTGTCTTCACTTACACACTACGAGTAACGATGACACTTGAAGAATGAGAAATATGCAACAATGTGATAGCACGACAGTGTACATTTCTGTGTCTTTAACTGGACCTCGAATATATAAGTCATTTATAAATAAGATGTTGGGTGAACACAAGTAAAGTGGCCCAATTTGCCTATCTATCTATCTATCTATCTATCTATCTATCTATCTATCTATCTATCTATCTATCTATCTATCTATCTATCTATCTATCTATCTATCTATCTATCTATCTATCTATCTATCTATCTATCTATCTATCTATCTATCTATCTATCTATCTATCTATCTATCTATCTATCTATCTATCTATCTATCTATCTATCTATCTATCTATCTATCTAAAGTGTGTACAAATACTCAAGCAACTGAAGTGTTTCAGAGGAGGTAAGAGAGAGCATAACTTTCACCACTCTTGAATTTATCGTTTGAATTCATGTTTGTTCTAGTGTTCATTCAATACAGATAGCTACCTGATCAATAATACCCCCAAAAAATATTCACTTAGCACCATAATATCAAAATGAATATACTGTAAAATAGTTGGACATACTATAACAGCTCAACCAATTCTATATTTTTCAGCCTCAGGTGCTCTGATGGTCAAGAATGACAAGGATGGGCCGTTTAGCAGTTTATGTACAGCTGATCCCAGACCGACAGCTGCAGGGCAAGACTGCCAAAATCTGACCCATTAACTGCACTCCATCAGCATTCTCTCGCAGACAGTCTGCCGGACTCTGACCACCTCTTGGACAGCGAGCCAGCGCAGAATTGTGTTTACAGTAAGAGGGTGAGCATGCTGTCAGATCCGGAGATTAAAACGAACAAAACATAGGAGAATATTTCTACTACATGAAAAACTAAACCAAAATTATGATTTATCTAATTCCATTGGGAATTTTTTTTTTTATTTAGGGAGTAGCCTATGTTTTTAATAGCCGGAGGTGATGAATGCATCTAGCTGCTCCAAAAAGTGTTTGCATTTGTTAAATCAAATTTAAATTGATGCTATTACAAGATTATAAATAGACACTTCCAGATATATCCTAAGCAACTGTTCAAAGCAGCAGTCTGGCTGCCGCGCCCTTACTGCAGACAGCCTGTGTCCATCTCTCGAATTATCTCAGTTATTTCATCCTTTCATTACAGTCCCATGATAACAGCTTGCTCTTACTAAACGCTAACACATTAGCACATTACCGCAGATTTAAAGCCTCTTGTAAGAGAAAAAGTTAGATGGGAAAGCACTTCAAATGTCTTTCTGGTCAAAATTCTTTACAGATACTATTTTTATGCTCCAGACCCTAACAGTAGGGAACAGTGGTTTTGCTTACTACAACAATAACCCCCCGTCTTTCCTAAGACATTTGCTCCAGAGTCTGGGCGTGGGCTTAGGTTTCACCGTGGTGCAAGATCCAGCCCTGCAATCAATGCCACCATCAAGCAGACTGGAGTCGCCTGAGCAGCATTCTGACTCGCAGTGTTCATGTGCAGACTGCAGGGGTATAAAGAGCACAATCAATAGCCCATTCTGAATTATTAATCAACGCTAGAAAACACACCGGACCCTTGTAAAAGCCCTCTCTGCTTCGGCTTCATAAGTGAAGAGATTTATAGTCTTATACGGTGTAATGTCTAAGACAAGATTTGCATTTCCTGTGCTAATGTTAAGGTGAGATAATCACAAATCAACACTTCACTTAACAGCTCAAGTTTCAGCGTCAAGTTTCGGTGTCTGTGAAAATCATCTCAATATTGGATTTTCAGTAACAAATATCTTACTTGTGCATATAATTTTAGCATCCAATGTCTAATTTTATGATTTCATAATAAACTCCTTTACATATAAGACTGTCAGTGTGGTGGTACCCTTTCAATGGAAACTAATATTCACACTTTATGTACCAATTTGAACTTTTAAAGTATCTAAGGTACAATTTAGGGGTAGATAAGGTACAAAAATGTCCCTTTTAGCTTTTATGGTACCACCTCTGTGGTTTTTTTTTACTCAGAGCATTACTTAAAAAAAGATAATTTATTAATAGAACAAAGATTAATGGAGTTCGTTCTACAAGAAAATGCTATTTCAGTCTTTCTACTTCAAAGTGTCATGTTTAATTTAATGTGCTACTTGTATTAATTGTGAAACATACTAGCAATTTCTCAGTGAAAATTGTTTCCACGCTTTTTTATGAACTAATTTCTTTTAAACTCACATGATATATTATATAACGAGATGAAATCTTCATAAACAAGTGTAACAGCTATTGAATTAGAATGCAGCGTCTCCTCGTCTTTCTATCAGTGCAGAGGGGGTTGCAGTTGCACCTCTGATAGACTCATCGCTCATTTTTCTCCACCCTGTCAATTTCCTCTGGTTATTGACTTCGTTATGTTTTGAGCATCACATAAAAACTCATGCAATTAAATCCTAACTGCATATATTTGGAGGCTTTTACAACCAAACGTGCTACACATAAGGGCTATTGCAGCAGTGAGCTGTGGCCGCAGTCATTAACGTGCGGCATGTTGCTGAAAAATCTAAATGAATTGAACAATGCCCGAGACAGCTGGGGCCATGGTGACCATTCCAGCCTCCCCCCTGCTGCCTCTAGGGAGGTAAAGGGATCTGTAACGATTGTTCAAGGACCCATCCATCTGTGTCGGTTGTAAAATCCTCGGATGAAGTTTCAAGAGACAACCACTCATAACGGAATAGCAACACATATGGGAGGTCTATCATATACTTTCATCATATTATTTCAGAATCAATACAGTAATTTTATCTTTTTTATATAGAAAATATTTATTTTCTAATAACATACATTGCATTATTATTATTATTATTATTATTATTATTATTATTATTGACATAATGCATCAGTCTAAAGAAATTCCTGACCTGTGTTCACTTGTCCTGAAGTTTATTCGGTTGATATGTTGACAGAGGTTCTCTTGCACTTTTCCTCTTGAGACAGAGGTCATATGGGAATTAACTCAGCAGCACTTAGAAGCACAAATATTGCTCTCCTGCTTAGAAAATGCAGGCTTTCTTTTCAAAATTAATGTAATCTATATATATATATATAAGATTTTGCCTCACACATAACTCAATGTTGTTACAATGAAAACCTGCTTGTACTGCTTTGTGTACTTCGTGCACACACACACACACACACACACACACCACACACACACACACACACCATAGGCGTACTGTACAAACATGTGCTATTGCACACACCCTACACAAACAGCCCTCACAGGAGACACACAAAAAAACACACAAGCATGGGGACACTGAAAATGTCACACACTCACACACACACACACACACACACACACACACACACACACACACACACACACACACACACACACACACACACACACACACACACACACACACACACACAGACACACACACACACACACACACACACACACACACACACACACACACACACACACACACACACACACACACACACACACACACACACACACACACACACACACACACAGACACACACACACACACACACACACACACACACACACACACACACACACACACACACACACACACACACACACACACACACACACACACACACACACACACATAGGGGAATTTCAGACAGACAGACAGACAGATAGATGATAGATAGATAGATAGATAGATAGATAGATAGATAGATAGATAGATAGATAGATAGATAGATAGATAGATAGATAGATAGATAGATAGATAGATAGATAGCAGATAGATAGATAGATAGATAGATAGATAGATAGATAGATAGATAGATAGATAGATAGATAGATAGATAGATAGATAGATAGATAGATAGATAGATAGATAGATAGATAGATAGATAGATAGATAGATAGATAGATAGATAGATAGATAGATAGATGGTAATTTACATTCTGCATGTAAACGAACAAAGAAGCAAAAGTCAAAACTGCTCTTATTCAAGTGGTTAAAACCTTGCATTAACTAAAAGTCACTTGGTTTTGTGCTCTGACATTTACAAGCAGTCAGCCATGATGACACTGCACTCACGTCCTGATCAGTATTCCAAGCACAGCGGCAGGAGTGTCAGACCAGCCGTACTGAGCATGCTCAGTCCTCATCCATCATCTTCCACTGCTGGCTAAAACAATGAAAATGACTTCAGTACAGAACAGAGCGGCAGTGACTGCCACCTGTCAGAGACCAAGGTGAAGTGGAGGAAGCCACTCTGTGTGCTGTGAGAAGAGAGAGCTGCTCCTCTGTTCTCATTACAGAAAGATTTTATTCACACTTCTGCCTTTCTATCACAAACGCACAGTAAACAAACCAGCAAGTCAGCCTGCAGATATAGATGACAGGTGGCAGGATATGAACTACTACATCTCTCACAGAGAATATGGGCATCTAGGGAATAATGGAATGCATAAAACACTTGAAACGCTGTGTGGGTGCAACAGTTTTGCTTTTTTCATTATTATTCTTGTCAAGCATCTGGGATGGGCATGCTTTTTATGGTTTGTGAGATCACCGGGTGAAATATCCACCTTGTAACCTAATAATCAATACAGGAGTTAATTATTGATTGAAGTCAGTTTCGTGACTAAGCATTGAATTATAATAAACAATAGTAGAAGAATCCCCAGCTTAGAAACAAAGACGTTGCTGTCAAAAAAGGCAGGCTCTGTGAAATAACAAAGGGATTCTTACTGTCAAGATTCTCTGAGCTGAAAAAGCAGCAGTTCTTTGCCTGCAAGCCAGAATTAGAGGTAATAGTAGCGGACAGGAGTTCACAGTGAGGCCAGTTCACTTCTAGACAAGGTCAAACTCTGACACTGAATGAATGCATCCTAGAAATTCACTGGTGATTACAATTTGAGTAAATGTGTAAAAGGTGTGGCATGATGACATTCTTATAGAACAATGTGCATTTATGTTAGAAATGCACATTGTATAGAACAATTGTATAGAACTGTATAGAACAATTGTGACATAAATGATCCAAGTTTAGTTATCTTATTCTTTATTGCAAAATTCTAAAACTGGCACCGTATTGAAGATAAATTGGCTCTCATTTTAACCCATATCATGGTGTGTGATAGTGAACTATGAATTTCTGATGGTGTTTGTATTTGCACTGTTCTAAACATTAATATCTTATGTGCAACACCAGCATGCTGTCTCAGTGGCCATACACGTGCTTCTAAATTATTTTTTCAAACTTTATGATTTAAATGGGGATGATTGTACTGAGAATAACTTTCATATTTTCTTCAACTGAATACTGTTTTGATGTATTAAAAGAGTTGACAGTCAAAATTAAAACTGCTGGATGATAGATATTCTTTATGAAAAACAAGATAATGTGAATTACAGAATGTACAATGTTTTTTAAATAAAGAAATTGCAGTGTACAGCGTTTATTATGAAGGGGTAGAATACACTCAGTAGTACTCATGACTCACTTTTAAATAGGCTACTCTTTTACTCTTACTCAAGGCTAGTTTTTGGACAAGTCTTACTCAAGTAGTTTTTTGGACTTTTACTCTAGTATGTTTTTTCTCACACTACATTTTTTGGAAGGTAATGGTACTTTTACTTGAGTATGTTTTTTCAGTACTCTTTACACCACTGCTGATGAATCAGCCAGATATACAATAAACTACCTTCAGTTTAGCATCAATGTATACCCAACTGAAAGCTTTCAACAAAAAAACTCTGTTACCTTTGGAAAGAAAACCACACTGAAGAACAACAATCTGCTTTAAATAATCTGTTTCATTTTTTGTTCAGATTCCCAGTCTTTAGGAAGCATAATAACTAACACAGTTAAAAATGTGGAAGAAAAGGACCTGATTTGTTAAGCCTGACAGAGATCACAGATGAGATGAGCATTGTCTATGCTCTGAATCCCAGTGCAGCAACAAAACTATTGGTTCATAAGATGAATCAAACATTTAACATTTGGAGCACAAAGTTTCCTCGGTTAGATATGTAACAACAGTGATTGACCTCTAATAAGCAAGTTCAAACATCATTTGGAGCCACAAAGTTTCCTCGGTCCCGATGCTGTTTGAACCTTGTCTTTTGAGGTTGCTGGACTGTAGAGATCAGTGGATTGGCACTTGGCTGGCTCTCTACAAAGTCTGCCCTTGAGAGTGAGAAAAAGCCTTTCTGGCTTCAAAGCATAGTTTTCCCTCAGTGATGGAGGAGCATTTATATCGTTTTATCTGTCCAGCCCTTATTCAGAGAGCTAACTGCATCTTTCAGCCCCACACAGCTTGGGGAAATCACCTAAAACAATGGCTTGTCTTAACAATAACTTAATAATTGGCCACTGTTCATAGAATTTATTTAATACAGATTATATTTTTTTAAAATATTTTATTTCAGTTTTAGTTATTTTAGTACATTAAAAGTTAAAAGGAAACAGGTAACTAGCTGAAATAATAAATACAATTAAATAAATTAATTTAACATTTATTTCAAGTAACAAAAAGTATTTGATGGTTTTAGTTTACTATAATAACCCTGATCGACAGAAAGCACTCTTCAGCTGCATTAGCTATTGAATAATACATTTAGCTATGGTCCTATTTGATGTCCTGACATTCAAGTGGATAAAAAACAGCATTTAAATCTCAATGTGGTGCTGAAAGAGTTAAAACATCCCACCAGCAAGCACTCTGATCTATAAGCATATAAGACCCATAACATATAAGACCCATAAGCCCATTATGGACTCCACTATACACTGATAGGGTCTCACGCGGACTGCTCCTCTGCTGAATAGAAATTGGTGGAGGAAATCATTTGGAAGATATATTATATAAGATATTGTTATTAATAGTATGATCCACTGGTAAATAATAATAGAGAAGGGACTGATGATTAATTCATGCAGTGATAGATAGGGAGTCAGCAGTCACATGAGGAACCATATGGCATAACGCAGGCTAACAGAGAATTTATATTGAAGCCATAACTTACAACACCCCAGAAAGGAGAGATTAAGAAAGACAAGAAAAATAGGTGATGAAGTAAGTAGTGATAGAGTGACCATACAATGTATGCAAGTGTGTGTGTGTGTGTGTGTGTGTGTGTGTGTGTGTGTGTGTGTGTGTGTGTGTGTGTGTGTGTGTGTGTGTGTGTGTGTGTGTGTGTGTGTGTGTGTGTGTGTGATGTGTGTGTGTATGCCACGTGCAGATGCTTTAGATTGCTTTATCCTCTGCCTCCCTTGCTCATAGCTGATGTGCCACAGTTGGCTATAGCAGTCCTGTACAACCAGTTTGTGTGTGTATATGTGTTGGTGTCGTTGTGTGTGTGTGTGTGTGTCCCCCTGTGTGTTGTGTCCTAAACAACTTCATGCAGATGCATTGTCAGTTACTCCACTCAGTGAAAATCCAGTCCTCTGTAAAACTGATTATTTGTTTAAAACAACTGCTTGCTGATGGCTGCAGTGTGCAGCATAGCATGTTGTTATCAGCTGTGCTGCTCAGAAATTTTATTCTCAAATCATAAAAATTAGCTCTTCTCTCAGGTCATCCAAGATCTGATTTATAAATGTAACATTACATCACTTGTGAAATCCAGTGAAAATTCAGTCCTCTCACATAAAAATTCACTGATATATTTGTTTAAAACTGTTTTGGACTGTTTTTGGTGCTTGAGCTTTGTAAATTTCTCTCTTTATTCATATAAGATTTATTTTTACTGTATAAATATTGTGGACAGAGGATTTATATCTTTGCCAGAAACATAATTTTAAGGTTAAATGTGATGGATTATTTCATGGATTGATTGATGCAAATGTTTTGCTTCACAATACATTAACTGATAGATTGTAATGTTTTCATCAGCTGTTAGCACTCTCATTCTCACGGCACCCATTCACTGCAGAGGATCCATTGGTGAGCCGGTGAAGTAATGCTACAATTTCTCCAAATCTATTCTGATGAAGAAACACTCATCTTTATCTTGGATGGCCTGAGGGTGAATAAATTGTCAGCACATTTCCATTTTTTGATGGGCTATTCCTTTAAACACACAATTTAAATATATATATATATATATATATATATATCTTATACAACTCAAGAACTACTGATTTAAAATCCTTATTCTTTTACACATATAAAAGGACTTGACAAATTCACACGTTTAACAACAACGTTTCACAAGGTTGTGTAATCCCAGGAGTGTCACACTCTTCCACCCATATAGCTGTTCCAGATTGGCTGTTAGTCTGTGTGTTGCCTGGAAACATGCAAAGCTTGTTGCTTTCATTTCTTATGGGACAATATTCATCGGCAGAAAAGAGATATACAAACTAACAGGTGACATGCTGATCTGATTCTTGCTCAGTTATGAATTATAAACATCCTTGAATCACAAGAACATATAACACGGGTGAAAAACAACATTCACACGCTCCAAACTGCATGTACTCTTCTGAAGAAAGAGCATACAAATGTTAGAAGCTTACTGTCAATGCAAACAGAGCCACGCTGAAAAGGAATAATTAGGGTAAAATAAACGCACTCCATAATTGAGCGTGCATTTACAGAATGCTGCTATTTGATTGGCTGTGCACGGGACCTCAGGTGGCTTTGCCAGGGCAGCCTCACAGGAAGCCTTACATCAATGCAATCTAATCTTTCTCCCTTTGATTTCAAATAACTGTTGTCTCACCTTCTCACCTTCACATAATATATTAGCTGTCAAATGGCAGGAAGCTACCTGCTATCACAAATACTGTGATTCTGACAGAGTAAACAGAACATATGTTCTGAATCTCACAACATCACAGGTGTTCCTTATGCCAGAAGCGGCATGAATGCATTTACAAAGCAATTAAAGCTGTATGCTTTTACTAGGGGTTGAGGTTGGTCTGCACAGACATAAATCACTCTGGTTTCTATGCAGTATTTTTTAATGCGCCTACACTGAGTTTTAAGAAGACACAGATGAGCATCAATTCTTTTACATTTTGCAGTATTAAATATTGTACATTTAAAAAATATAAATCAATAAATAATCAAACACATGGCTACTAGACATCACACTGCATCATCTTCCTGCTGTATCTTCCTGACCTACTGACTGGGCAGAGTGTCTTGCTTCAAAACTGGGCAGAGTGTCTTGCTTCAAATGGCCAAATCAACAAAGATCCCTATGCACATTTCATAAATCAATAGGAATGCTATACAAGATAAACAATACAACAAAAGAAAACCCTTTCCAGGTTTTCAATTTTAAAATGGCACGTTTAATTCAACGTGTTACTTGCTGTTACTTTGCTAAATTTACTGGCAATTTCTAAAATAAAATAGTTTCTGCTCCATTCTTTAAGTGTATAATGATGAAACATCATCTGCACATGCGTACATAAGTGTCTTTATATGATGCTCAAATGTTAACAGCTGTTTCGCTTTAGCGGTTCTGCACTGTTTATCTGAATCACGTCTGTCTGGTTCATGTACATGAGTGACTACTGAACTCTTCATGCTGACCCAAAGACAAAACAACCCAAAAGTTGGCGACTCACCCTGTTTAATGTGTTCTTTCACTGAATCAAGCTGGTGATCTGATGCAATTTCTCCAATCACAATAAGCATATAGTATCGTGTCTGGCAGAAAGGAGGACCGACGCACCGCTGCTGTCCAAGGTGCTGAACAATCTCGCGCTTCTCCTGAGGACCTGCAGCAGCATCTCCTAGCGCCATTTCCATGGTAACCGAATCTGGAGCCGAGGGAATTTCCATGACAACTGCATCCACCAGCCCTCTCCGTGAGGCGGGAGCAAAGGAGGAGCGGAACGAGTGGCTCGGAAAATACGTCCTGCTATTGGTCATCAGCTGCATCAAACGCTTACATTTCATCATGACATCTTTGCTATCAATAATGTATTCTGAGATACCTGGGGGAAATAGCTGTTTACACTCCATCTGCAAATGACTTCATTACGACAAGAAAACTGGATGCAATCCAGAATAATTCATTCTCAAAAACTGATGTTTTCGCTTTTTACTGAAAGACAACCACAGCCAAGATTTATCTTATTACAATCATATATTTTTGATCAATAATCAATTAATCTTTTTATCTTATGTTTGTGCCGGGACGACACACAAATATCCAGTACAGTCTTTGTTCCTTTGTTTTTCTGATTCTAAACAGATGCACTAAAGGAGCCAATTCTCTACACTGTACCTTATTCGTGCGATGGCTTTCGTACTGCAGATGAAATATGATCTTTGAACACATGGTTTGGGTCAGTATGGCTTTTACTGGCTGATATATGATATATAACATTTCCACAGTGTCATGAGTCAGCATCCTTTCAGAGGTTTACTGCAAAGTCCTCATTGCAGCTACTGAACATGAAGAGGATTGTATACCGCCCTCTGCTGTTTACTTCAAAGCACAAACAATCATTTACAGTATATTGATTTCACTGATTTTATGAAAAATAAAAACAGTCATTTTTGAATATACACATTTTGTACAATATATTTTAAATTATATTTTACAATAGGGATTTTCTTATTATTTTTCATTGAATTTATATTATGGTGTTGCATTAGGATTATATTATTTCCATTATATCTAAACGTTACAAGTTGTCTGCTCACATCTTGTCTCTGTTATTTACCATTATTTGTATTATTTCCATTATATCTAAACGTTAAATGATTGTCTGCTCAATCTTCTCAGGTGGCTGTTAGACTACTTACAATATGCATAATATTTTTGTACATTTAGTACATTTACATTTTGTACATATTTTGTACATTTAGTACATTTGTGGTCTCATCTGATATTTCTATTTTTTTGATGGCTCACTGCTTACTGGAAATTCTCGTAAATTGTTTTTTATAATGTATTTTTCTTACCCAACTCATATAGGCTACTGGTAAGTTTTAAGTAGTGGTCTTAATATTATTTACTATCGATTATACCTTTACTCCACTAAGACTTTGAGCTCTGCAGCTCTTTCAGGGTTTGTGTTTCGTTTGTAAGACTTCTTGTCTTGGTTACTTGTTTAGTTATGTGTGTCACATTTATTGGTTGACTGCTATGTAGTCATAATGTCAGCTGTCACCCAGCATGACCACTTCTGATCACCCTCCTACCTCTTTATTATTCAGTAACAAGGTTTTTTGCTCCTCATTAATGGCCCAAATGCTTTTACAGACTTTACAGCACAGATACACTGTACCTGTTTGCTTTGACAATTTGTGACCCTCTCTGTGAAAACCCAGCTAAAGTCGATTTGTTGTGATTTACTGTTTTCTATATAAAATCACCCTTCATAAAGTAAAGAACATTCTGTGAAAATGTAACCTAATATTGACTGAGTAAGGTGATGTCAAAGATTGAAATTATAGTGAAATTAATGGTTGAAATCCAACTTTGATGCTTGTTATCTCATAATTAGATTTTGAGACTTTAGCCTGGATTTCACAGAGAGGGTCACATTTAATGACCCTTAATTTCATATTTTTAAATAATAAATTACCCCCCCCCCATGCTACTTACAGGCTAATCTGAACAGAATTTGGGTATTCTCATCTACATGGCATGGTAATTGTCAGTAAGCTGATCTATGTGTTGTAATATTTGGCTAGAGTAAAAGGCATCTGTTCGTATCCTGTCTTAACATTCACTGACCTATGCTACATGTGGGGAAAAAGAGCTTTATCCATAAAATATAATAGCACTGTTAGTATTTAATTTTGTGTAAATCTGGAGCTTTCAAATGAAATCTAACAGACGCGTTCATATACATAAATCAGTGGAAAAAATAAACACTATCATTTGGCTCTAGTAGCCTATTCCTGTGTGTTTTGAAATATGTTCCTATTAATTACCATGCGCGCGCATATCAAAAGATGCCAAGGCACCGTCAAGTGACACCCATGTATCCCACACACACCCCATCATCTTCATAGAGATAATCGACTCGCTCAACCTTTCCTTTCTTCCTGCTTTCTTCCAGAAACAGACAAGCCTGCGGTTTAGCACAGGATCAGTTTCTCAGGTAATGGGCTCATTTTTGTAAGCTGTCGCCATCGCGGTGACTTGCATTATGTGCTTCCAGCGCGATGCTTTGTGCGTGATTTACTAATCTGTTATAAAGGCGTGTTAGTCCAATATAACAATGGTTCTCCGTGTGAGCACATAGTGTCGAGAGGATAACGCGTCGTTTTATTACCCGATGCCGAGACGCCAGGGAACGCTGTGCTTGATAAGAAATGTGGTGTATGAGAGATACGTACAAATATTATTTCGGAAATGCCAAAAAGCTGTAGTAAGCAGCTATCAATCGTTGCTATCGACATTGTGTCTTCTCATGTGTTTGCAGCCGCTAAACCAATGAAATGCATGATGCAACACAACACAACACAACACAACACAACACAACATGCTGACGATCAACACAGAACTAAAGCAGGTTTATGGGTCATTCCATCAAACTGATGCCGTTTCCTGTTTGAAAAGGACATTTCTGGAAGATTTAAAACATTCTGTCAGGCAAACATAATCACCTGCCTTAACAACATAAACTAATACATTTTAAGATATGCTGGAATGTAATTATGACAGGGTTCGTTTGAAATACAAGCCTGTGCTTCTTGAGTCTCTGCATTAAATTATGATATTTCTAGATATCCTCTTTTCAATGAGCTGTAACATATGTGTGTGTATATGTATGTAAAAAACAGTTTTGAGAATAGGCCAAAATAGGCCTCTTCATTATGGAAATAAAAGGAAAAATAAATAAAGTGACTATTCTATTGGATGTATTTAAAAAAAACTTATAGCCAATAGGAATATAGTAAAAGTGGAAATCAACATTGTGAAATTAATTATATATATATATATATATATGAAATTCACAAATAGCAAAAGTCACAAATGAAAAATAGTATTTTCAATTATACAGATAACTAAAGAACCGGCTCCCATATAATTTTACCCTAAGTTTGTTGTAATTGTTATTGTTTTAATAGATACTAATAATGATAATATCAGCTTAAATATCAAATCAAATCAAATCACTTTTATTGTCACATCACCACAGCACAAGTGCCTTGGTGAGTGAAATTCTTGAGAGCGTGCTCCAGACAGTGCAGAAAAAACAAAACAACAATTTACATATGGACAGTACATATTTACAGACTGTACAGAAGACAATGTGCAAAATACACATACATATACTCAGTACACATAGTGTACTATAAAGACATACTTCGTTATCAACTACACATTATACACCGTATGTACACATCTACATTATGTACACTATCTATACATTATGTAATCTATGCATAGTAATAATGTGAAGGTGCAACAGATTATACATTTACAGCAGATTGGTTGAGCAGCAGATAGTTGTGCAAAGGTGCAACAGATTATACATATGCAGTGTCGTGGATGTGCTTTTGTATGGTGTCCAGTGATAGCAGATAGGTTGTGTTAGTGCAGTGTGTGCGTGTAGTCCGGTAGATCTGAGTTAAAGTGCAGTGCATGGCATGTTGTGTGAGTGGGAGTGTGTTGTAGGGTGGGTTCAAATATCAAAGTGGGTTTCCCAGATCTAACAACATTCAATTGAATAAATGAACAACAACAATAAAAACACTTATCTCAGGATAGATGGCTTATCTCGAGCGATGTTAGCGAACTACTGAGCTAATTGCAACCCAAGCTAGCCACTGTTTTATCTCTTGTAAGTCGTGTGTTGATTTTGTCTTACTGGGGCCCTGCTTTTAGTGGGCGTGCTTTGATAAAACAGCAATGGCAAGTTGTAACAAACCCATTATTATTAATACTCTTAGTTATAATTACGCTTTTTTTCTCAATTTAAGGCGTTTTGCAGATGTGCAATGGTAAAAAATAATACACGTAAAGACCCACTGCGGCCTTTAAACATCTGCGCATTTGCAACGCTCGAGTAACAAACCCCGCCTTACCTTCTCTCTCGGCCAATCAAAACACGTTTTCTGGCTGTTCGGTTGGGCCAGGAACTTCCGTGTCCAATCAACGGCGAGCATTCCCGCAGGGGTTTTGCCGCGAAGTAAAAGCTTCCGCTAGAAGGCTGTGAAAGTGTACAGAAGTCCTGTACGTGCACTCACTGCACTGTAAAATGCAACATGTTCACTGAGATGGATTAACGCCTACCAGGGATCCAGCAGCAAGTAAGATCGCTACTTCCCCCCGCTGTGTTTTACAGGAAGGGCAGCTTTCTTTTTAGGTTATAGCTGCAGTGCTCGCTAGCTACCTGCATCATCACATCGTATCTCTCCGTGACAAAGCTGGGGCTTTTCGTGTGAAAATGCGCTGTGTAATAATTCACGCGTGGGGCTATTTGAGTCTTAGCAACTCGTTTGTGCATTTCTTGGTGTTGTTTAGATTTTACTTCTGGGATTGTATGCATTGAGTTTACTTGTAGTCTCGTGCAGCCAAGCAGCAGGAAATCTCGCGATTAAAGACCGAGATTTGTATAAATGAAATTAAGTTTTTTTTATGTAACGTTACAACTTCTTGGTAAACATGTTCTGACTGCATGAAAGTATTACATTAAACACATGCACACGTTTTTGCTTTAATATCCAAAATGCTGCAGACTGACATGAGATAATGACCCTGCATACAGCGTTCACATCATTTTGTTTCTCCCGAGTTACGTGGCCTTGTTTGCGTCACATGACCAAGCCCAGATACAAAACAAAAACAAAGATTCGAAGGAAAATATGAAATTGTCGAATGAACAATAAAAGAGACAAAACTCAGGACAGCACTAAAATTGTGAATATTCTGACAGAAGAGCATCATTCTGTCTTTCTACTATGTTGTGCTAGCAAAAGGGATTTACATTAAAAGCTGCAGAATTAAATTAATTTTACATCAATTATTATTTTCTTGTTTTCCAATGTGAAGCTGCTTTGAAACAAGCTGTATTATCTAAAACACTGGCTTGACTAAAGTACAAAGAAAAATAAAGTTGAAACTTCGAAATGCTTGCTGAAAATCAAGAAGAAACACATGGCCAGCATTTTTATTGCTGAGTTGACAGAATTACTGATAAAAATAATAACAATTAAAAGTACAATATTATTATATAAAGTACAATAATAAGTGATTTCAGCTTGAACACAAGGGGATTAAACATAAAAATACATCTTTGAACAAAATCCCGGCCAAACACATAACCTTATTTAGTTTACATTATGAAATCATGTACTTGGAGACATCAGTGGGTTTCATCTGTCGTCTCTGTGTTCTAACCCTCGTGTTTAATCTCTGTGTATGTAGACATCTGCTAACCCTGTCCCATCCTTATGGATCCTGGTGAGAGTGATCTTGATTCAAGTTTTCCTCAGACAGAAAACCCCTGCCTCATAGTGGAGGACTCCCAGCCTGACAGCGTGGCCCTAGAGGACGATCCTGACACCAGCTACTGTGCCCTGTTCACCCGCCGCCTCTCTAACCTGCAGCCCACATCACAAAGCCCTGTGCTGGTGAGGCATCACAAGCCATAGCAGCGTGTGTTTTCTATAAAGACTCTATACAGAAAATTGATATTGAGTCATCATGCCTTTGCAGGAGCTCATTTCTTCCCCTACTAAAAGTCGTTGTTTACAAAGTGACAGTCAGACTGATAAGAGTGACACTACAGCCCACTCAGGTGAGTAAATAAACTTATGAACTTATGAGATTTCATTTATTATTTGTTTACTGAAAAGGGGTTTTGATTTGTTTCAGACAATTTGCAGTCTAACCTGGGTTCAGCAGCTACAGAGCATAGTCAAGTTTTTGATGTTCACTCTTATCCTGTCTCAAAAAGGTACTAAAAATATTGAGCTGCCTTGACACCTTTCACAATTTCCATGCAGAGATACATTTAATTTGGCTAAAAAGCTTTAATTTAGTTTTTTATCCGCTGTCTTTGTTTGTAATTGTGTTTGTGCAGAAGTGTTCCAGAGCACGTGGAGTCTGAGGCTAACTCCACCACACACTGTACAGAGACACGTGGTAAGATTTCACAACAATAGTGTTTTTTATTATTTGTGTACTACTGTGATATTTATTAGTATTTTTAATTAGCATTAATTTTATATTTTCCATTTCACTTTAATTTTAGTTTGTTTAGTTTAAACTTTGTTTAGTTTTAGTTTAATTTAGTTTTAATAATACATTTTTTTGCTTTTGTGGTATTAATTAGTTTTGTATATTTCTATTTGGTGATAATTCAATTATTTAATTTATTATTATTACTATAATTATTAAATATCTATTTATTTAATGATTCAATTAACTTGTTTATTGTAGTTTTAGTAATTTTAGTACTTCAGTTTAAACTTATTTCTCTTTTATTTCAGCTTCATTTTAATTAGTTTTAGTTAACTATAACAACACTAAAGCACTGTGGCCATTCATTTCATATGATGCTGCCTCCCAAAAGTGCTCTTATTAATAGAATAAATGAATGTTTGTGTCAATCTGATCACAGAGGAGATGTCTCAGTTTGGTCTCTTGGAGCTGTCGGAGAGCCAGGGTGTCTTTGAGGAAGATGAGCAGGATGGAGCTCCAGAAAATAAAACCGACAGTCAGAAACCAGCCAGCCAATGTATGTTTACATTTTAAAGGTGCTGTATGTAGGATGGACTAGGTATTGCAGTCCAAATGCAAAATATTGGAGAGGTTTTTTTTTTCACCCGGCCCCTCCTCCTCAGACTTGACGCACACACAGGTTGCCAGATTTACGACACCAACAGCAAATAGCGCACATGACGATGAATCACATGAAACTGGCAACCCGGGGTGCAGAAATACAATTGTGTAAACTGGCAGTGGGCGTATTTCACAAACCAAAACAACACTGACATTCTGGCCCCGGAATACACATTTTCAAAGGAGAATAACTGACTGTAGCATTGTTTTTCAGATAAACAAGTATGTTAACTTAGCATGTTTCTTAAATATCTGCAAACATATTATGGTGTTTTTATGCTTTAGTAGAGTCAAATACTTACATACAGCACCTTTAATGCAAACTATTGATTTGCTACTCTTTAGTTTTCATCATGTTTTTTTTTTAATGGGTTTCTGGTCATTTTTCTGTCAGGTGGATTGAAGAGTTCAGACAGAACAACATCCAATCAAGATGGAAATTCTACAGGGCAAGAATCTTTTTCAAAAGCATTGAAAACTCAAGATTATTTGTACGGCCTCCAAGTGTAAAAATTGTCAACACGTCCATTGTGCAATGCTGAATCAGAGGCTTTAAATTAGTTTTCAGTATTGAAGTCATGACATTTTAAGAACATTTTTTGTCATAATTGTACAGTTCTAGATAATGGTAGTTTGTCCAGTATTTAGTTTGACAGTTCTAATCTTCTTGATGGTATTGTAGGTCAGAGGTCAGTTCAAGCTGCCCTTCGAAGCCTCAGGATGAAAGCAGGAAGCTCAGTATTCAGGCTATACTGCACTCTCAGTTAACTGACAGTCCAGAAGATGAAGAAGATGTGCTTGCTTCCTCTCAGGATGACATGTTTGAAAAGGAGAGAAATTGTGTGTAGGCCCAAATTATTCCACTTATTATTTGTTGTTGTCTAAATATGTTTTTTGTTTAGTTTAATGTTGTTATAGAGTCATGTTCACTATAACAGGCACCAAGGCAGACAGCAGTGTTACAGAGCTTGACAGAGAACACCTGCCGACATCCACACCTGCACAGAGTCTTCGCTTGCTTCATCTGTCTGGACAGGGCACACTTGTACAGGAGAGTCTTTCACAGTAAGTGGTTATTCTTAGCAGGATTAATGAAACATTTTCTTGGAGTTTGGAGGGTAAAATTATGAATCTATTATTTTATGGATTATAGAAAAATTAAAGAATATAAAATTATGATATTCCAATATGTAACAGCATGAATGCTATATAAACTTACTTGACTCTTCAGCTTATAGTTTACCCACAAATTTAAAATTGCCTTGATTTTCTCAGTTAAGAATGTTAATGATTTTGATGACAGAAAGTTTTAATCCCATTTTTTTTATCTGATCTGTTTCTCTGTGTACACTGAAAAGGTTAATTGTAGCATTGAATATCTGCTTATTTTTTTATTTCTTTAGGCAATCTGTTGACTTTGTGGCTGCCACTCAGGACAGTGTAAGCCTAGCACCTTACATTGTCCCAAATTCACCCACAGAAAAAGAGCAGAGTAAGTGTGTTTCACATACAGATTAGGTTTATGCGATGTAAAACGTTTTTCAGAAGGATTCCTGAATTATTCCATTTAGATTATAATGAAGCTGCTGCATCCCCAATGGACACATCAGCGCCCCCTGAGGACCAGCCACCAGGGAGAGAGGAGGAGCCAATGGACATGGACCCCTGCCCCAAACCACAACCCACAGCCTCCACTCCAGTGTCCCAGAATTCCCTTGGATTTGTTCTAGAGAAAAGCCTCTCTGTCCCCAGCCAGCCTGAATTCTCACATGTAGGCATCAGGTGTACACATGTGGTCACATATGATGAATTTAAATAGAAATCCAAGAGAAAGCTGTTCAGTTTGAAAGTGACTTCTGTGTGAGCTGTGCTTTATATATCACTACACTACTGACAATAGAAAATGGACCTATTTTGCAGATATTTTGCTAATGTGACCACACATTAATTATGTGTGGTCACATTATTCCAGTTAAACATATATGCACATTCTTTTATTGACAATGTATTTTCCTTGTTTTCTCAATGTAGGACGTGTTTATTTCCACTCCAAGTCTTCAACCTGGGAACAATAGTCAAGGGACTGAGAGCTCAAAGAAGTTGCCTCATCAAAACAATGAATCAGCAACCGAATCAGGATCGCCCAAGCAGACCGGCCCAACGGAGCAGCTAAAAAAGTCTTCAAGCAGCGGTTCACAGCCCTCTGAGGTGGCTGAGTGCTTTCAGTTGGAGCTCAACAGTGAAAACAGCAGTTTTGCTCAGAAGACACAGTTGTTCATTGTAGAGGAGGATAGCCAAGCCACACAGATCGTGGAAGAGGAAGGAACTGTTGGTGCGGTCAAGAGTAACTCAAACCCTAAACACCATTCCCAAAATGCAGGCAAGAATGTTACGGACCCTGAGCCTGTTACAACATCAAATTCACAAAGCCTTTCCAGGGTGCCTGACTCCAAAAGTACCGAAAAAGCAGAAGTCCGTAACCCCTCTCAAAAGCTCTCACATGATGTTAATGTAGGGAACCAGAATATACGCGCTTCTCCAGGTGCGACTCCATCCCAGCTTGTTGGTGCAGATTGTGTTTCAGACACCCCTAATGCACCACAAACAAGTAAATCCACAGTCACTGACAGTTCACAAGCCTCGCCTTCAGCTGACAGACTCAAAACCCCTGTTCCTGTCCCCCAACAGTCTCTGTCTCAGTCAGTCTTGACTGTTTCGTCCCAAAAGAACATTGAGAAGGAAAAAGAAAGTGTTAGTCAAAGCCAGAGACTGAGTCAGCCCATGACACACAGCCACAGTGTTATAAATACAGCAGAGGAGGAGCGGATGGATGAAGGTGAGATTCAGAGAGAGGTGACAGGTGATGACACTGGGCTCAAGCTGGGTTTGTCTCCGAGCCAGGTGCTTTCTCCAGAACCCATGGAGGAGGAGAAGGAGACGTCCCAGCGTGAACCCACCAGAGACGACCACTCCTCCAGTAAAGAGGAGAGCTTCAGTGTCATGGTGCTAGAAGAGAGCCAGAGGGTCTCTCAAGAGAAAGTGAAGGATGGGAGGTCACAGCCGTTCATAAGCTCCTCGCAACCTGTGAGAGACAAACGTGAGGCCACGGCAAAGATCTCAGGGTCTCAGCCGATGGGATCATTTGAGGTTTCACCTTTACAGCTTGAGAGAGCAAAGTCCCAGAGCACACAGCCCAGTGATGCAGGACAGCACAAAAAAACCTCGGACAATGCCGCCAACAGAAGTCTGAGCGACAGCTCTGGAGGTGGGATTATGCCTCATTTATCCCTGCTGATTACGTAACCGGTCTTCAGTAAATCCAACTAGCCGTTTTCTGTTTCTTTCTTTCCTGCCCAGAGCTTCCGTTTCACTTTACGTTGCCCAAAGAGGGCGAGCTTATCCGCCCAGCAGTGAGTGCAACTCCTCCACAGATTAGTCATCTGAAAAAGACCCCGAGACACAGCACTCCTATTGGTGGGTGTCCCTTTCTTTTCGTTGCGTAACTCATTTGTGTTTAAATATCAGTATGCTGAGATGAAACTGCACACCCCTCCCTCTTAGCCTTCCTGTCCTTGTTGTGGTGAACCATTTATCTTTTTCTTCGTGCCTTTCTGATGTTTTGCAGAAATGACCTCGTTCTCAGAGCCGTCGGAGGCCGACGTTACCAGGGAGACGACAATGGCGGCCAGTGAGATTTCGGTAGAGGAGAGCAGAGAGGGCGAAGAGCCAGCAGCAGTGGAGCAAGATGGGAAACTGAGTCTCAGGATGAAGCTGGTGACACCGGTGGAGGAGGGCAGCTCGGGATCAGAACATTTCAGCCTGCAGAGTAAAAGCTGCTTTTTGTTGTTGATTTTGACACATTAACATTTTCTCTCACCGTCTTACACCAAGAACACATGATAATATAGTTATCACTCACTAATAATCTAAATTACACAATTATGATATACTTTTAATTATTTTGTTATATTTATATTTAATTGTATATTTATATTTAATTGCATTTTTTATTAAATATTAAATATATGTAACTAATTTTATTATATTTAATTAAAATATTATAATAAAATACAAATATATTACAATAGCCCATATATATAATGTTGTACTTTTATTTCAAACATGGTTATATACTGTCAGGTGTAATGACTTAAGTCAGTAAAGTGAGTATTAAGTTAGTAAATACTAGTACTGTTTTAAGTGGTCTAAAGTTGAACCCATTAAGCTTGATTTTAATGCTTCCCCAGAACCACCGTTAACAGATGAGGAAGGATCTGTCTCCAAGACTACCACTGTTGCCATGGATGTAACCAGGTAACCTGCAGTGGTTGCTATGCAGAAGCTTATCTGTGGGATGGATTCATTTGTCAGCTGTCACTCACAGCTGCTGATTCTCTGCTTTAGTCATTTTAACACATTTGTAAAACAGATCCTTAATAATGCCTCAAACCTGTTTTTTATTTATTTCATTTAAATACTGGACAGAACTGCAGATTTGAGTTTTCATAGTTGGGAAATCATGTGGTATATTATTTGTCTGTTTTTCAGTCGTTCTGTGTTCAGTCGTGTTCGGGAGGCACACAGGCAGGTCCAGGTAGAGGATGAAGAGTCCAGTGATCCTCCACTCAGGTACCACACTCCCTGTGAAATAAGAAACATGTCACCACTCGCTGTTCATTAGAGATAAAAGTATATGTTTGTGCAGTTCGATTTAAAAATAGTATCATGCTTGTTTTCTAGGTATCTTGAATTATATACTCTCACAGGGCTGTACAATGAGCATTTGCGACTGAAAATTACTGTGTCCAAAATTGCAAATGTACAAATTATTTGTATGCACCTGGTCAAAGCATCATAACATCAGGATTAAAATCCTGTTGTTGTAATTGATCCCATATCGTAAAATACATATTTTGAAATTGGCAGTGGGGGGGGGGGGTCTTTATGCTGTCAAAAAAAAAATGCTGTTATTTTATGCACAAGCAGCTCATGCTCCTGTGTTTTCAGTGCTACTCGGTTTGCAAATTAAAGGAATAGTTCAAGCAAAAATTGTAATTCTCTCCCGTAAGACATTCGTTCATCTTCAGAATAAAAGCGATTAAAAATTATTTTTAATGAAATCTGAGAGCTTTCTGACCCTCCATAGACCGCAAGGTTCCTACCACGTTCAAGGCACAGAAACTTAGGAAGGACATTGTTAAAATAGTCCAAGTGACATTTGTGGACATTCAACCGTAATGTTATGAAGCTATGAGACTATTTTTTGTGCATAAAGAAAATGAAAATAACACTTTATTCAATTCAATTCAAGATTATTTGTATAGCGCTTTTTACGATACAATCGTTTCAAAGTAGCTTTATAGGATATTAAGTCTCTACAATAGATTTATATATTGTAGAAACTTAATATATTTAACGTATGGCAAAATTTGGTTAATTCTGTATACTGTCTGATGGGTTGGCTTCCTCTGAGGGGGTTGTCATCATCTCTTCTCAGGTGTTTGGTCATCTCAGATCATTTGGGTTGGATCCAGACTGAAGCTTGTGTAAACATCCCGTGGCAGAAACAGAGAAACAAATAGAGACATAATTAGCGTAGCTGTTGTTCCAGCCAAGCAAATATAATTTGTTCAACCCAAGCTAAAGCATAATAATGTGCATTTGATCAGATATAACTGCAGTTCAAGATTGTGAGATGCATTATATGAATGCTTGGCTAAAGAGATGCTTGTCTTTAGATCTTTTAAACAGAGAGAGAGTGTGTAACCCTTATCAGGGGCTATTCCAGAGTTTAGGCCAGATATATGTTCTACCTCCTTTAGTGGACTTTGCTATCCGTATACTACAAGAGTCCAGAGTTTTACAACCTTAGGGAGGGTTGTTGGAGTTCGTGATACAAGTAGGTGCGCGAGTTGGAACCCATTATAGGTAGTGTAGGCGTAAAATCACTGATATGTAAGGCTTAATATTAGTACCAGTCTAACCTGAACTTTTGTAACTGTAAGAAGGAGCCAGGTTTCAAGATTATTTACACTGACATGAATGCATTTAGCCTGCAGTTACAAATGCAGAAATAATGTTTAGATAAATAAGACATAAAATGGGTAAGTTATGATCTTTATGCTAGTGGACATTGGCTTAGAGTCTGATAGCGCAGGAGGTGGCAACTGTTTTTTTGTAACTGATACTCCAGAGTACATCCTTGAAGTAAAGTGTAGCCATCACTCAGAAATAAGAGTAATTAATGAAATTTTACTTAAGTACAAGTAAAAGTACCAGTCTAAAAATCTACTCAAGTAAAAGTAAAAAGTAGCTCATTTAAAATGTACTCGGAGTAAAAATTACTTAGTTACATTTTAACAGTGGGAGGGACGAAAAACTGGGATAGGCCAAGGTGTCAAACTCAGTTTTTGACCCTGGAGGGCCACAGCCCTGCACTGTTTTTTTGGTCCAATAAGTAATATCCCTAAATTAAAGAAAATTATTGGTCACATCTGATACCAGCTTTCTTGAATGGGTAAACTAATCATTTTTTCTCTAGGCTTATTTGATGGGGGCAAACTACATGGTAGTTCCCATGTGTAGTAATGTGAGTTCATCTGTATTTATGGTACACAGAGCAGTTGGAACTAAACTCTGGCAGGGTGAATCTGTGGCCCTCCAGGAACTGAGTTTGACACATGCCTGGATATGGGCCTATACAATCTCAAACTAGGTGTTTTTATTCAAGGAATCAGTATATTTAGAATAATAACACATTTTGGGCTGTTACCAGGCAAATTAAATCATTTGTATTATCAACGTGAAAAAATTCCAACAATTAGTTTCAGCAATGCAGAGGAAATCTGCACAGAAGCTTCATCTGAAGTGGCATATATGTGGCGGTCTATACACAGTAGCCAGACATGAATGCAGATTTATTTTGCTTATCTGACAGTTATAAATGAGCATAAGTATTTCGAATGATTGAACCTGTTTGTTTTTGATAAATAAGACATAAAATGTTGAATCTGACGAGGCTCGTTTTAAATTTGGTGGATTAAAACCAGCGGTCTCAATTCCAGTCCTCGCTTTGAACTAAATCAAAATATCCTGTGATTCTTTGCAAATTCGAATGAAAAACGTTAAAACATACAGTGTGCAACGTGGGCGGGCGAGGACTGGAAATGAGAACCGCTGATTTAGACCAATATATAATTTGAGCCAGTTTCAGTCAGACAGAGTACATCAAACTATTATCTGTGATTATTTCATTTACAATAACTGCTTTCGGTGTGAGTGACCGGATGTTTAGGAGCCCAAGCTTTAAAAATTGTTGTTTGTTCATTTATTTATTGCATTTTTCTGGTTTAATCACGATCAGATTTTTTCTAGATCCTGCATTAAATTATATTTTGACCTCACTATTTTGGGGAACAGACACAGTCTGTATAGATTGGACACTGCACGTACCTCTATCATTTAAGTGGGTAGAACAAAAGTCATCATAGCAGTTATTTGAGAATTGGCTTACTAGTCAGATAGAGCGTAGCGTCCTGGTGATGTTGTCCGACAGGAGTTCCGCACCGACTCTGCTGGGGTGCAGGCCATCAGCACGAAAAGCCTAGGACGCTCCCAGAAAAGATTCCAATTATTAACAAAGAGCAGTTTCTGATCTTTACACCATGACAACACCCATTCATTTAAAGCAAACAGTCTACTGAATCTTTCGTGTCCTCGTCGATACGTGGGAAGAGGTCCTGACACGATGATCGTCGTCGCGGGCGATGTGCTGCGTACCGTCTCGATCAGGCTCCTGAAGTCCCTCTTCAGTTCTCCGTTCAACAATTCTTCTTTTCTGTGTTAGTCTTTGATGCGTGTTCACAAAAAATATGACATATGCGTGCACATTCCTCTGCGTTGTAAACCATTTGTAATAAGAATCCTTTATTAACCATTTGTGAACTATAGAGAAGCTTTAAGGTCTTCCTGTAGTTTTCTGCAAATGTAAAGCTCTATTGTTTAATGTTTACAAATGAAACAAAGACAACCATGAATATTTGTATTTTAATTTACTATTGTTAGTGAAACTGTAATCAAAATATAATTGTTTTTCATATGTTCATAAGGTGATCAGTGCTGCTTTTGGAGGGGCATCAGTGCTTCTATACACACCATAAAGCCCTGTCTCAAGTCACAAGACTGCAGAAGAATAGACTTGGGCACAACTGACCTTGAATTCTTTTTTGTTGGGGTTATAAATAGAGTTCCCTTGGTGTTGGATATCTTTAGAAACCTAAACTAGGTTTGATAGTGCCACTCTTGCCTGGTGAGGGCTGTAGAGAGCCGTACAATGGAGCATGATCCACTTCCACAGCTCAAGGTTGGGATGTTTTTGGTTTTGTTTTGGTCTTTGTCTTTGTCCTGGGTTCCTCAAAGTGTTCTCCTGGTGATCCTGGTAGGGCTGCACGCTTGAAATAAACCAAAATCACAGTAGAACCTTCAAATGTAAAGACTGATTTAATTCAATAAATATATGCGCTGTGTGTTTCAGAAGAAAGCGTGGCACTGTGTTTTCATACATGAGTGACTCATGATCTGGTGTCTTCAGGGTCTCAGAGTGGCTTGGTTCACAGTAAATGCTGCTCCACACAAACTCTTCTCTGAGTTTGGGTTGCTTATTATAACAAAATCTCCCCAAACCTTTAAAGCTTGACGTTTACTTTTCTTTCTTTTTTTGACATTGTTGCCTTTTATTTTGATAGGACAGTAAGTGTGAGAGAGAGAAGGAGGCGTGATCGGAAAAGGTCCACGAGCCAGGACTTGAACTCGACACCCAAAGTGCAATGGCGCTATATGTCGACACGCTGGTCATGAGGCTATCGATGATGTTTAAAAATGAAGAACAAAAATTTGAGCCCAATTGTGCAATCCCTCAAACGACCATAGAAAACGTTTTTTTTTATTTTTTGTTACATTTTATCAGAAAAACTGCCATTAGATTTTTGTCTTTAAATCCTGCAACCCCATTTTTGTGTGCAAGTGGCTTCACAAGTCAATAATAAGTGAAACAAAGTTATTAAGCAATGTCATGTGCACTGTACTAAACAAATGTATTCTGTAGTCTTTCTAAAATTCTGCCTGTATGTGTTTGTCTCTCCACTACTTCAACAGGCAAGCAAGCCAGCTGTTCAGGTCCCCCAACACTAATGACTCAGGCCTGTCTCCCAACTGCCCAAAAGAAACAGTGGACAACAGAGCCTTAGGCCGAGTCACTGAAGCTGTACCTCTGCACCCTGCTGGTGCGGGAGCAAACTCTGAACCTCTGGTCAGTGGTCTGTCCTCCCCTGCCAAAGAACAAGAGGTTCTCAGCACTTTTGACAAACCTCGAACACCTGTCCGACAGAGAGCTGTGTCACAGCAAACTAGTGTGGATATCAACTCGACCACCAGCCCACCCCGCAAAGTAAGAAAGTGTTGGTTATTTAGGATACATTTAACAATAAAGTGCTTTACCATGTGCCGTATGTTATATTCTTTTTGTCTCTTTTGGTTTTTCAGAGAGCTGTGTCTCAGCAGACTAGTTTTGATCAGTCTGGACCGCATAACCTGTCTGGAAGGGTAAAAGATTTCACTAAATGTTTATAATGATTTATTACCTATTATAAATATGTTAGCCACTAGAAAAAATCCTGCACTATGTCATAGATTGCAAGAAATTATTATTTAGGATGATTCAATATAAAGGGCTGTACCATTTCAAATGTATCTTCAAGTTTGTCTTACTTTTAAAGGGAGAACCAAGCACACCAACCAGAACCCATTCAGGCTCATCATCGCGCAGACATGTTCGCACCATCCAGGAAGTCCGAACAACGGTCACTCGCATCATTACAGATGTCTACTATGAAGATGGCAGAGAGGTTGACCGCAAGGTTACCAATGTAAGAAGTGTGCCTTGGCTAGAACTCAGTGTTGCTCTGTTTATGACATCTTGTGACAATTAATACTTTTGATTCAGGCATGAATAATTTAATCCTGTGACCAAAAGTGTCTGATAATTGGGATATTACTAGGTAGAAGTGTTGGGGTAACAAGTTACGTAATCAGATTACTTTTTCAAGTAACTAGTAAAGTAATAAATTACTTTTTAATTTACAAGAAAATATCCAAGTTACTTTTTCAAATAATTAACAAGTTACTTTGTTTTCCCATTTATTGACTGACAGCTCTTCTGTCCCCATGTTGAGAGAAATCAGGAGTAAGTGCAGATGTATTGTGTGGATTGTGTAAACATGATGGTGACTGTAGTTCTAGATTAAATGTGAACATGCTGAGGCTTCTTCATTAGTAGGGATAGGTACCGAGAACCAGTCTTTTTTGGACCGGTGTCCTGACATTTTTATCCTACCCGTCAGATTTTCCTACCTCAGCTTACTGCGCATGCGCGCATCAATATTGGATCGTTTTTCTTACGCTGAACAACAATATTTAATGTATCTGCATTACTGTAAGGATAGGTTTAGGGTTGGGGTAGGTGTAGACGTTAATAAAACACAATCTAATAGGTAGAAAAAAAGATTTATTGTTGGTTTCTGGTACTAGATGTATCCCTTCTATACACATCCGCGAATATAACACGTAATTGCTGTATGTACATTACTGTAAGGGTAAGTTTAGGGTTGTGGTTGGTATATACATTCATAAAACATAATTTAACAGGTTCCATTTTTCGTTGTCGAATTGTACTACCCACAGTTTTAATGGGAGGTAGCAAAATCTGACAGGGTAGCACAAATCGACAGAACACCGGTACGTAATTGGGTCAATACCGGACTACCTGTAAGCTTCTGGACAAACGATACTGTTATCGATAATTGCATTGTTTTATCTCCATATACTTCAATGTTAATGACGAATTAGAAGCTGCTGCTTGTCGTTTTTCTTCACTGAATGATGTGGCCGTCATTTGCTCGACGTGCGTGTGATATCTGTGCGCATATGCGGTGTGTGTGTGTGTGTGTGTGTGTGTGTGTGTGTTTGCATGCAATCAGTGGCGGCAAGAGTGAAAATGTGTGGGCTCACCTTACAAAACTAAGCTACACCAGCGTCAGATGCAATATATGCAGTAGATAATATTGAACAAAGGAGGCAACACCAGTAATATAATGAAACATTTACTAACAAAACACAACATGCAATGCGCAAAAAATGTTGAATCAGCGGTAGACTTACACTCACGAGACACTAGGGGTTGCACAGACTAGTCAACTAGTCGACTTCAGTGCTCTACCATGACGCTTTAAGCTTGAAGTCGACTAGTCGCTGGTCCTATAGAGGGCGCAATAGGATAATAAATCCACATTTACGCTCCGTTTCCAAACAGTTAAAATTACAAACTAATTCATACTCTGAATGCGCTCCACAAGACATGTGCGATTATATTACTGGATGCTGGAAATTGAACGGCAGAATGCACGTTTTAAACAGCTTATTGTACAGGTAAGTTAATCACGTTCTAATCTAATGCGCTGCTGCACTGTAACTGCACACACATAGGCTACAGACAGTAGCGCGTACAACTCTCACTAATGCATTCATTCATACGAATGTAATCTTTACTGTACTACTTATCTGTATCTGATTTAGAACGAGCAGGAATCTGAGAAATATAACGACCCAATGACTAAAGAACTGATAAAAATAAGCTGTTATAGGTGCAATAGTCATGTGGGCAGCGCTGTGTCATATTTCATAGCTGTGCACAAGGTGTTTGTCACAGCTCCAGACTTATTTGTTCATTAATGACGTCATCAGCGACTAATCGACTTGACTTTCATCACATAAAAGTCAACTTTAAAAAAAACTATTTTTTCTCCTCATAAAGAAAATGTCAGGCTTTGGCTCAACATCCCAATGATTTCATTAAACTTTTGGGGATTTATGACATGATTTTAAGAACATTCTTTTCAGGAATTCACGTTTCTCTTAAATACTCCACTTTAGTAAGCTACTGATATGGCTGGAATCTTAGTTTTTTTGTGAGGGGACATGACTTTAAAAGTATTTTAGAAGTACCATTTATTTTCTTAGGTGTAAATGTTTTTAATGTGGAAAATATTACTTGGTGCACCTTCAATGGTTTTAGGTACAGATTAAGTTGATAAACAAACCTGTTGTATCTTTTCTCCAAGGAGTCAGAGGAGCCCGTGTTGGATCGCTGCGTCATAGACAGTGACATCTCACCATCCCGCACAGGAAGCTCCATGACCTCAGGAGACCTGGCTGACGTCAGTTCACTCTCCTCGAAGGCCGCATCACACCACAGCTCCAGTGGGACAAGCAGCACGGGCCTGGGTCCTATCAGAATGCCAGATTTTCTAATGCCCCCCAGCCGAGGGGCCAAGTCTGGCCGGTGAGAAGTCTTCCTGTCTCTGTTTCCATTACTAACACTCTACGGTTAACACATGAGTCTCGGTTGTAGGGAAGTAGGTTATTCTATATTAAGGATGTTATTGTCAATACGTTTCATAAGAGCAGGGGTCCCAAATACGTTCCTGGAGCCTCTCCAACACTGCACATTTTGCATGTCTCCTTTATCAATCACACCTGATTCAACTCATCAGCTCATTAGTAGCAACTCCAAGACCTGAAATGGGTGTGTCAGACAAAGGAGACAAGCAAAATGTGCAGTGTTGGGGAGGCTCCAGGAACATGTTTGGGAACCCCTGCATTAGAGCATGTTCTCACCTTCTTGTTATTGAACACGGTATAATTTTAGTATCTTCTCATGGCTGCTGCTCCCATACACATTTGGTCGAGGGCGTTTCAGCTGAGCGCATCCTCTCCTTGTGTGTGTTTGAACCCCAGGCGGGGGGGATGGCAGCAGCCGAGGAGTCACTCTATGGTGGTGGGGTCAGAGGTGACGGATGCACGGGGGTTTCGGGTCACCACCCAGCTGAGCCCCCGTGGCCGTGCCCGGCGAGGAAGGCCTCCTTCCCGCGGCCCGCTGTCCAGGTGAGGCACTCCTGGATAAGCTGGCAGGATCCAAGACACTCTTTACTCGCGTATTAGATGCTAATTTATAGCCACTATTTTTAATCATCTTGCATGACCCTTGTTCCTTTTTTTCCCTAAATAGGACTTAGTCATTAGTATCAACTCAAACTCCTTTGTAGCTCATGGATGAGCTCTCTGTTTCCTTAATTAATGGGTGTTGTGATGCTCATTGTGTCACTTTTTTGTTTTTATTCTCTCCATCACCTGCTGATACTGACTCTCAGAGGTGGCAGGACAGGACAGAGAGGTGGGGCCCATGGCCCGGGTGCATCATCCTCAGAAGAGGAGCACTTTGCCCAAAGGCATGTCCAAGCACCGGGCAGCCCAGTAGAGCCCAGTGCTACTAGCCGCTCTGAATCTCTCAACACTACCTCCCCAGATAACAACACTGGGTCCAGCAGTTTTGTTGGGTTGCGTGTGTTGGCCAAGTGGTCAACCAACTCTTATTTCTATTCTGGGAGTATCACTCGAGACCTGGGAGAGAACCGTTTTCGCCTTCTATTCGATGACAACCAGGAGTGTGAAGTACAAGGAAAAGACATCTTGCTCTGTGACCCCATTCCTGTAGAGACAGAAGTCACTGCCTTAACCGAGGAGGAGTACTTTAATATAGGTAAGCATGACCAAAAAAACTTTACAAGGGATATAACGATGCACCATGAGCCATTTGAATATCAGTACAAATATGTGATGATTTAAATCGGTTGAGATGTTAAATGAGTCATGATACGGTTGGGGGTGGGAGTTCATATGAATGTATCTCTGAGGGGAACTGACTGTCTTTAGAAAAGTTTAGATGGTATTTTCTTTTCCTCTTGCGTCTGTATAATGCATATTACAGTAGTGTTCATAAATGCGCTGTATCGCTGCTTTTCCATAAGCGCCACCTACTGGCAGAGTGAATTGGCATCTCATTCAGCCCGTCTGCTGTTTCTGTTTCATGCAGAGATGCTTTATGTAGTATAATAATTTAACATTACTGAATTCAGAAATGTATCATTTTGAAATGATTATACAATCTAATTTAGATTAAAAACTGCTCATGTTGCATTTATGCAACATCTTTGTTTGGATTGTGATTAAAATATAGTGGTTGCCTCTAATTTTAAATGGAAAGTGCACTGGTAAAATACTTGTTTATATGAAGAGATTTCTTTTATTTGTGTTATTTGATTTGGGGTTTGTTTTAAAATTTCAATTACTATGTACAAATTACAATTTATCATATTTCAGTTTCACAAAGAAATGTGCAGCTTTTGTCCAATCAATAAGAAGGACACATTTTCAGTTTTATAATTTGTCATAAATCTAATTTTGGTAAAAAATAATTGTATCATGTAATCAGTATCGTGAATCTTATTAAATCATGAGTTGAGTAAATCGTTACATCCCTAGACATTACAAAACCATTACCTATCTGTCTGTCTGTCGAGATTCTTTTGTTGTCTGCTTGCTGTCATTGATTATAAATATTGTGCCTGTGCTTGTATACCTTTCTGCCTGTTTCTCTTTTGTCTAAATATATTCTGTCTTTTCTTTAGGTTTGCCATTCCTATGTTGGTCTGTTTGCCTGTCTGTTCTGGATTTGAAATTGTTGCTGTATTTGTCTATATATCTGTCTGTCTTTCATTCTATGTATCTTTGTCTGTCTGCCTGTTTTTTCAGTCCACCGTTGCCTATCTTTATATGTATCTGTAAATCATTATTTCTGTCTGTCTGTCTGTTTATTCTTTAATGTCTATAAATCATTATTTCTGTCTGTCTGTCTGTCTGTCTGTTATTCTTTAATGTCTATATATCAATTATTCTGTCTGTCTGTCTGTCTGTCTGTCTGTTATTCTTTAATGTCTATAAATCATTATTTCTGTCTGTCTGTTATTCTTTAATGTCTATAAATCATTATTTCTGTCTGTCTGTCTTCTGTCTCTGTTATTCTTTAATGTCTATAAATCATTATTTCCTGGGTGTATTCTTTAATGTCTATAAATCATTTTTTCTGTCTGTCTGTCTGTCTGTCTGTTATTCTATCTTTGTCTATAAATCATTATTTCTGTCTGTCTGTTATTCTATCTTTGTCTATAAATCATTATTTCTGTCTGTCTGTCTGTCTGTTATTCTATCTTTGTCTATAAATCATTATTTCTGTCTGTCTGTCTGTTATTCTATCTTTGTCTATAAATCATTATTTCTGTCTGTCTGTCTGTCTGTCTGTCTGGTCTGTCTGTCTCTGTCTGCTGTTATTCTTTAATGTCTATAAATCATTATTCTGTCTGTCTGTCTGTCTGTCTGTTATTCTTTAATGTCTATAAATCATTATTTCTGTCTGTCTGTCTGTCTGTCTGTTATTCTTTAATGTCTATAAATCATTAGTTTCTGTCTGTCGGTCTGTCTGTCTGTCTGTCTGTCTGTCTGTCTGTCTGTCTGTCTGTCTGTCTGTCTGTCTGTCCTGTTATTCTTTAATGTCATAAATCTTTATTTCTGTCTGTTATTCTATCTTTGTCTATAAATCTTGCTGTCTGTCTTTCTATTGTTCTATTATATGTGTATATATCTTTGTCTGTTTGTCATTCTATCTTTGTTTATAAATATTTTGCCTGTGCTTGTATTCCTTTCTGCCTGTTTGTCTTTTGTCTATATATATCTTCCTGTCTTTCTTTCAGTTTGTTTGTATACCTTTCTGTTTGCCATTCTATGTTTGTCTGTTCTTTATTTGTCATTTTATCTGTATTTGTCTATATATCTGTCTGTCTTTCATTCTATGTATCTTTGTCTGTCTGCCTGTTTTTCAGTCCACCTTTGCCTATCTTTATATGTATCTGTCTGTCTGTTGTTCTATCTACCTTTGTCTATTTCTGTCTTTCAAAACGTACATAATCCATATTATGTTTACTGTTATTGTCTTATGATTAGGGGTCGACCGATATGTGTTTTTCAGGACCGATACCGATTATTACAGATCAAGTAGACCGATAACCGATATTTTGAACCGATATACGTGTCTGGTGTAAAAATGAAAATGAATGCCAAAATTAATAATAACAAGAGCTCTGACAAAAAACGTTCTTTAAATGCTTTTAAACATGTCTTTAATTCTGAAAACTGTTAATAACAACAACATTAAATAAACAGTAATATTAATAATATTAATAATAACATAAGTACAGAGATCACCCAGAAGCATTCTGTAAACATTTTGTAAAACTTAAAGTAAACGTATTTAGCGTATTGTGTTATTATTCTCAACAAAAGTTGTAATAATTGTTGTAGTTGTATCACGTATACAGTAATATATTCGGCTAAACCGAACTTATATTTTGACAGGTTGCCATGAGGACCTTTTAGGTTTCTGTAGCCTATGTATATATGATATACGATCGTTTTAACTCAAATGAAACGGTCAAATGCTCATGAAGTGAATCCTCCGAGCAGTTCTGGGGATGTTGTTCATGTATTTATGTCCTCATTTAGTGAGACGGCAGATGCTGAAAACACCGCGAGCAGCACGCGCTTCAGTATGTATGTGTGCAGTAATGAACCGCACGTCTGTGTCATTCATTAACAGAGATGCAGAACATGCAGGATTCATATTTAAATAGTGTTTTTGCAGCTTAATATTTATAGATACTAGTCCATAGCGCGAGTCGATTTAAGTGTACTGACCTACTTTTTTGATTAATTCATCCAAACTTGGACACATTCCATGACATTCCGCGTTATACGGTAAATTCCATTATATGACTGCATTCCGCATTCCGCCCGCATTTTCCGTATCGCGGACATCATAGTGAGATTGTGATTTATTGCAACTTCAGCAACGTCTGCTGCTGCTTACTTTGAGAGACAACTGATGCGTGGATCACTGAGGCAGCTCCAGTTAGCAAGTGCTCTCGGTGTGAGACTGCCTTCAGTTTTCTGCGTTGAGTGGTCGGACTCGTGACTCTACATATCAGATGAGCGGTGGCGAGATTGCGCTCAGAGATTGAGAGATCGCCTCACTCTCACAGAGTGTTGAGCTCAGACAGGCTGCATCGAGACAAATAGTGCATTTAAAAATTAAATAATTTCACCTGTATTATTTATTCACCAATAAATAATGTCACCTGTAAATAATATGTTTGTTTGCATAAAGAAATAAAAATAAAAAAAATTATCGGCAAATCTGTTTTAAAATGGCCGATATCGATATCGTAAATGCTTAATATCGTCGCCGATAATCGGTCGACCCCTACTATGATTATTTAGTTATTTTGTGTCAAAATGCAGAAAAAAAATGGGTAAGGAACATTTAAACAAGTAATTATTTTTGGGAAAAAACTATAATGCTGGGGGGAAAAACTGATTCTTTGTCTCTGGTATTCAGGTGTGGTGAAGGGTCATAAGACTCAAGGCTCTGAGTTCCTTACTGTGTGGAGAAAGATGGTCAGAGTAATTGGTACAGCAGAACGTCTGTGATTCTCAGCATGGAGCAAGGAAACCACCTGAGGGAGCAGCATGGACTGGGACCCTATGAACCATCTACACCCCAAACCATGGCCTCTGATATCAGCCTTGGTGAGTCTTCAACTGACCTGTTCAAACTAGGGCTGGGCGATATGAGCAAAACTCAATATCCCGGTATTTGTTGGCTGATTTGCGGTATACTGTATATATCTCTGTATTTTCTACGCTTTTGTATTAGGATTAAACAAATAAAGTGAATGTAACCTTAGGCATATATTATGTTAAAAAGGTTTTAAAGCAGTGCTTCCCAAACCGTCCCCTGCCCCTGCCCCTGCCCTGCATATTTCTATGTCTCCCCTGGAAAAACAACCAGCATTGTTTTCTGGTGTTGTGATATCACAAAGCAGTCCATTAGAATATCATTAAAATAAATCCCGCCTATGGAAATTCGAATGGTGGGGGTGGGGAGGGCCGAGGACGTGGTTAGAAAGCTTGAGTGCAATCAGACAAGAGTACGACGAAGAAGAAGTTCTGCTGTAGCGTCGTTTTCGCAATGACACATGTACCTGAATAATTATGCATGTTACAATTATGAAAAAGTTTTTATAAAATGCTGACAGTACAATACTGGACAATGATGTAATCTGCAGATTTACACTTCAATTATGAGACTACAGTGTCTCCCATACATTGATTTATATGTCTAAATAAATCAACTAAAACTGACCGCCACAAATAGATTTTCCAAAAGGCTTTGACTTCGTTGAATGAATGTACGTACATTTCAAAATCGAAACCCGGAGTGGGTCTTTTATATCACTGTATTTTTGATGGAAACCGACTGTCATCAGAAAATTTTGGACATCATTTTAATTTTATCTTGCATGTAATTTCTGATAAAGCAGCATTTGTGAGCGGAGGTATTGTAATGATGTAATAATGTGAAAAATAATGCGATTTTCGAACCACCGAGCATGGTTTTAGTACACCCCCAAACAAAATCAAGACTTTGTAAAAGAGCATAATAGGACCCTTTTAAAATTTACATGATGCTTGCACAAATTTGAATTCATTAGAATATTAATGGCCTCTGCTTTTTAATTTAAAAGGATAGTTCTCCCAAAAATGCAAATTCTGTCATTACTCCCCCTCATGTCGTTCAAATCTGTAAGACCTTCGTTCATGTTAAGAACACAGATAAAGGCCCCGTTTACATAGTGCGTTTTCGTTTTATAACGGCATTTTAGAATGAAAACGATCAACGTTTCCACTGGCGTTTCCACTGCGTTTCAGAAACGATCTTCGTCTACACACAACACCCGAAAGCGCATGTCACATGACCATTCATGCAGGTACAACCATAGATATGTGTAGGCAGATTCACTATTATTTAGATTGCTTGGAGCAGTCGAATTGGGAATTTACCCATACATATCTATGGTAACAACAATGAGCATGATGTTATTATTTACACGGTCGTCAAGGATACGCAGAAAGACTGTGGGCAGCCACGCCATCGTTTTCAAAGTCTCTCTGTTTTGGTCCTTTACACTGAAACGCTAACCCGGAGCTTTCAAACTAAAACGGGGTCTGCAGCGTCTTTAAAAAGTCTCAGTTTTTTGACCTCGAAAACGCCGGAGTAGTGTAAATGATAGGCATAACCGTATCAAAAGTAATGCATTTTAAATGAAAACACTCTAGTGTAAATGGGGCCTAAAGTACCCCTATTATGGATTTTAGAAAAGGGCCTTTCATGCAGTGTATATCACAGCTCTAAGTGAATGAAAACATCCTGCAAAGTTTTAAATCAAAAGTGCACTGTGTATAAACTTATTGTCTTTCAAAAGAAACAGTCGACTCTGAATCATTGAAATGAATCCTAAGCCGATTCTTGTTGATGTTAAAATGAAACATTAGCAAATTGCCCGTCCACTTGCTGGTCTTTTCGCCTTGGTCTGAATGAAATACAAATTCATTCTTTGCCACTAGATGCCAAAATAGCTGTTTCCCCGGTAATGGCTGTAAACAAAGCAGGACTGCCCTCACAAACAATGCTTTTATTATGAAATGGGAATAATAATAGACCAATCGGATGAGCGTCATGCAAAGGAGAGGTTTGGAAAAATGAATCGTTAAACAAATCGCTTGAGAGTCGTTGATCAAATAAGGTAAAAAATAAATGCATATTACAAGACAATGAAAGTGTTTTTGACCTTGCATGCATGTCAGCCAGTTGTTGGGGACTCCCAAAACCAAAATATGAACCTTTTATAATCCACAATAGGGACACTTTAAGATATTTTTGATGATATCCGAGAGTTTTCCACGAGTTAGTAAGGACATTAAGTACTTTTATGAAAGCTGCGAGAATACTTTTTGTGCGCAGAGAAAACAAAAATAATGACTTTATATTATACAATACCAGAGGTGGAAAGTAACGAATTACATTTACTCGCGTTACTGTAATTGAGTAGCTTTTTTGTGTACTTGTACTTTTTTAAGTAATTTTTTCAATCTGTAATTTTACTTTTACTTAAGTATATTTTGTGTGAAGTATTGTACTTCGCTACATTTTAAAACACATTCGTTACTGAGTAAAAAAAAATCGCTCAGTGGAAACAACTGCAGCAAATAATGGGCAGAAGAAGAAACTGGCGCTAAAAATCACAAGAAAGATGCAGACGAACAAGACAGGCGTTAATGGTGCAGACCCAGCTGAAAACCAGACCCCGTCATATTCTGCTGAAGTTGAACTCGAAGGAATGAAGTGAACCCCTGGCCATATATTCATGCTCTATTATGCAGTGTTAGCTGTGTTTGCCTCGGGAGACCGAACTAGCAGCTTATAACATCTCGACATCGCCCTTCATCACATGAAGAATTCCCGTTTTTCTCAAAAAATCACCATGATTACATAGGCCTGTAGTTTTTCTTTTTACAACAGTTCAAAAAACAAGAAGTTAAATTAAGAGACTTACATTTAGACACATTGGCCTGTTTTTGCTCTATTTCGACAACAAAAATAATTGCATACACAGCCACCATACACAGTTTTTGCGTCTCTGACTCTGAGCAATGACGTGTTTTGTTCCTGAATGTATTAACCGTTTAAATGATTCTGTTCAATCGCAATGACTTCACTTATCAGTGACTTGCTGACACCTACTGGTGGTTCTAATTTAACATTTAAAAGTATCTTTTTATTTATTTATTTTTTAATTTCAAATGACTATTTAACATTTGTGACCCTGGCCTGGAGCACAAAACCAGTCTTAAGTCGCTGGGGTATATTTGTAGCAATAGCCAACAATACATTGTATGGGTCAAAATTATACATTTTTCTTTTATGCCAAAAATCATTAGCATATTAAGTAAAGATCATGTTCCATTAATATATTTTGTAAATTTCCTACTGTAAATATATCAAAACTAAGAGCTTAATTTGAACAACTTTAAAGGAGATTTTCTCAATATTGGATTTGTTTGCTCCTTCAGATTCCAGATTTTTCAAATATTGTCCGATCATAACAAACCATACATCAATGGAAATATGATTTATCAGCTTTCAGATGATGTATAAATCGCAATTTAGGAAAATGGACCCTTACGGTTTTGTGGTTCAGGGCACATTTTATGTCTTATTTATCTAAACATTATTTCTGCATTTGTAACTGCAGGCCAAATGCATTCATGTCAGTGTGTAATATATCTATGCCACTTCAGATGAAGCTTCTGTTTCCTCTGCATTGCAAAGATGAATTTTGTTGATACTGATTTAAAACCATGTAGTTTTTTCAATAAGCCTAAATGATTAGTTTAGCTGTATCAGATGTGTTTAATTAGGTAATATCTACACTGTGTAGGGCTGTGGCCCTCCAGGTACTGAGTTTGACACCTTTGGTCTATCCCATTTTTTCCTCCCTCTCATTGTTAAAATGTAACTAAGTAGTTTTTACTCAGAGTAAATTTTTAAATGAGCTACTTTTACTTTTACTTGAGTATATTTTTAGACTGGTACTTTTAACTTAAGTAAAATTTCAGTAATGTAATGGTACTTTTACTTGAGTAGAATATTTTTGTACTCTTTCCACCTCTGTACAATACAATACAAATTAAGCTCGGATGAGCTTTATTTGTCACATACACAATTATACAGAGTATAATGAGGAGTGAAATGTGTTCTCTGCATTTAACCCATCCAAGTGTACACACTTGGAGCAGTGGGCAGCCGACTGTGCAGCGCCCGGGGAGCAGTCGTGGACTTCCTGTCAGAGCCGGGATTCGAACCCACAACCTTGGGTTACCTCGGGTTTCAAGTCCAACGCTCTATCCATTAGGCCAACGACTGCCCAGTTCTCTGCATTTAACCCATCCGAAGCGCATACGCACCTGGAGCAATGGGCAGCCATTGTACGGCGCCTGGGAAGCAGTTAGGGGTTCAGTGCCTTGCTCAAGGGCACTTCAGTCTCAATTCCTTCCGGCCCGAGACTCGAACCCGCGAACTTCAGGTTACAGGCCCGTCTCTGACCATTAGGCCACGACTGCCCCTGTATATAGTAAAAATAATATATAATTATTTATATATTTATATAAATAAAAATAATATTTTTTGGGCCATTTTTGAGACCCCCTTCTTGAATCATTTAAGTATTTTTTACTGTACAAATAAATGCAGCCTTGCTGAGCAGAAGAGAATTCTTTTAAAACATTAGAAAATATTACAGATAACAATTTGAACACTTTGGGTGAAATGTTATAAGTGTATTAATAAAGCTGTTGTAATTTTTATAGTTTTTTATTTAATAAAATTCATAAAAATATTACTGAGCAACTGATGAGTAACAGTTTCCACCACAGCTCTCGGATTTCATCAAGAATTGATTTGTGTTCTGAAGATGAACGAAGGTCTTAAGGGTTTTGGAACAACATGAGATTAATTAATGACAGAATTACATTTTTTGGGTAAAATATGTATTTAATGGTGTAAAGAATCCACCAGCAGAGGCTAACTAGCCTTCTTTGTCACACAAGTGAAATGGCACTAGTTTTGTCACAGTTTGCATCACTGTGTTATTTTGTCCTCAGATAACCTGGTAGAAGGAAAGCGGAGACGCCGAGGAAACTCCGGTGGAGCAGGCACCCCTACACGCAGCTCCAGCAACAGCCCAAGAAACCCAGGGCCTTCTGGGAAACGAAAGCTCATCAGTGGTGTGGAGGATGAGAGGACTCCTGCAAAGAGAGGACGCAGGGGGGGAGGGGCCAGAGTGGGTACGGTGCCCCTTGCCGACAGACTTTATTAATTCAACAATATGGACCAAAGCATTTGCTCAATTTTAGAAGAATGTTTTATCATATGCCTGATTTTATTGACTAATTTGGTATTTTATTGTTCTGGGTTTTTAACAACATTTTATTAATTTTAGTGGCTATGAAATTATGTTTTAGGTTTATCTATAAGTGTATTTTAAAATGAACTCGGACATATGAACGATAAACAGAATGAGTGCCTTTCTCCCCAGTGTTTCCATTGTTGTATGTAACTGTATCATTTTACAATATAAAACATCTGATAAACTACCTGAAGGTGTGAATAAATACTGCTTTTGATACAACTAAATGCAGTGCAGATCTCCAGCTCTAAACAGCAACTGGTATGTGGCATGACATGCGTTTTCTTTTGTGTGGGTGAGCACTCAACAGGGTAGATGGGAGTGGTGCCTGTGTTTAATTCCTCACAGTTCATTATACTTTATGGGCTCTTTGGGACACAACCAGTCTTTGATTCAAAATAGTGTTTAGTTATGTCATACTTATTTTCTTTTTGTTTCATTTGAACAGGACAGCGTATTGCTGCTTGCAACACGTCTGGGAGTGGAGCAGACCTGCCCCCTGACTCCAACGACCTGGTGGCAACACATGGACCCCTGCCGGAAAACTCCTCTCTCTTTATGGGGTTTGTCTTCATGCTCACAGCATCCTCTGAAAACGACAGAGACTCCAACCACCAGCCCGAGTGATGAGGATGATGGTGAGGGGTAGAACAAAATAAACACTACATCACACGTAGCAATGTTTTTTTAAGGCAGCTAAATTGCTGTTTATTATGTTTTTATATTATATTTAATAATAATCTTATTTAGCAAGGATACATTTAATAGATTAAAAGGGACAGTATAGACAATTATAATGTTGCAAAAGATTTACATTTCAAATAAATTCTGTTCTTTTGAATTTTCTATTCTTCAATGAAGTCCTGAAACAAATTTTTTCACCAAAATATTAAGCAACTGTTTTTAACATTAATAATAAGAAGTCTTTCTTGAACATGATTCTAAAGAATCATATGTCACTGAAGACTGGAGTAACAGCTGATAAAAAATTCAGCTTTGCATCACAGAAATAAATTGTATTGAATTACAAAATAGTTATTTCAAATTGTAATAATTTTTTGAAATTTATTTGACTAAAAAGTATAAATAATTGCATCCTTGGAAAGTATAAGACTTGTAAGAAGTGTGTAATGTTTATATATGACTTCTAAAATGCTATTTCTCTCTCATTAGAGTATGTTCAGAGAGCGCCATACAACAAACACTATACAGAGAGACAGCTAGAGGCAGGAGGAGGAATGATCCTGCTTGACTTTAATGAAGAACAGGTGAGCTTCTATTCAGCACGACTCTTCTATCCTGCAAGATTTGTACTGCATATGTTTTATGTATGTGTGTTTTCTGCATCATCAGTGTAAAGCAGCCTATCAGAGCTTGCTGATCGCCGACCAGCACTGTCGGACCAGGAAGTACCTGCTGTGTGTGGCAGGTGGAGTTCCCTGCGTGTCTCAGATGTGGGTGAGGGATTGCTGCCATGAGAAGAAGCTGCTCAACTACAGGAACTACCTACTTCCTGCCGGTCTGGGGCCAGAGGGACACATTGTGGAGTGGTAAGAGCTTCTCTTGGTTTGACATGATTAATTTTCTCATCTAATATTAAAAGAGAAAAAAAATTCATATCTAGTCTTTGTGACTGTTTGTCAGTAAGCAATCCATTTGTATGTAGTAAACATCCGGTGTATCTACACTAGTTGCTGTATTAATGAGTTCAGCCTCTGCATGATGCCAGAAGACTTGAGAGAGTAACTGTGATAGTGGAAAGAGTACTGAAAACTGAACATTTTTACAACTGAATCAAGCCTGTACTGTGTTTTATACGTTTTTGAACTGCTGTCAACATTAAATAAAAATGGAATTTTACATGATTGTAAATAAGTGAATTCATACAGTGATGTAGACACTACTGCAATTTGACTGTTCATGTCTCTGGGGGAACGTTCGTTTCTGGTTTATAATTTTTTCCTGATAATGAGGAAAAAATACTTGAAACCTAATTTGACTGTTCATAACAAATCGCATTTCCACAAATCGGATTTGATAAAATTTCAAACCACCTTCCTTTTAGATTTAAAAACTTTCAAGATTTTTATTTGTCACACACAATTATACAGAATATAATCAGCAGTGAAATGTAAGTCAGGTCCACTCCATGGACAGTGCAATTATATGAAATACAAACACAAGAGAATATACATAAATATAGGTATGAAAAAAATGAAGTAGAAACTAAAAAGTAAGAATAAGAAATAGAAAAGAATAAAATGAAATCTGCAATAAAATGATGTGCAGGTTAGACTTGATAAATAATAATATAAGCAGGAATGTGCAAACAGGTTGTACAGGGTATTTACATAGCAGCAATACGAATGGTTATGTTGATGTTATGAGACTGAGTTTGAGTTTAGGAGCCTGATGGCCTGAGGGAAGAAGCTCCTCCTCAGTCTCTCAGTTTTTGCCATCATGCTCCTGAAGCGCTTGCCAGATGGCAGTAAAATGAAAAGACGGTTACCGGGGTGATTTAAGTCCTTGATGATTTTAGCAGCTCTGCTTTTGCAGAGTTTGAGGTAGATGTCCTGCAGAGAGGGGAGAGTAGACCCTGAGATGCGCTCAGCTAAGCGCACCACTCTCTGCAGAGCTTTGCAGTCCTGATTTGTGGCGTTACTATACCACACTGAGATGCACTGAGTCATTACACTTTCTATGGCCCCTGAATAGAAAGTTTTCAGGATTGCTGGAGAGACCCTGAATTTCCTCAGCTGTCGCAGATGGTAGTCTTTGCCTGGCTTTCTTCACCTGTGTTTGAATGTGTGTAGTCCAAGTCAGGTCCTTGAAGCTGCTCACCCTCTCCACAGGGGTCCCACTGATCATAAGAGGAGTGTAGGGCCGCTGCTGTCTCTTCCTGAAGTCTACAATCAGCTCTTTAGTTTTGCTCACATTCAGAGAGAGACAGTTGTCCTGGCACCATGATGTAAGTATCTCTACCTCATCCAAGTATGCAGTCTCATCATTGTTGGAAAGTGGCCAATAACCACAGTATTATCAGCAAATTTGATAATAGAAGTGGAGCTGTGTACACAGCCCTTTCCTACGTTCAGGGTGATGGAGTTTGAGGTGAACTGGCGACTTTCACCACTTGAGGTCTGGCGGTGAGGACGTTTTGAATCCAGTCACAGAGTGAAGTGTTTAGGCCGAGGTCTGAGAGTTTAAAAGCTAGCTTGATGGGGACTATAGTATTGAAATAGTTCCCATTGTTGCTGTCAGTGTGTGTGAGGGAAGAGTGCAGGACATGAGAGATGGCATCGTCAGTAGATCTATTTGGGCGATAGGCAAACTGAAGAGGGTCCAAAGTAACTTATCATAAATTCATCTACTCTCGGTTTTAAGAAATTATAAAAATTAATATTAATCTTATGCTGTTATTAATACAAGTACTTATATTTACTTTTATATTGTAATTTGAAGTTGCATGAGGATTGATTCATACAAACAAGAATAAGTTTGAGTTGAATACAAAAAAAAACATTTTTACTGCCTGTCTGAACTGTGTTGGAAGCTTGAGTTCTCTTTTTTTTTTAATACATTTTTTTCTCTGTCCTAAGGCATCCTCGCTGTTACCCTTTCAAAGCTCTGAAGGTGGTGCTCCTATCTGAAGATCGTGTGGATTTATGGACCTCTTTGCTTTCCATGGGTGGTGCAGCAAAAGTTCATCACCATAAAGAAAATGAAGACCTTTCTGGTGAGTAAGAACACTTAGTTCAATGGAAAAACAAATAGAGCTAGCGCAAATAACTGTAACAAAATGATGCAAAAACCACGTGGAATAATGTGATGTCAATTTTTGACAGACATTCCAAACGTGAAGTTTGACCTGGCAGTGACATCATCTGCATGTCCATCTGAGGAACTGAAACGTGTGGCTCCGGACATTCCTGTTGTTTCTCTGGAGTGGCTGATTCAGAGCTTGATCTGTGGAAAGTGGCTCAGCTATGACAGCAACTCTGAATTCTGTCACAACCCTTCCACATAAACCATCATTCCTCTGGTGTCTTCTCACATGTCTTTTAAACGTCCTCTGTGTTTTAGTGCATGCATTTTACTGTACATAGTTTTTATGAAAAAAAATAATTGTGATTGTTTCACCTTGTCTGTTTTATTTCATAAAGCATATGGTATGTACAAATGTTAAGTATTCATGTTTTAAGCCATAATAGATTTACTTCTCTAAAATGGCTTGGTTTAAGAGATGAGAGTGCAGAAAAAGCAAGACACAAGTTGTGACAATGACAAGAGTCCTGTCTTACAATAATTTAAAGATTCAAATCAACACACTTATTGTGTTAGGCATGCTTCAATAAGTTGAAATGCACCATTGTGTGAATTTTGCCTCAGATCTTCAGGCGCTGCATTATAGCCCAAAACTGTTGGACAACAAACAACATGAGTTACATTTTTCCACGAATCGGCTCAATAATACACAGCATTACTCATGCCTACCTTCCCAGCGTGCCTCCTGCCTGTGTGTAGTATTTGTTGTAGTCGAGTCGTAACAGCAGCTGTGCCAAGTCCGAGTTTATCTGGTGGTTACGCACGCCGGAAAGAATCTTGAAGAGCAGGAATGACTGACGACTAAAACCCTGAGAAGTAATACAAAAAAATATATAAATCATACTTTGGTAAATCATGAGATAAAAATGTTGAAACGGAGATTAAAAAAGCTATTTATTTGCTTGATACCTTATAATTACATAATATGACAAAAGTCTTTATTTTTAAATTATTCCAAATCCAAGATTGTATTTATGGAAGGCCATTTCATTATCAAAATACTTTGTAAATCATAATTATGGCATGATTGACAGACATTGACAGTCTTATCTCAATTTCAACTTGTCATAATTTAGACTTTTTAACTTAGTATCTCCTAATTTCAAAAGTCATAACTGACTTCTCATAATTGTGGCTTTTTATAGCATAATTATGACTGTCAACTGACTTTTCACTTTTATAATGAACTCATAATTAAAAATGTTGTCACGATTATGACTTCTCAATTTTATGTCTTAATCATAACTTATGTATAAAGTTTGATTTACCAAAACATGACTCCCTCCCTCATGAGGCAGAAATGGGCTTCCATAAATACAATCTTGCATTTGGAATAATTCTGAAATCAATTCACACAAGCATAGCTACCTTCACAAGAATATCCAGCTGGGCTACTCCTCTTTCATCCAGAGGCCCGAGATTCTGACTGACCAGGGAACAAAAGCTGTGACAGAGGTCCAGAATCTCATTCAAACAGTGAAACACCTGAGAAAGAACAAGATTCAACCAAAAGCAGAACATAGCCTAGGATACTGGCATAAAGAGAGGTTTGCTATGGACACTCACGGGCTTGAGCAGAATGAAAGACTGTGCAAGGAGATTGCTGAGGAAATGGTCATGGGCCAATCGAATGCTCTCAAAGTCTCGTGTGGCGTTGATCTGTTGTAAGAGCTGTGAAAACTGGGACTCCAGAACATCCACCTGAAGAGTAATGAAGGAAATACCTCAAATATATTCAATGTGTGTAGTATGCAAATTGAGAGGCAGCAAAATAGATGATTCAAGTTGTAACCTGTAGGTAATACTGAAGGTTGTCCACTAGGAAGGCCATGTGGTTACGGAGTCTACATTTAACGGCATCCGTCTGGTTTGGTTTGAGATGTTTGCGCTGCATTTGCAAGGCCCAGCAGTGCTGCAGCTCAGACTGGACTCGACGCACACTCAGCAGGTAACGGAACACTACGTTATACCTAAATCAAGAAAGGGTTCACTTCTTATAAGCTGCTGTGCTGGTGTTCATACTGTTTATTAAATTACTAATATAAAACAACGACCTACTTCTCCAACACAGCAGGAGTGAAAAGAATATGCAGGGGCCATTGAACCTTGTAAGCCAATCCCAGCGCTGCCCAGCCAGTAGGAGGAGCCTCACGAGGAGAAGTCTCCTGTGGTGGAGTGGTGCCCTCTCGATTCCCAGAAGCCTCTGCAAGCATAATTATCCAATTCTGTGAAGTATTTAATATGTGGAAAGGGTGGGTGAAGGATAAAATTGCTATTCAGCATGCAACACCTTTGCTTTCTTTCCCTTGGTAGTCTATGGTGAGATGCAGGAGAGGCAAAAGATTGTCATCGTCTAGCAGCACTTTATGAGCTGCTTGCTGAAATGCCACATTGACATCTGAAACAAATGGAGCAAATTCAGAGAAATTATGAAGAAAGAAGAATTTGAAGAGGGTGACCTCATGTTTTATAAGAAAAGTATCTTAATACCATGTTCAGTAACGGCAGATGGTCGGGGTTTTCAGCATATGTTGAGCAAGGTCAATGAAGACCTGGTACAGTTCACCTCGCCCCAACAAGTAGAAGTCCTTTATGATCTAAAACAACAACACTGTGAAAGAAAAAGTGCACCAGCAAAAGCATTTCATCAACAAACTGCTTTTTATTTACCTTCAGCTGCCCCAAAAGATCAGCTTCTTCAACCATCAAAGTCCATAAGTGCTGCAGGAAAAACAAACACAGACACCATTGCATCTAGACTTCTGGTCGTGCTGTGAGTGTGGGTGAAGCTCATGAAAACATGCTCATATTTTACATCTCAAAAATGTGAATATCATAAAAAAGGTCAATATTTTTTGGCACTCATTTCAGAAAGTGAAACCCCTATATTATATAGATTCTTTACAAAGAGTGAAATATTTCAAGCCTTTATTTCTTGAGATTTTGATGATTATGGCTTACAGATAATGAAAACCCAAAATTCAGAAAATTAGAATATTGTGACAAAGTTCAATATTGGAAAGTCATGGTGTCACACCCTAATCAGCTAATTAACTCAAAACACCTGCAAAGGTTTACTGAGCCTTTAAATGGTCTCTCATCTGGGTCAGTATTCATATTGATTCCCACACACAAAAAAAGAGTGACGTGATATACGACCAAGTTTGGTGACCCATACTCAGAATTCGTGCTCTATATTTACCCATTCAAGTGAACACACCAGCAGTGAACACACACAGTGAACACACACCCGGAGCATTGGGCAGACATTTATGCTGCGAGCAGTTGGGGGTTCGGTGCCTTGTTCAAGGGCACCTCAGTCGTGGTATTGAAGGTGGAGAGAGCGCTGTACATTCACTCCCCCACCGACAATCTGCCGAAGACTCGAACTCACAACCTTTCGATTATGAGTCCGAATCATTAGGCAATAGACCTTTTCAAAGAGTATTCTCTCTTTTGAATCTGCTACCTGAAGTCCACAGTTCTACCATATCACTTCTTCTTCCACAACCTTTATGGAGATGCGGATTTCATTTTCCTGCAGGACTTGGCACCTGCCACACTGCCAAAAGTACCAAAGCTTTCAATGACTGGTGTTACTGTGCTTGATTGGCCAGCAAACTCACCTGACCTGAACCCCATAGAGAATCTATGGGCCATTGTCAAGAGGAAGATGAGAGACTGCAGATGACCGAAGGCCGCTATAAAGCAACCTGGGCTTCCATTACACCTGAGCAGCCACAGGATGACTTCCATGCCACGCCACATTGATGCAGTAATTCATGCAAAAGGAGGCCCAACCAAGTTTGAGTGCATAGAAATGAACATACTTTTCAGAAGCCTGACATTTCTGTTTAAAATATCCTTTTTTCTATTGATTGATGTAATATTCTAATTTTCTGGGACACAAATTTTGGGTTTTCATTATCTGTAAGCCATAATCATAAACAATTCAAGACTTGAAATATTTCACTCTGTGTAATGAAATTATAATATATGGGTTTCTTTCTGAAATGAGTGACAAAAAAATTTTTCAGATATCTCCTGTACATTTCCATAAAAAATCCTTTACATTTAAATTTGTTCCTTGATCCTTTTTTTAAACTTTATTAATTTCCATGGGCTTTCCCGTTGTGAAATCAGAATTCTATTTGTTCCTGACATTTCCACATTTTCCATGACTGCCATAAATCTTATCATCTTTTAGATTCTCATTACCAGTTAATACAAAACAATATTTCAAAACAATTTCAATTTTAAACCATTATTGGTAACACTTTTCAATAAGGTTCCATTTGTTTACATTAAACATTAAAGCATGTATTAATATTTGTTCATGTTAATGTAATCAATTATTAAGTATGGGAAAAATACTATGGAAGTCAAAGGCTACCTTGAACTGTTTGGTTACCAACATTCTTCAAAATATCTTTGTTTGTGTTCAACAGAGGAAAGAAACTCATACAGGTTTGGAAATAGAGGGTTAAGGCCATTGCACACCGAGTCCGAAATTTTTGCACATTGAAAAATAAACACGATCTCACGTTGTGCCAATCGCGTTTACACACCTGCCTCCGAAACTTTCATCTGTCATAAACTAATAAGCATCGAAAAACACATTCGAAAATTTCAGATTCAGTGTGCAAGCACCTTTAAGGTTCTTGGGTGTAACTATCCCTTTAATACATTATTAAAATCAAATGTTTTATCTATTAATATTGTTCAATGAATCTGAGCTAACAAGACCTAACAGTGAACAGTTTTTACAAACTACTGTTAAAAAAGATTCATAAATACTGTAAATAAATAAATACTAATGTTAACTAATGGGACTTATTCATGAAAATACTGTTACAATACTGTTACTGGCTTAAAAATAAACTTAATCTTTTAAAATATGACCCAGAGATGTTTGAGACATGTTTCGTGGGATTCACCTTTGAATACCAATTGAGTTACAGGACAAACCTCAGCAACGGTGCTCCGAATGCCATCCACAAGATTCTCAAAGTCCACCAGACTAAAGAGAGGCTGCTGCTTGAGTCTGTTGAGCTCTGCTGCAAACATGTCCTCCTGGTGCTTCAGTATCGACCCTGAGCAACCACATGAGGGCAGCGTTACAAAACAAAACCATCACAACACACCTGAACAACGCTCTTCCACTCACCAGCTCGGGATGGGCTCTGGTTGTGATTTTCAAACATTTGCACCGACTCCCCAACAAAGAGGATTTTTTCAGCTACTCGGACAGGTATGTATGAGGGAAGTATCTCCACACGCAAGGAGAACTGCTGCAGGGATGGAGCGAGCATGTTCTCTTCCTCAATCAGTCTCTATAGAGAAACAGTAACGAACAGAAGACAGTTTAAACCTAGAAAATGGATACATTATGATAATAATTCACAGCCCGTAACTGCAGTAAACTGTTAAATTTGAATGAATGTACAAGCAGACAGAGTTTGGCTGTTTAGTATTCTCTGGTACGTAACTACACCATTCTGCTTCCTCCATTGATGGCCATTCATGTTGATGAATTTATGGAATTTATAATGTTAATTATAGTTGTTTTGTTATTATGTTTTACTGTTATAAAGTAAAACATATAAAATGACATTGCCGAGATAAAAACTGATCATTATAGTAGAAGTTTTTCTAGGGACCAATTTATTTTTGGAGGCATTCTGAAAGTGTAAATTAGTTTTATTTAATATATTTTTAGGCCTTGAAAACTTCAGCATTTGTTATGAACTTTAAACAAATCAGCAATATTTTGCATCCAGAAAAAGTTTGGTGATGAATTTCTGAAGTTAGATTATGGTCGCATAATTTGTAGTTTTTTTTTTTTATTAAATAAAATAATATAATACATTTATTTATAATAAGAAAAAGCACTGCCAAGATCAACATCTTTGTGTTACAGCCATTGAAAATATTCACAGGTCAAGTGAAAAATGTAAACTACTAGGCTGGTTGAAAAAAACTACTTTTATTGTTGAGCCTTGGACCTCCTTGTTTACATATACATACTACACACACATAAACTTTTATATATTAAGAGACTAAGAAATCCCTCCAGACACATGACCCAGCCTGCCCTGAAACACCGAACTTTAGAGATTTAGTCGCTCACCAAATCCTGCAGCTCGCGGAGCTGTTTTCCACTCAGCCCTCCGATGCCCAGGTCCTCCTCCTCTTCCTCCTGTGCAGCTGTGGCTCCGCCCGCGCTGGGGCCCTGCTTGACAAAGAACTCCTCACTCTGATCCAGCAGCAACCCGTGCAGCATCCACGCAGCCAGCTGCTTATACATCACGCCGTGGCAGACTGCAAGAATCCTGCAAAACAGACACTACCATTAGAGCAGTAAAAATAGACTCTGTGACTTACGTTCGACCGCCTCGTGCATTAGGGGTTTTTAGTGGGGTTTTTGAGAGCTCACTTCTCTAAGGCCATCCTGACAGGAGGCAGTCCTCCACAGCTGTGCTTGTACACAGTCTCTAGGATCTGGCAGCCATGAATCTGTTGAAACAAGAAAGTTTCAGAAAGGTTATTATTTTCAACCATGCACTCTTCTAATCACTTACTGCAAACCAGTGGCACCCGTCAAGCTACCGACCTTCTGAGATTTGATTGTCTCCACAACAACCATCACAGAGGGGAAGAGAAGCTGAAACTAAACAACAGAATAAATTGCAAGTTAGTCATATATACAAGGGTTGAAAACTAAAATCTGAGACTTACAGTGCCATTTAAAAGTGTGGGATCAGTAAAGATTTTTAATGTTCAAATTAGTTGCTTATGCTCATAAAGGCTATATATTATTGCAATTTAAAATAGTTTTCTATTTAATATAATTTGTTCCTGTGATGCTGAGCTGAATTTTAAGCATCATTACTCAAGTCTTCAGTGTCACATGATCCTCCAGAAATCATTTTAATACGCTGATTTATAATCAATGCTAGAAACAGTTGTGCTGCTTAATATATTTTGGGACCTGTGATACTTTTTTCAGGATTATTTTATAAATAAAAAATTTAAAAGAACAGTGGTTATTCAAAATAGAAATGTTGTGTTAAAATATACACTACTATTGAAAAGTTTGGGTTCAGTCCATTTTTTTCTTTCTTTTTTCAAGACACTGAAGACTGGAGTAATGCCTGATGAAATTCAGCACTGCGTCACAGAAATAAACTATATTAATAAAAGAAACAATATTACTGTTTTTTTCTGCATTTTTGATCAAATAACTACAGCCTTGATGAGCATAACAGACTCCATTAAAAAGCATTACAAATCTGACTGATCCCAAATTTTGAATGTCAAAATTATATAAATGAAATGAATATTCTTAAATAATATACAACCATATAAACATTACTGTTCAAAAGTTTGAGGTCAGTAAGAATTTTTAAATGCTTTTAAAAGAAGTCTCTTATGTTCACCAAGGTTGCACTTATTTGATAAAAAATACAGTAAGAGCGTAATATTGTGAAATATTATTACAATTTAAAATAACCGTTTTCTAATTTTAATATATTTTAAAAAAAAAAAATTTGTCCTGTGAAGGCAAAGCTGCAGCCATCCTTCCAGTCTTCAGTGAAGCCATAAAAGAATCATTCTAATATGCTGATTTGGCACTCAATAAACATTTCTTATTATTATTTATCAATGTTTGAAAACAGCCGAGCTGCTTTACAGTATTTTGGAAACAGTAGTTTAAAAAAATAAAAAATCTTATGTAACATTATAAATGTCTTTAGAGTGACTTTTGATCAATTTAATGCATACTTGCTGAATAAAAGCATTACTTTCTTTAAACAAAGTACTGGTCCCCAACTTTTAAACAGTAGGGTAAATAGACGTAAAGGTGAAACTTATAAACAGTGTTGATTTACCTGTTCCAGCATGTAGTTTACATGAGAAATGGAGAGGTGTGGATCACCAAGAAACTGTAGGCAAAATGTTTAGTTTTTAAATATTTAAAATGTTTAATATAATCTTAAAATGTGGCCCATAAAAGCACCATAAGGCCTTCAAATGTAAAACCTCTTTTTCAAGGTCCAATAAAGCCTGCCGATAGGGCTGCAGCATGGAGTTGAGCCCGGTGCAGAACGCCCGCAGGTAAATGCCATGAAGCCCAGTCGGACTCGGCTGGCTGGAGTAATGCTCCTGTGAGACATGAAGAAGACTTGATCCGATCACGTCCTTCACACACAATGCATGCAGAACACACTCGGATTACCTGTTGGTGGACATGACCCGTGTGTTGCTCTATGAACTCTGTGAAGCGCACATAGTCAGTGCCCATTTTACAGAGCCGGTTGAGGACACTGGTTTCACTGGGGTGGAGGAACGGAAGGTCCTGGGACACCTGTGATCAGCAACACTTGATTCTCATTATACTGACACACCACCACTAACATAGTACACAGTATTATTTTTATGGACTATGAACATGGTGTTTTTTTGTTGTTGCTGTTGAAGATATCAGTTTTTGGGCATGTATCATGGTAATACCTTTTATGCATTGTTATATCATGGTATTCTCTGAAGTACCATGTAACTATCACTGCCACAGTAGGGGATTTAAAAAGAAATCTACATATAAATGTATTAATAATATAAAAACACTGCATGTAAGATAAACATTATTGTCGTACTTCCGTACAGCAATAGATAATCGCAATGTATCTAGTCTATTATACAGGTATACACACAAACAGTGTTAGATGCATCACTGACAGAGTAACAGTTACATACAATACCTGCAATCCATTCCGTTTATTCCAGGTAAATATTGTCCCAGGATATCCACTGAGGGCCAGCAGCAGCTCGTGGATCATATTATCAGTGCTGTTTAGTCAGATAGAGTATCCAAATGAAACACACGATAATAAAAATACAGATAAGTGCTCATCATTAATATTTTCGCACCGCCAAAACCCCGGTCGCGTGTTGATGACGCACTGACGCAGGTCCCGAGCGCGACAGCGGAAGTGCTCAGCCAGCTCCACTTCACTCACATTTAATATCATATATTACATTTTTTACCACATACAGCTGACGAGGACTCATTTGCAGAGAATATATTTAGAGGTAAACAGGACCTACTTTCTCTTAGTGATCTGTTGTGGAGTTTTTATGTGTTTTGTTTCATTTATATGACATATTTTGATTGCACTTAAAGCGACTGATTGGGCTCAATAAAGCTGAGATTAGAGTTATGTAAATCCCTGCAGGGTGAGCAAAGTGGTGATTTTAATGTAGTACTCGAATGTTTTGGTAATTATAACGTGATAACTTCTAATAATAATATGTCCGAACTCGAACGTAAACAAGCCTAAAACTACAGTTAACTCAGCACTGAGAGCTCTACTGTAAAATACACAGGTATGTTTATGTGTAACCCGTTCAGTCTGCGGTATTAATATCTTGCCTGCTGCTGCTGAACTGTTTGTTTGTCTGTCGCTGGGAAACATGTCCAGAATTACAGCCCTCAGGCCCCGGACCTGCTGTGTGGGACACTTTCTGTTTTGTCTGGACTTCTCAAAGTAACTTTTGCGTGTTTACAGTGATGGCGGCGGAGAGAGGAGATGTCGTCTCTGAGTTCCTCGGTCAGAATCCACACCTGGAGAGCTGGGTGGAGTCTTTAAGAGGACCCTGTGAGACAAACAAACAGTGGCATGCTAGAAGAGAGTTTGTCCTGCGCAATATGGAGCTCTTTCCTACCATCCAACCTGGGATCCCAAGTTCTAGTTTGGACAAACTTCTGTCTCTGTCCATGGTTTGGGCCAACCACGTGTTTTTGGGCTGCCGGTAATTGGCTTTTTTGGAGAAAAAATATTTCACAAGCACAATATGCATTTCTATTTTCAGTTGTTAGTGGGTCAATGAATCTATTTATTTTGAAAGTTTTGGGTCGGTAAGTGTTTATTTTTTTAAGAAATCAATAGTTTTATTCAGCAAAAACACATTATTTTATAACGTATTCAAAAAATATTTTATAAAGTTTAAATTTAATACTAATTAATTTAATAATAATTATCAATTTAATAATAATACTCAATTTAATAATAATTTAAGTTTCAATTTGAATACATTCTTCAAAGAATCTTGAAAAAGAATTGTTTACAACTGTTTTCAACATTGATAGTAAAAATGAGAAGTAATGAAAAATCAGCGTTGTCATCATAGGTTTAAAGAAAATTTAGAATTTGTAATATTTTTTCTCAATATGCAGTGATCAAAAGCCTTGGTGACAATAAGAGACTTCTTTAAAACATTATTAAAAATCTTTCTGACCCCACACTTTTGAAAGGTAGTGTACAATGCATTCATAAAAATGACTTGAATACACTTTTATTTTAATGTCTAGTATTAAAGTTAATATTGTAGTATCACTGATTCTTGAGAAGTGGGACAAAACAGGGTGCCATATTAAAAAAATCAACCCTTGTACTCAGACAAATGAAACTACATTTATATATCTTATGTGTACTAAGCTACTGAGCTATGCTTTGATTCAACTTTGCACACTTTTATTTTTTTTATCAAAATGTGCTTTTTACGTTGCCATCACTTTGCAATCAAGATGTTTGTAACATTTCAAAACACATTCTCATGTTAGTAGATAGATTACATTTTCACATGTGAAACAAATATAAAATATCATAATGAAATATGATCAAATTATTCATCTGATGGAGGTGACAAAAACCTGAATTTGTAGTCATTTTAACTATCAAATATATTGAATCGATCAATTACTGTATTAAAACAAATACAACAAACAGGGAGTATGTTATTGTTCATAAAGCTTTTATTCAAGATTCATATTTAAGTATTTTGATGTATCATTGGAACACAAATGATCTATTTTCTCTCATCTCAGAACAGCATCTGCTGGTAACACGGTAACTTTTGAAAAGAGTTATATGAACAAGATATAAAGCAGTTGTTACCGCTATCACCATATTCACATTTAAACATCTTAACAAATGATCAGAACACTTATTATCAGTAAACAAACAAACTGTTTTATGTATAGATATGTTTTATCCAGTGTTTTGACTCTGCTAGAAGTGATGACTATCAATCTACAAAAGCAATATATGATGTCAGGTCACATTTAATATCTACACATTTTTAGAAAAATTTAACTCTATTTTAGATTTAATATAATTTAAAATTACTTGAAAACCACAAAACAATGATGACTTCACGTTGAATCATCATCATTGGCCCGTCACCAGCATCAGACAGAAAATCTGACAGTGTTGACAAATTCAGCATTTCTTTCACAAAACAAATAGAATTCATGTATTTAGTTTTCTCTGTTAATGTTAGAATCTAATAGAACCTGCTTCAGGAGAATAAAATGATCTAAACAATTCAAATAATTTCCTCAGAAACTGGAAGATGGAGTTGATATATCATGCTTGTGACCAGGAAATATTAACATTAGGATTTAAAATATTCTAAAACTATAAAACTGACCAGAGCCTGACATTGATGTACTCTGCAGAGGTTGAATGTGGCAAGAGGGTCCTTTAGATTGACAGCTGCCCCTGATATTCCCTGATTTTATTACATTTTAATAAATGTCTGACGGTGTTGACAAAAACACACAACTTTGAAATCTTATGAAACACGTGTCCTTGAAAAACAACCTTGCTTTGACATGAGATATTATTAAGTGTTGCTTTTGATAAAACAAGCTCTTTTTCATCATTAAAACATTTCTATGCATTTTATAGCATATTAATTATTGAAACCTTACCTTCTCTTTTTATGCAGTGAGAAGACAATAAATATCATAGATTCTATATAATTATAATACAATTAAATTGAAGGGGATAATTGTTTGAAATACATTCTATTATTAATCCCCCATAATATTTACAATTGAAAATATATTCATTTTTAAAACTAAAAGCATTTATAATTGCTGGACATGTTTTGTCCCATGTCTCAAGAATCAGTAGTATTACAAATCAATGTGTATGAGTCACATGAAATGTAAAGGTCATAGAACTTTCCTGATATCATTATAACGATTAAACTAATTAAGTCCTAGTTTGACAATCTTTTATTATTATATTAATATTTGAAAAATGTTCATCAAACAATAGTCATACCACACCTCGGATACTTTTCTAATAACTTGGCCCATGTTTGAAGACTAGGTATTTTTAGTTTTTACGGAGAACTCTTGTTTGTCCCTGACCCTGATGCAGGTATCCACAGCCTGTAATGGACAAGGTGAAGGAGATGGCAGAAGGAATCACTGTGACTGAGACCCCTGTACGAAAGACTAGAGATCAAATCATGGGGAAAACCAAAAGACCTGCAGCTTCAGGTACATGGACTATCTTTAATGTGTGTCATTGAATTAAAATACACTACTGTTCAAACATTCGGGGTTGGGAAGCTTTTTAATGCTTTTCAAATAAATATATTAATCAAAAGTACAGTAATATTATAAATTATTACAATTTAAAATATCTGTTTTCCAGTTTAAAGTGTATTTTATTCCTGTGATGGTAAAACTTAATTTTCAGCAGCCATTACTTCAGTCTTTGATCCTTCAGAAATCATTATTGCTGCTCAAGAAAACATGTTTTATCAAATGTTGAAAATAGCTGTGCTGCTTAATATGTTTGTGGAAGCTCTGATATTTCAAAAGAATAGCATTTATTTGAAATGTAAATATTTTTTAACAATCTAAAAGTCTTCACTTTCACTTTTGATCTGTTTAATGTGTCCTTGTTGAATAAAAGTATTAATGTCTTTCAAATGGGATCTTACTGATCTCAATTATTATTATTATTATTATACATGATGATTTGTTCACTGATTTACACTGATCTCTTGAACTATGTTTGTAGCAGTGGAAGCTGATTACCAGAGTAAGAAGGCTAAACCCAATGATACAGATGTTAAAGCTCATGAGAAGAGTGTTGGGCGTCCAGCTGCCAGTGCTCTGAAACCGGGCCCTCCGCCGGGGGCTCCTGCAGAACACCAGTCCTTTTTTAATCGACTCTATAAGGCAGTTGCTTGGAAGCTTGTGTCTGCTGGTGGCTTTGGCCCCAACCTGGAACACTTTGAAATCTTGCGCAGTTGTGTGGAGTCATGCAAGGCCAGTCTTACCTGTGTGTTTGTTCCACTCAAAGACATTCCTGACCTGCCGATGGGTCGTACCCAGAAAGAAGGACAGGTTTGTGAACTTCGCTGCTACACCGTCTACATGGGTACGGGCTACGGGCGGGATGAGGTTGCCGCCAGGGCAATGGCCTCCAAAGAAGCACTCAAAGTGTTTCAAGGGCAAAAAGTGACAGTGAAAGTTTGCCGCCGCAGATTCAGAGGACAAGACGCTGACGATTTGGTTCTGCTGGATGAACAGTCCAGGAACCATGTTTTCCCTCCAGCGCTCAGCTACCCCTTCCAGGAAGACCAGTAGAGCTTCATTCTGCCACGGTGATATACAGTTGTAGATTCAGTTGTGGCAACCATGAAGATGTTTTTCACTGCAGTCCCAAAGAGTTGAATTTGTTCAGATTTCAGTTATTCTCGTTCAGAATGTCATTATGGGGGAGACTGGTAGGTTTATAGTTGTTTGTGATTAAAAGTGATCCAGAAAAAAATAGTTTTGTGCCTTGTAAACTGCTTATGCTGTTGCTCTAGAGTCTTGTTTGTGGTTTTGAGGTTTAGATCTTCATGGTTGTTGAACATCCATAACTGTGGTTATAGTTCGCTCCGACCTTGAAAAATGTTTGTGGTTTCAAACGCTGCTATTTTAATTGAAAATAAGAAAAACAACTTTTGTTGTATTTATTTCTAAAGCATTACATTGAGCATATACAGTCTGCAGTTGACAGTGGTTGGATTTGTCCATGTCCAATATATAAAAAGATAATATTCACAAAATAAATCTTGGATTAATACATGAATGATAACACAATTGTAATGATTAGACTCAGTTTTGATTGTTAAAATCAAATATTACTGTAAATAATAGTTCAGTAATATTAATACAGTAAATAAATGGGATCTCCTTGTTAGCTTGATATCTAAATTTCCTGACACTGTTTTTTGTTTATATTTTTCCCTTGCTTCACAAGTATTGGACAGTTTTTATGTATTAATACATGTCATAACCACTTTCTTGGTCATACACTGTGAGGAGGTTTGATAATGCTGTTGCTGTTGTTGTGGACCTTTGGGCAGATTCTTTGATTGTCAAATAAAGCTGCCGTCCATTTCAGACCAGTGTTAAATGTTCAAGCAGAAGCGTATCAGTGAAGTATAAGTGTTTAGTTAAACGGATCTCAGTCTATGATTCAGAAACTGCTAGCTTTACTTGGGGTTTAACTGGGGTTATTTTCTGATTTCATAAGAAGATGTGATATGTTCATATATCTGTACATCTTTGTTTTGTTTGGTAGTGACATTTTCAAAATAAAAAATCTTGAATCTCTAGAAATCTCAAACTTGATGGGATGGTTCATAATCAGTCACTATATGGCACAATTGCTTCTGAGTTCATAACTCTGTGAGTGTAAGAGCTATAATCATACGATTCTTGATTTACAGTTGACCTCAGGTGGTTTTTCTGCAATTATGAAATGAAAAACTCTTCCAAGGCTTTTGGTTTGATTCCCATGAAACTTGGCACTCATCATCCCAAAAATTAGATCAAAAGACACATTATATTTGAAAAGATGGTTGGTCCATAGTGATATGCTGTTTGCAGCTATAACTGACAATATTTTTTTTGTTAAAGCACTTAATAGTGGCACAATTTGCATATCGCAGTAACCGTTCCACAGACGATGCTATTGCCTTCACCCTGCACACTGCTCTCTCCCACCTGGAAAATAAGAACACCTATGTGAGGATGCTGTTCGTGGATTATAGTTCAGCATTTAACACCATAGTGCCTGCCACACTGGTTGCGAAGCTCCAGACTCTGGGACTGAACAGATCTCTGTGCAGCTGGATCCTGGACTTCCTGACAGGCAGAAGTCAGGTGGTCAGAATGGGCAACAACACCTCATCTCCCCTGATCCTCAACACTGGTGCTCCGCAGGGCTGCGTCCTCAGCCCACTCCTGTACTCCCTGTACACACACGACTGTACAGCAACACACAGCTCCAACGTCATCGTCAAATTTGCTGATGACACAACGGTGATAGGCCTGATCACCGACAACGATGAGATGGCCTACAGAGAGGAGGTGAGTACCCTGACTAAATGGTGTCAGGAGAACCACCTCTCACTCAACATCGACAAGACCAAGGAGCTGGTGGTGGATTACAGGAGACAGAGCAGAGAACACACACCCATCACCATCGACAAGACACCTGTGGAGCGGGTGAGCAGCTTTAAGTTCCTCGGCGTTCACATCACTGAGGATCTCACATGGTCTGCTCACACAGATGCAGTGCTGAAGAAGGCACATCAGCGCCTCTTCTTCCTGAGACGGCTGAGGAAGTTTGGAACGAGCCCCAGAATCCTCAGATCCTTCTACACCTGCACTGTGGAGAGCATCCTGACCGGCTGCATCACCGCCTGGTTTGGAAACAGCACCGCTGGCAACCGCAAAGCTCTGCAAAGGGTCGTGCGAACTGCCCGCCACATTGTTGGAGGTGAGCTTCCCTCCCTCCAGGACATCTACACCAGGCGGTGTATAAGGAAAGCCTGGAGGATCATCAAAGACTCCAGCCACCCGTCCCACAGTCTGCTCTCTCTGCTGCCCTCAGGAAGACGTCTCCGCAGCATCCGATCCCGCACTAGCCGACTGAGGGACAGCTTTTTCCCTCAGGCTATCAGGCTAATGAACAGAAAAACTAATACACCCTACAGCACACTCCCACTTTAAGATATGCACTGCACTTTAACACAGTTCAACTGGACTACACGCACACACTGCACAAACACAACAATCTATCTGCTATCACTGGATACCATGCAACGCACATCCATGACATTGCGTATCCGGCCTATGTATAATCTGCTGCACCTTCGCATATTGTGTGTATATATGTGTACATAATGTAAAATGTGTACATACGGTGCATAATGTGTATTGATAATTGTAAGTATGTCTTAAATAGTACACTGTGTGTACTGAGTATATGTATGTGTATTCTGCACATTGTCTTCTGTATAAGTCTGTAAGTATGTACTGTCTATATGTAAATTGTTTCTGCACTGTCTGGAGCACGCTCTCAAGAATTTCACTCACCAAAGCACACGTGCTGTGGTGATGTGACAATTTGATTTAATGTTTTTGGTCACACTTTAGTTTGTGGACCATTTCTATTTATTCACTATTAACTACATACAACTTTTGCCTTGATAAACTCCTAATTGCTGCTTATTAATAGTTAGTAAGGTAGTTGTTGAATTTAGGTATGGGGTAAGGAATATAGAATATGCTCTTGCAGAACAAGGCATTAATATGTGCTGCTTTATAAGTACCAATAAAGAGCCAATATGCTCGTAATATGCATGCTAATAAACAACTAGTTAATAGAGAGAATTAAAAAGAACTAAAGTGTCAACAGTTTTTATTTTGCCGGATTTAATCTGCCTCCAATTATAATACATATCATTTATAGCGCATAAAATATTCATTCACAAAGTGCTATTTTTGTAAACACTAAAGAGACATCATTAGATTCAGACTAAATGTGTGTTGTTGTCTATCAATTATTTGGATATATTCCCTATGAGGCATATTAATTTGAGTATAAAGGTGTTTATGTAATCTCATTTTTTAAATCTCTTATAAAAGAACAGATCTGATTATTACCTAAAGTAAATGACAGTTTTATTACACATCACATACAGCTTTGCTCATATTTACACCATATAATCAATTTGCTTCCTCTCCAGCATCCCAAATGCAATTACACAATCAAATGAATAACTTTGAATGATGAAACAATCATTATGATATCTGAATATTAAATGGCTTGAAGGAGCACAATGGTTTGACTGTTATATAAAATGAGACCCAGTGCTAGCAAGACACATATTTCCCATCGTTCTCCTCTTCTGCTGACAGTCTGTAAAATGTTAACAACTGTAAATGAACCTAACAAGGAGTGAAAGCGCCCATTTAAGTGCCGGCTTTGATTGACGTTTGAGGGAATCTGGGTGTGTTTTTCTGCTTGGCTGCATGTTGGACTCATCCTCTGAGGCAGAGCTAATCATGGGACAGCCTGTACTAACTGTGCACTTCTCATTCTCTCCTATGAGTCACAGGCTTTCTGGAACATGGAAATGTCACATATTTTGAACCCTTGTTATAACTATGCTGTTGAAATCATGCATGCGGGTGGAATGAGATGTGTGAGACAAACTGAAGAAAACAATAAGGAACTGAAAACTTCAATAAAACACATTCTCTGATTGCTGTAATGATGGCGTTTCAGGAAATGTGTTTTATTAAACACATCGCCTTGATTTTCCATTTCTTTTCACTCTCTTACATTGTCACACATCTCATTCCAGGCACTAGAAAAAATTGATTAAATATACAAATTTGACATTGTTTTCTTCTTGATGTCTTGTAATATCTAAAAGAAGAGTGTAAATGCATTTTATACATTCCATATTCATATAATTATTTATTTGTTTTGGAACAAGCAATAGCATGTTTATCATGTGATTAAATGTCTAAATTAAATTATTTTAATTTAGTTTAGTGATTTATATTTCATTTTTAATCAAATTTTTAATTTAACTACATTTTCTTCTTCTGCAGTTGTTCAAAGTGGTTGAAAAAGTCAAAATTATTATTATTATTATTCCAATTTATTATTATTATTTTTTTACTACAGGTCGCCAGTTTGATATCACTAGAGATAGCAATTAAACTTAAGCTTTTTTTAGCAAGTTGCTTTTTTACAGTGCATAATGTTTTGTTTATATGCCACAACACATTTATTACAGGCTACTAACCAGAGGAAGCACACAGACTGCCTTAGAAAACAAAAGTCCACACAATTTATTCAGGTTTAATTACACATCAAGAGCAGCAAATAATTAAACAATCTTTCAAATTCATCTGTTCTTCTCATTGCACTTCACAATCATAAAAATAGAAATCACATAATGTATAAATTATGTGATCATGTGTATATTTCCAATTCACAATCCATTTTTTCATCTTTACAAACATTTCAGCAAAAAGTAATTGCAGAACGCTCCACGTGGACAGTCGCACATTTTGCCGATTCTGGATCCTTTCCTGATGGCGCATTGCTCCCCAACATCGCACTGGTGTGAAAGCAAAGCGTAAATGGTAAATGTGTGATTTTAATCTAGGAATCACAGTATTTTGCACTATTTTAAATATCAAATAGCGAAAGACAAAAATCTCATAAACTACGGTGTTGTGCTACTCACTGTAGGAACGCGCCCAAACTTCTTTTCCCAAAGTGAGATGCGTTTACTCTGCAGTTTCTCCAGAACGTCATGTAAAGCCCCGAGCTGTGAATATGACCAGATCATTTCATACAAGTATCGTTCAAATCTTTTTAAAGAAGGGAACATACTTTGCCGAGAATTACGCAATACTTACGAGCTGCTTTTCGTTGGTCAGATTCGGGTCCTTCGGGTAAAACTCTCTCAAAGCTCTCGTTTCTAAGTCGGATTCGTTGTCAAAGTCCATTTCAGCACCTTGAATGCAGGAGAACAGCACAGCGTATGCCATCGCTGTGGTCCAGAGTTTGGAGCTCTCCATCGTCACAGCCAAGTCTGCACTGAGATTCAAGTGAACACTCGCTTCCCGCGGTCCAGTCCCCTTATATCTGCTCCACTGACACGCCACTCACTTCGCTGCTTCTTTTGCTCCACCTTACACATTGATTTTTCTCCATGCGTAATAAGGACGCAGATGATGACTCATTGCGTAAAGCTGGCGAGCTTATGTCCAAAACAAGACAGAAAGACGTCCGAGGCGAGGAAAACAAGCCTTATGCTGGAAATGTTTACAAATTATTATATGGTTTTGTTTTTTGATTGTTTACGCAGTTTTGGGTCAAGTTGGAAACATAAGCAATATGGAACAGATTTCAGATCCACTTTGGAAAAGGGAGGATAGGGCTAGTTATAATGCTGTTTACATCAGGTTTATTTTTGTCAATTACTTTATAAATATATATAGGAAAATATTGGCTACAAAACGCTTTGAACATTTCCACCAGTACTAATGTAGAGGAAAGAAGACAGTTATTCAAACATTAAACCATTAAAAGTGCCTAAAGCCAGCTAGAACCAGTCTGGGAGAAAATGTATATGACCGGATCTGGTTTGAACTGGGTATTTTCAACACGAAACAATAAATAAAACAGCTAAATGTGACATTTGAAACACCACTTTTTGCCCAACATGTAATTTATGAAAATAATGTTGTTCAGAGAACATCTTTTTATAAGTTTCAGTTCAAATCTAAATACTGTGTTTGCTTGTTACCCAACAGCTTTAGTAAAGTATTATGGTAGTTATGGTATATGAAAAATCCCCATGTGACAATTTACCCCACTCTTTCTTCTATTTATGACAGTAATGTAGCTATTTTGAAACAATCTATTAAAAACAATTCCAATGACAAATTATTCGAAAGAGGGCCCACTTTGTCTGTATTCACTGAACAAAAACAGTGCATTTAAGTTAAGAATGACTATAATACTTATTTTTAGTAATGGAAGAATGTACACATGTGTGATAAAGATGGTGAAGCTTAAGTGTCCTCTACCAGCTGTCCTGCTTGCATTCATCTCAGGTTTGTCAGCTTTTTGTGTAGCAGGCACAGCCTTTATTGAAAAGGGAACATCAGTAGCTTGCCAAAAAGAAAACCTGCTAAAAAGACCAGGACAAAATCAAAAAATCTATTTGTACACAAGAATAGAATTAGTTAATATATTTTAAATGGCCAACAAATTCATTTGGAAGTGGCTGTTATAAGAGGCTTGTCCATTTTTGTTGATTAATCCTATTCTAGGCACAGAATGTGTTATTTTGTTGTTTCCTGCTGATTAATGCAAAGCCAAACCTCTCTTTGATCCGGTCTTGCTTCTTGAGGATCGTTTGTCGGTTAGAGGCAGGAATCAAACCAGGTCCGTCTGACTGCTCTGTGGGCTGCATGAGTCATATCATTCCAATTACCACATGTATTATTGCCTGTCAGAAACACAGCACTGTTACCTGTTTATTAATACGCCCACCGTCGAGGTAGTTTTGCTCACCAATCACGTCAAATGAGCTCTAGTTTCATCTTCTTCTGAGAAAAAATATTCAATTTTGTGCAGGCAGATAGTTCATATGCATAAGGACACATGTCAATGGTTTAACACCAGCAAAACATTTCGCTTTTCACGGTCATTATTCGCATAACATTTCTCCACACTGCTAAAATAAGGCCCTGAGGGTGTCATTCCTGTCAAAACAGCGTAGACCATTTTTGAAAAGATGATTACTGGATAGGACAGGATTGCCACAGGGTGTCAAATCCAGACCAAGTGTGAGAATGGCTGAAAGGAACATAACCTAAAATACACACTGTCAGTTGCAGTAAACTTCTCATAAGCATTGCTGCTGTTGTGCACACAGACTTCTTTCACAATTTGACTTGACAGTTTGTAAATGGTAGTTTGCTGTAATCTTTCAGTGTGGCGGAGGTTTGCTACCCTCTAATAAGGTTTGGCTCTTATTTAAGTTGAGGTAATAACATATCTTCCACCAAACAGCCACAACAAAGGAAGCCTGACATCTTTTAATAATAAACTCTCACCTTAAGTTCCCATTAAGATTATTGGCCTCTAGAAACAAGATTCCCGAGCCACTGAAGGAGGTTGTTTGTATATGCAGTGAAGAAGAAGATGGGGTTTGTCCTTTGAAGGCAAATCTGAAAGACGATGCAGGAGTGTTGTGTGGGAGAGATCGGAATTCATTATCTTCCTGACTTATCTAAGTATTCTTCCGAACTCTAAGATCCTGGCACATTTGTTTTGGTTCAAAGATGTTTGTTTTCATCTTTGGCCCGGCATGTCGATGACCTCCCACCCTTTTTCTACCTTATGAATCCTCCTGAGAGAGTCAAATTACTTGAGCCGGAAAGACCCTGTGTTGGAATTGATTTTGTGTGGGTGTGTGATTTCCCTCTTCCCTCAGGTGATCAAGTTAAGTGCATTACGGCATTAGTGCCTCTCTAATGTTGAAAAATGATAAGTGAATTAAGACCTGACATACTTGTGTCACATCAGCTTGGTGGATTCAAGTCACTTTTACCTACCATGAAGGTTCATTCGTGACTCTCCAGCCAGTCATCAGCAGTTGTTTTGATGATCTGCTTAAAAATAGATTGGAAGAAGAAGAAAATGGAATAAAAAAATAGTATTATAAACTATGTAATAACAGAAATCTGTGCATGAATAGTGGTGATTTTTTAATGAAGCTTTCTGCAGGTCGCATCATCATCTCAGTAGGTGGCGACATGTGTTTATATAAGTAAGTCATTGAATCACTCGTTCAACCAATTCATTAAAAACACTGATTTAATCAGGAATTATAGAATTGATGGCCTATTTCAGGTTAAGTGTATCCCACCATTCATCACATTCAGGAACTCATGTGCCCCAAAATTGTGAGATTTCTAGTGTAAGTTAGCAATTTGGCAGTAACACGTAAAGAAACTTAAAGAGTTGCACATTGTATTGGTGCAGAGATGAGTGTGTGGCTTTTGTACAGTGTTTGCAACTGCTTTTTATGACTTACTGTAATTAGAAGCATCACATTTATTCAATTCTTTTATCTGTTACACAGGGACTACTGAAAAGACATTTAGAGGTCAGACATTTTAAAGTCAAATTATTAAAAGTCAAAATATCTAAATAAAGCTCTGTATAAACTTTGAACTGTGATGTAAGTAGGTCCCATTGGATAATCAAAGGCTATAAGTATATTTACAATCTTAAAAATCTCACCCTAATGTCGTTCCAAATCTGTAAGTCCCTCGTTCATCTTCAAAACACTAATTCATTTAATTTGGATGAAATCCGAAAGCTTTCTGACCCTGCATAGACAGGAACAGAACTATCACATTCAAGGCAATATCATTAAAATTGTCCATGTAACATTAGTGGTTCAACCAAAATATAATGAAGCTACGAGAATACTTTTTGTGCACAAATAAATAAAATTCTCATACCTTCATAAAATTACTGTTGAACCACTGTTTTACCTATGTACTTACTATGTTTTTCAGTTCCGCTGCTTCTGTTTCATCAAAAATATCTTAATTTGTTTTCCGAAGATGAATGAAGGTCTTACAGGTTTGGAATGACATGAGGGTTTTGTAATTTTTTGGGTGAACTAACCCTTTAATGCTCACTTGAATATACAGGAAATAGTAGACAACCGGCCGAGTCCAAAGACTGCAAGTGTAAGTATTGTCTCTTTATGAGTGAGTCATTGAATCATTCCCTCAACAAGTCATTCAAAAACATGGATTCTTTCAATAAGGACGCACCACTGTGTAACTACTTTGTTGGTGAAGCAAAACTAGACGATGTATTCTGTCTAAAATGTAAGTTACTCAATATTAAAGTCTTCTTTGTTGAACTGTATAAAACTAAAATCACACTCGCTACTCATGCTGAGGCAGTCAGAGCTGTGATTAAATTCACATTTTTTCTTAATCAATTCTTACACTATTTCTTAATCAAATCTGGTTTATAAAGGATGATAAAAAACATGCAGTTTTAGAGCTTCAGCATAGCAACAGGGGGCTTGATAACCGAGAGAGAGGAAAGATCTGCATCTGAACTGTCAATTACTCGGAGGGCTGTAACACTTTACCACAGCGCCAGAGGTCCCTTGTTAGTGCCAGACCCTCATTTGTCAGTGCACAACACAGACTCCCCATTATATCATAGGGAGGGAATCAACACTCAGACCCAAAACACAAGCCAAACACTCGCGCTTCAGACAGCCTTTAGATCCTAAAACCCCAAAATGGAGCTGATAAATGGGACTCAGGTCAGTTAATCAAGCTGTGAAGTGGCCAGTGGGTAATATTAGATGTCAGCTTGGTGAGAGACACCGAATCAGGTCACTTCAATGTGCAGCAAAGATTATCTCATGTGTCAGTGATGGCTCACTCCAGTCCACTGATTGCGTCAGTCATTAGGCTAACAGCAGAAGCTTTGCCTGTTAGTGTGCTTCCTTAACAGATGCATCCATCAATGTCCTGGGTTTCTTAAAAGACGATTCACTCAAGATCTGTCAAAGAAGAGTGTTGTCATGTACTCAGGATTAGAATTACTATAGCTATTATTATGCAAGCTGTACAGCAGCAAGAGCCTATTTGCACTGGAACTGACCTGTCTCACCTCTATCAGAAATATTCTCTAGAGAGCAAATGAGATGGTCAAGCACAAAGCAAAAGAGCAATTCAAGTGTTTCAGGGTCTGGATGAGGCACAGAATGATACATAAGAGCCAAACAAGGGGAGCAGATTTGAACGAGCTTGTTTGATTGCAAAGTCTGTATTCGGCCTGTCATACCTAAGGAGAAGATTAAAGGGAAAAAGTACACAGAGCAAAGCAAAGGGTACGATACGCTTCTTTAAATAACCCTGTGCAACGTTCTGTTCCTGCAGGTTTGGTAGGGGATCTTGCGCTCATCTGTCTTTTAATAATTTTTTTCATGCTTTCTGTTTAAGTTGATGAATAATTAAACCCTTTCATTTCCATCTTTGCTTCTGAGGGATCAAAACAGCAGTGTGTAGCCCTTGAAGATTGAACAAGCATTGTTGACTGTAATGGGATTGACATTTGTCTTGTTAAAATGTTTGTTCTTTATTGACGTTGTCACATGCATATTGAATTGGTTTTATTTGTTCTACCAAATTGTCCTTGTTTCACTTCAAATACAGAAAAGGAAAGCTTTTCTACATCCACACTTTTCTGCTTGGGGCAAAAAGCATCAGTGATATATTCACAAAATTGTTAGAAAGGTCTGTCTGCAGTCTGAGTTGTTGTGCGTCATTGTGAGGTAATTAGGGGTCTCTGAAAAATCTGCCTCTACTCTTCCCTGCCTACAAAGCTTTATTTGTTCTGATGAGGAGTTGCTTATATCTGTAATTGCACTGTTTAGCTATCGTGTGTGTGGCGTTAAGCTTTATAATATTGCTTAACAACTCCACTTCCATTCCACCTACTCTCTTCAAATCCATTTTTAGACAAAAGCTTCACATCTTTAAGCTAACGCCAACATAATAGAATAAAGCGGTCTGAGGGGGACAGAAAATGACAATAAAAAAGAACTTTGGGTGACTTCTATGGTAAATATTAATAGAGGAATTCTTCTCTCCAAGAAAACTGCTGCGTCATAGACCTTGTCTGTAATGTAATTATAGATATGTGATAAACATTTATAAATGATAATATATATATATATATATATATGCACACACAGGTATACACACATAAATAACTAAATTTACAAATATTTATATAGTGCCTTTATATAAGTAACACATGCATATTTAAATGTATACAATATTTAAGTTTTATATTGTAAATATGAATGTTTGTTTGTTTAAATGCTCAGTCCATATGATATTGTCACAGACAGAACCAGTGGGTCTCAGATACATCTTCTGAAAGCAGGGTTCCTGTCATCTTCACAGCAGCCAGGAAGAAATCAGGACAGGTTTGGGTGGCTTGTCACAGAAGCACGATGATCTGCAAGATACAAAGTGGACAGAATGATGAGTGTCAGCCGAGCAGGCTTTAGATGGACTGCAAGTATCTCTTTAAGTGACTCGAGGAAGCTGTTCATTAACCCACCACACACATAAATGTCATGTCAAGCAACATCCTCTCCATCACTAAATCGAGTTTCCATCATCCAATGAGCATTTATTTGAAAAACAAGCACTTCTTCATTTAGCCAGACTCCTCCACCAGTTCCACAGAAGCCTAATTACACAGCATACATAATTAAAGAAGTGAGCAGCTGATTATTGCAGACTTAATGAGTCGCTCAGTCTCTCACTAACTGCTTCGCTCCGCCGAGGACTGATGAAGACATGGGAAGAGATGCAGCGGTGTTGTGTTATCTTCCCCTGCTGGAATATCTCGCCTCTGATGTTTGCCATTTCATAATTATACGTTTTATGGAATTATGAGCCGGATACCAGATCTCGACTGTATTTGCTTTTCACCCATTCAATAGCGTTCGTGGAGGAAAAAAAAATCGGAAATGAAAATTCGGATGATTTGAATAGAGTTCGGAACTCTCCGTTTCTTTGCTCAAACCAAATATTATTAAGGGTCAGACACAAATCTCATTATGTTCTTTAAGTATAAAGGAGGCACTGTAACATCTTTGTTTTTTATTTTATTAGGTATTGTTGAGCATGTGAAACATTATTAATATGACCTTGTAAAATGGACTATATATATGCAATAAAAGATCTAAGGGTAGACTCGATGTTGACGATAAGTAAACTAATAATGCCCTCTAGTGCTCAATGAAATAACGAATAGGCTACACATTAAAAACGATACTTGTTATGAGATGCATAATGCATTATGAGGACAAAGTACTTCATGTTATTAAACTTGAATTATGTAATGAGGGAAGCAATATTTTGTAAAAACACATTAAAAAGTTCTCATATTGTAGGTCTACATGCTGTGCTGCAAACGATGTGATGGCCAGTAAACCCATACAGCAAAAAATATAGCCTATATACCCCAACACATTCTTTTCAAAATGTATTTCATAGGCAAAAAATATTTTCCAATCTTACAGTATCCTACATGCTAAATTAACCGCCTAGAGATCAATACTAGATTTAGAATGATTTAATACTGTCACATTTTGTATACATACAACATTTGTATTTTTTTTTGAACATCTAATGTATGTTCATATATATATATATATATATATATATATATATATATACTAAAAATTATAACAACTTGTAAAAATAGATTTTAAGCCAATAAAAGTACAGATCATGGTAAATTGGATTGTTCTGGCTTCAAATAGAAGGATAAAATATCTCTTCACTATCAAATATACTGCACAAAGTAGAGACAGATCCTCACTAAATAGAGATCATCACAGTCTGGCACTGAAGAAAAGAAAATCAGAGACTGACACGCATGGCTTCAAAAGGAAGAAAGAGTCAGTGAGGTTGATACAGAGAGCACAAGTTCTCCTACTGCCGTACATTTCATTATACAAGAGTGAAATACTTTGAAAAACTTTCCCACTTCATTCCACGTGTCAGAAAACCTTCAGAAAAAGATCAAATGCAGGTGTTACTGAGGGTGGACAGTCATCAAGCATCTGTCACAGCAGGACTCGAATGAGCTGAACACTCTCAGAAACCAATTACTGCTATGATCTTCATTTTCAACAGAGCTGCGCCAGAATATTTTCAATTATCTGGAACAGAATATTCTTAATGTTCATTACTGCCTTTTTGAAAGTTTATTTTATTCTATTTTAATTATTATTCTTCATTATTATATAACCAATACTCATTTGATCTGTCAGAGTTTTTATTGTGTGTGCACTAATATTTGGACATTGTTTAAAGCAATCACACCAGTAAAGTATGTTGAAATTAATTGGAATAGTGGTTAAATAGTTTGTTTACAATTTAAATTACTATCTATTTACTAATAACTAAATATCGAATGTGCATCAATACGGATATCTATCTTGTGATGAATGATGATTTAAACTGCTCTTAGCAGATGAAAGAATAGTGAGTTACCACTCATTATTTATTGTCCAACTAATTAAACAAACAAAGAAAAGCATTTATTTTTGCTTCGCTCAATAAAGGATGTAAAATAAAAAACTGTAGGCATGCAGCTGAAATCCTTTTGCTCAAGAACCAAAGCGGTCCCAATTCTGAGCCGATGCAATGTATTATAAATATTGCTGGCTTCTATGAATCGAAGAATGTGCTTTTGTGATCCCTTGATTGTTTTCAGGCTGTATTAAACAGCCTGTGAAAAGTGACGTAAGAAATTGTGCGGTGATAGAAATATTGATGCTGACGTCCTTTCCTGCTCACAGGTTGTTTAATAAAACTACAGGCGTATTTTCCAACACTAAAGCATCTGTCATAATAAAAATGATGAAAAAATTGCTAAACTTTTTTAATAACATATTGCAAACATGCCTCTCTAAAGGCATTAACTGTATTGCTCTGAGTGTTTAATCAGATCGCCAGAAATGTTATGAGCAACAAACATGCTGTAAACAACTAATCACCTCGGTCATTATGGGTTAAAGAATGTAATTAGCATGTCCGAGTAAACCAAATCTCACTGCTTATGTTAAATGTCTAATAATGTGCAATCAAACTGTAAATGTACTTAATATAATGCAATTTCAAGAAATACTTTTCTGCACAACAACCATCAGTTGTCCAGTGAATAAAATATGCATTAAATATATTAAAAGTATATATTAATTTCAAGTCCTGAAAGAAACCTTTACGGGCATGAAAACCAAAGAACAAAACAACACACTGGAACAATGAATAATTCAGTGGTTTGGCTCATGACTAACAGGTTAAACATATTTATTTAGGGGTCATTAAAGTGCCAGAGTCAGTGTTTATAACACAGGACACCTAAATAATGCACCACTGCATCTCGAGGGGACAATTTCACGAAATGGACAAGAAAGTGGCACTCTCAACTACCAATATTTTGACTGTGTGTTTTCTCCAGGGAAACATTCACGCTTTAGTCTTGTTACAGAGCCTCATACAAATCATACAGCTGACTGCAAGTCATGCATAAATGACAACATCCAGCACCGAAGAATGGCTTATAATCTTTAATCATTCATCAGCACAAAGTGTCTAAGAAAGGTTCTAATAAAGGTAGGCCTTTTACTTTCTATTTCTCAGGGAGTTCAATGACCACATTTGGTTTATTTGTTGAATTTTTAAAGTATTACTGTTAGTTTGCTTGAATATCCCCAAGTACGACATTTAATATGTTGTAGGCTTGATTGTGACAGGTGTCAGCAGAGAAAATGTATTTAGTATATTTCAGCAGTATAATGTAAGAAATAGGAAAGTCTCAGATGGTTTACCATCTTATATCTGGTATGTTGTACTTGCCTAACAATATGAGTTTTATTGTACCTCAGAGGGTTGTTTAGATCAATTGGGACAGGGCCTAGATTGCACCGAGTAACTATATTGAACCCCTGGGTTTTACCATGATTGACTGTAATCAAGAGAAACTAAACCCAAACGTTAAGGCCTGGATGCCCTCATGAACTCAAATATTACATTCTGTGAACTACTAACATCATTTTATTGTCTTGGCAGAAAGCATTCAGGATGAATATCTCTATTAAATATCACTATTATTCCTAAAGGCAATGAAACTACAGGGTCTTTAAATTAGTAATTTTCTAGGTCATTGACTTCGGATGTGCATCTGTAGCCAGTGAATCACTTTGTGCAATTTTGCACTTTATACTTCTCATTTTCTGTAGACTAAATTATTGCATATCTTTCGGCAAATGGATTTGTGATGGGGGGGGGGGGGGGGGGGGGGTAGCGTGTTCCAATCTAGCTCACAGTGAGAATAGGAATTACATTGCCCACAATGTATTTAGCTTGCCAATTTGTATATCCCCACCCCCTGTCACTGTCTGAAGAGAAACACCTCTGCTGGCTGAACATCCTTGTCTAAGTGTGGGTGTATAGCTATCGCTGAAAATTGTCATAATATACATGCAGAGGTCAATAATTAATTGATCTAAAGGATTTCAGTACACTGGAACTCACGTAACTACTAAAAAAAAACACTTATACAAAAAAAAATGTATACATCTCTATAATGTATATGTGGGTGAAGACATAAACTATCATTATTGAGTCACTATGGAAGAAAAGTACAATCCATTCCATTTTCATCCTCAGTTTATAATCCAGCTGCTTGTGTTCTGTTTGAATATTTGCTGCAATAACTTTTTAAATGCTACTTTCCAAGCTATTTCAGAACTGCTAAATACTGATACTAATATTTTTTGTTTGTTTGTTAGTGGTGTATTAAACATATGCATAATTCACGAGGACAATAAGATGAAGAATATCCATGTTTATTGATAACACAAGACAACCATTAAAAATATGAATTAATACATTTACATTTATGCATTTAGCAGACGCTTTTATCCAAAGCGACTTACAGTGCACTCAGGCTATACATTTTTTTGTCAGTATGTATGCAATAAACACATTAAACCCATGCTTTGCTATTGCTTGTCATGCTGCATGTTGATGAATGCTTATCATAGACCTTGCACAAGCGATTCAGAAAACAGATTTCCACCATACTGCCTCTTTCAGGTGCATGACTTTACAGCTTCAGAAAATTATGGATTTGCTGCTTTTTTAATGACTCAGAGGCATTTTAAGAGAAATGAGTTACAGTTAGATCCTCTGACACATTCACACAATTGCCCATAGCGTGAACCCAGTCTCATTGCACAGCGGGACCTCATGGAACACTGAAGAGAGAGAGAGAGAGAGAGAGAGAGAGAGAGAGAGAGAGAGAGAGAGAGAGAGAGAGAGAGAGAGAGAGAGAGAGAGAGAGAGAGAGAGAGAGAGAGAGAGAGAGAGAGAGAGATGAGAGAGAGAGATGAAGATCATAATCAAGTTTGTTTTGAAGCAAAATTTTAATAACTTCTAATATGACGAAAATGAGGATATCAAAGAGATGGAGCAAAATGTACCTGTGGGATGCTACGTTTTTCTGAAGATGGCAAATGAGGCTGATATCTGCCCAGAAGTGCTGTCATAGCCTCGACCTGTGTAAAAACATAAGTAGGCTATCCATAACATAAGAATACGATACAAATATATTACAATATAGCCTAAATGTAAACACAAACAATTTTGACATTTCACCAACCAATTATTCAATGTTTGGTTTCCAGATAATTGGCCACACGTTTCATATAAAAATATAGGCACGCTACAAAGAAAAATAAACAAATATAAAAAGACGTTTTATTTGGTAGCCTACTCACCAATTCGTTCTCCGTTTCCTGCTGGGACAGCTGTGTGTCATCTGTGAGCTCTTGGGAAGTCTGTCCAGAGCACGTGACGGTGAAGAGCGCGACTATGATGAGTCCGGTCAGGATCTCTGAGCTCTTCATGGTCCTGTGGAGGTGTGGAGGCTCGGGTAACTTAGTAAACACGGACTACTTGACAGTTCACTGGCTCTTTTATAAACTGATATGCCCCGCCCGGTCTTCGGTTAACGGATTATATCGGGTCAGCTATTGGGTAAAGGATAGTCTATTTATTTAGTTGACGCTGAGACTGGAGCACAAACAAGCTGGTTATATGTTCAATAGGTAATTCTCCTGCTGCATGCTCTCATATACTGTACCTTTGCAGGCGCACTGCAGCTGTTACATGTACTAACATGAATGAATAGAATAGAATAGCAAAATAACATTTCATGTATTATAAGGAAAGGGAGGGGGGAGCAATATTCCCATTTTGACATTTAGGCTATATTGACACGACTTACCCCTTAATATCTGGTACAATAGCCTGTCGTGATTTAGCCTATTCATTGAAGTTAAATGAAGCTCACACTGGTGCCAGATGGTCTTGAAGTATCTTGGAGACATCGCCACAGTTCTTCTGGATTTAGTCTGTCTCAGCTTGTTTCTTCATGTCATTCCAGACAGACTGGATGCTGATCAGATCAGATCTCTGTGTGGAGCACTGGCTGTTTTCAGACTCCTTGAGCAAACTAAAATCTCACTGGATTATTACAATTAATGGCAAAATGAATGTTTGGAAATGTAAAATGATATTTCCTACTGACACACTACAGCAAAGATAGAAATAACTGACTTAAAACCATTTTTCAGTCGGTGAAAATAGTAGTGTTCTAATAATTTTGGCCACCACTGTATACACGTCTAGGCTAAACAGTCTAAACGGTATATGCACACATTTCCTCTTGTTTAATATTTGTTTATTAACAGAAGTAGTGTCAATAAAATATTACACTACTTAATTATGGTTAATTTTGTGTTAAAAAGAGTAACAATTAAATAAAATGACAATTAAATTTAAATATTACATTTAAATATAATTTAATTAATATTCTATACATTTATTATTTTATTAAGTTTAAATATTTTTATTAGAAATTATTTAAAATAATAATTATTAGTAATCCTAAGGGACTTTGGAGGTTTGCTGAGGCCCCCTGCTGGAGCATCACTGTGCTGCGGCAGACTGTGAACTATGTGGGCAGTAGAGGGCGCTGCAGTCCCAGTTAAAAGTTTTGAACTCAAATGGGTGTTTCCTGAGACGCATACTTCAGGATTTAGGAAGGAACACGCCCATGACATCAGTGGCTTTTCAAGAAAAAAAGTCGCTGTAACTGTCCAGCGAAGTAAGAAGAGGGCCAGAGGTGCCTTAAGTCTACATAGAAATCCTAAAGGACAGAGATCTGCATCGAGAACTCACAAGGAAATATTGTACAACTTTTGAGAAAACATGTCAACTTCTGACGAGACAGACGGTTTCCGTCCTAGATATGGGTGTAAGTATTAATGCGTTTTCTTCAGGCGTTCTTCTGAAACGTGATGCTCGGTGTGTTACAAGAAAGCTACTCATTTTCATTCAATGCAAATGCTTTAATTCAAAGAGAGTGTCATTCAATTGATTTTTTAGATGTTTTATACAATTGCCCAATCTTTAATGCTCAAGTTCGCATCGGCATGGTTTACAACTTCCGCATTATAATACTGTATGTGTAGTGCACAACCGAGCGGGATCACCTGGACAACTTTTCTGAACAGCCAAGCGTGTTGTTTTTACTGTCATTTTAAATAAAGCATCGACATCCTCACTCTGTATCTCTGCTGAACCGCAGTACTAATCAAGATTACATCAGTTGAGCAGCAAACGACTGTGCAAGGCCAAAATACTGTCTAGGTGTAGATCTGTAATCTAGACAAAACCGTATGAAAATCAATATTGTTTAGTAGTAAATCTAGCCCACAACGAAGCTCTCTCTCTCATCTTGAAGTGGTGTTTTTATTATAAGAAATAAGAAAACCATTCACCATAAACGCCCCAGTGAAGGTTAAACTACACTCTCAGTGACTGTAGCTCTGGTAAAAAGCGTCTTTGTATCGCGCGCTTCTATTTATTCCCCCCTGGCCTGAGTGAAACCTACCAAACTGACTTTTTATGGAGTTAGTTACTTTGTTACTGTGAAGTCGGTTAAACTTTTTCTGGAACTAATACAGTTTCAGTGATCCATTTGACTAGCCAACAGCTGGCAGACCACTTATTTTCTAAGCTAGAAATATAGGGTCTATCACTTTAGTGCAGAGAATTGTGAGTCATCCCAGTAAACTGAATCTTTTGAATCAATTCACTAAAAGATTCGTTTAGATTCTCTCGCTGATTCATTCAGAGCGTGATCGAATCACTCACTAATTATTTTCGTTCAAAACACTTGGTTGACTGAAACAAAGTTTTAAACTGCACAAGTTTTATCAAACTATGCAGTCAAAATTATAGTCTAAGTAAATACAAAGTTTAATGAGTAAGTCACAGACTTTCAACCAGCTTTGAATTATTGCAATGGTAGTAATAGGCTAAATGTTGGTAGTATATGTAAATTAAAAATATATTTTTCTCGGTGTTACCTGCATCAGGATATTCCCATTTATTTATCAGTAAAGTTCTCTTGATGTTGTAAAATACGTTATCTGGTAGACTTCTGTGAAAACTACAGATTATACTTCCACATTTTTGTATCCCTGCTCACAGACAGTTCGATTAAGCCTAGTGCATTATGGATGTTGAAGTTTCCCGACCAGTTTGGCAAAATAAATGCCATAAACCTTTTACTGTTTTCTCTAATCATGTCGCCAGTGGTCAGTTACACCTCCAAGTAATCTCTTATGGTGACTTTCATTTTGTATGGTTATCAGTAACTTGTCTTTTAAACATTCAGATTTATTCCGCCCACTGTTTTAGCTTCTTTGTAGGATTGACTTATGTGACAAACTGAGCAAACATTATTTGTGTTAATGCAGGTGTTGTAGTTAATTGTATCTGTTCACAAACTGTGTCACACTGTAGTTCAGTCTGAAAGACTTCAGTGCATGGAAATTAATGGGAATGATTTGTACAGAAACAGTTTGTTTCACAAATTAATGCCATATTATTGTTTAAAACTAGATATTATTTATAGGTAGGGTTATGTAGGCTTGAGTCTGTTGACTTCTGAACAACAATCATTTATTGGTTGAATCATATAGTTTTATTATCTTCTAGACTTTGTTTTTCTCTGTATGCATGCAATGGAAAAATGGCATCAATGGTCTTGTTCTTGGAAAACCTTCAGAGAATTACCTTAAAAAAATCCCTGAGAAAGGGTATCACTGAAAATGACGTAAATCTAAGGATTGTCCTCATAGTTCAGTTCATGTCTGAACATGCAAACCTTTCATTTGAATTGGGGTTCTTTGCAGCTTGTGGCAGGGCAAATGATTGTTTGAGGTTTCATAATTCAAGACTACAATACTGTTATGATCTTACTCATTTAAACGTTAACATTCACAGTTTAGGATGTACTCACAGACTCAGATGAAATCCAGTGTAAGAGTTAGAGCTTTGCAGCTTGATTTATTTCCTAAATGTTTGTTTTCCAACAGAAGTTGGACTTAGAATTACATCTTGGATATTATTAGGGTCACATCTGCAAAAGCTACAAAGAAAGTGGACCATAGCAGTTGAGATCATATTTTAATATTCCTGCAAAACTCCAGAGACCGACATTAAGGATTTTTTTTTCAAATCTATAACTTAGACAGGGTGTCGCCATCTAATTTTTTTATAGGCGTGAGAATGAGGCTGTGAGAGGCAGAAGTACTGTAGTTTAACTACATGAATATTATGGCATGGACCTTTATACAGCATATGCTATTGAAAAGACTGTAAGTTTGTCCCTCATAGCATCATTTTCATTCAAATAAAAATATGGCAATATGGCGTGTACTCCGAATGAGGTCTTTCAGAGACAAATATGTTTTTCCAAAGTTTCCTGCTTTTTCTCTTCTTTCTGAAATATGTGCAGCTATTTACAGTAATAATTCGATTTATCTTCTTTTTCCACATGACATTAAACCCTATTAAATGATTTCAGTATGTGGAGTAATCACAGATCTTAAGGTTGCTAGAGGTCAGGCATGCGAGACATGTTATACATTACAAAGTTTGCATAAACTGCTAAAACGGTTTGTTTAGAGTGTCGCAGTTGAATTACATTTTATTTGAACCATTTGAGTGCCACTATATCTAGACTAGAGGCATATATATATATATATATATACTGTTCAAAAGCTTGTGGTTGGCAAGTTTTTGAACAAATATGCATGTCCAAGAAGACTCAGTGCCTTTTATTTGATCAAAAAGTGTAATATTGTGAAATATTGTCATAATTATAGCCATTACTCCAGTCTTCACTGTCACATGATCATTCTGAAATGCAGCTTTGCTACTCGAGAAACATTTCTTATTATCAGTGTTAATAAAAATAATGTCCCGCACACTATCAGTCCATACTAAATATAGAAATGTGTTATTACAAAAAACATGACGTTTCTGTCCACTGACGTTCATCAAGCATATGTATTCTATTACAAACAAGACATTTAAAAACAGTCACCACCAATGAATGTAATCGACACTACATGTGGACCAATCACCAACTCATACGCCATGACTAACACGGACTCAAATATCCAATAAAAATACTTTTCAATATTACCAATAAACGATGTTCCCTTATTTATAAACAAATCATGTTTGTAAAGTCTGATTAAATGATTAAAAGAAAGGAAATGTGCAGCGACTGGATAATTCATATATTTTCTCCGTATGGGGCTCTTATGTTCACTGATCCTCTGTTTCGATTGTCGAGATGTTTTTCCCACATGGACATCGAATAATATACACAACATGGGTTGAAGCACATGTAATGACAGCTAATTTAATATTTTCGACAGTTTTGAATGTATTATTACACTGTGCACAGTTACCGCACCGGTGTTATTATCAGTGTGAAAACAGGTGTGATGCTTAATATTTTTAGATTTTTTAAGGGATTCTTGATAAAAGGAAAGATTAAAAACCTATATTTATTTGAAATCGAAATCTTTTGTAACATTATAAATGTCTTTACTGTCATTTTTTGTCTTTGCTGAATGAAAACAGTCTTGCTGACTGGTAGAGTATATGTAAGTTTCACATCTCCATATCTCAAGCTCTCTGAAGTGTGTTTAATCTCATGTCTTGTGCATCTGCCCCTCTCGTTTTAGCTGTTCTGGATGGCATGGAGCGGCTCACCGCTGAGGAGATGGATGAGCGGCGTCAACAGAACATGGCCTATGAATACCTGTGCCACTTGGAAGAGGCTAAACGGTAAGAGACCAATTCTCCGTTTCACCCCCTCGGCACTTATGTTAATTCATGAATGATGACACAGAGTGTTTCGCTTAAAATAGCAGTTTAGCTTTCAGTTGGTGGTTGTTTAATGTCTCTGTGATGAATGCCTGTCACGTGATTGTGGGTGTCTTCACTGCATGTCCCAGCAAGACCCACTACAGTGAATTTCTATAGAACCCAGACTCTCCATGAAGCGCTGAATTCCTATTTCAGTCTATAGCTTAAACCCTAAAGAGATGGTTCACCCCGTAAATTCTGACATCATTTATTCACCCGCATCTCATTCCAAACCTGAATTACTTTCTTTTCTATTTGGAGAATATTTCAGCTGGTGCTGTCCACACAGTGGAGGTCCAATTGGAACTTAATTGGAAAATATTTTTTTAAATATCTTTTTGTGTAATGCAGAAGGTTGGTACAACATGTGGAGTAGAAAATAATGACACAATTTTAATTTTGGGTGAACTATCCCTTTAATTAACTCGGATTGCAAAGAAAATGAGATATGAGAGAATAATAGCCCTTACAAGGGCTGCATTTATTTAATAAAAATACAGTAAGAACAGCAATATTATGAAATATTAGTACAATTTAAAATGGCTGTTTTCAATTTTATTGTATTTTAAGATGTAATTAATTCCTGTGATTTAAAGCTGAATTTATGCTCCAGTCTTCAGTGTTACATTATACTTCAGAAATCATTCTGTGATGATTTCCTGCTAAAGATTATTATCAAAGTTGCAATCAGTTGTGCTGCGGTTTATATATATTATATATATTTTTTGAAAACTGTTATACTTTTTACGATTCTTTGATAAATTCAGAAGAGTTTTTATTTGAAGTAGACATTGGAAACGTGTTTTTACTGTAACTTCTGAACAATTTAATGCATGAATAAAAGTACATTTCTAAATTAAAAATCTTACTGACCACAAACTTTTGATTAGTAGCACAAAAAATGCTAATGGATTGTGGGTGATTGTCATGGTTTTTCTTTGGAATTGCTAATGCGTTTTAGTGATTTGAAGCATGTTGCTGCTGTGGTTCCAGGGCGTTCTAGATCATCTCTTGGTCCGGTTTGGTTGGCTTAGAAAAGTAATAACACGCCTCTCATCAACAAGTCACACATTTTGAGGAACCACAAAAGATGTGTGAGGACTTCACTTGATGTGATGCGAGGACAGTTAGATACTAAGTGTAGAAGTCTCTACTCTGCTGTATTTATATTTTTGGAGGTTACGGAGGCTATGGCCTGTCAGTGCACTCATTACATACACACACAGACTCATCAGTGGTGCGAGAGGAAGTGAGTCAGTCCCTGTTGATTTCAGTATCTCACTCTGTAGCTGTGGCAACATGAGGTTGTCATAGAGACTGGTTCCGGTGTCTGCGTGTTTGAGGGAATGAGTGCGTGACATAGTGGGAGAAAAAGATTCTCCACTGTATTCATAGAGGGCAGATAAGTTTAGAATAGTCAAAGTCTTATATTAGCGTTCAGGGGCCGGTTGCAAAAAAGATTAAGACTAGTCTTAAAAGTTAGTTAACTAATTTTTTTATTTAGTTACCGGCCATACTGTTTTAAATTGTGTTACATTAAATTGTAGATTAGTCTAAGTTAAATGCAAAAATAAGACTGATTACTCCTTTGCTAACTGTTAGCTTGTCAAACTTGTACTTAAGACACAATCTTAACATAGAGGCTAAGTTTATGCAACTGGCCCCAGGTGTTCTCATTTGTCCTGCTGTAACTTCACATCTTTACAGTATGACTGCACTTGAATAGATCAGTTAAAACCCCAACAACACCGTTGCTATTCTCGACGTCATCCATCAGGCTTTTGCCTGGAGGACGAGAGAAAGTTTTCTTCTCAGGCCTTGTTGAGCTGACAGTATTTGCCCTCGGGCTTGATTCAGAAATGCAGGAATGCTTGGAGTTCGTCGCAACAGTCTGTGGTATGATGGGAACTTCAAAGGTTTATATGAGGTGTCTGAAAGCAAATGCTTGTGAATTTGTGTTAGTTGTTAGAATACCAAATTGCAGCTATTTCCAAACAGGCTTTTATCGTTGGTTTATTTCCATATCGCTGTCTGCTATAAAGCCTGAAGGCCTGCTCTGTGGTGATGTGCTCAAGTGCATTGTGTGTGTGTCTCTGAGCTGTGAAATGCAAATTCTGCACCTACAGTATTTTATCCTCTCTATTTCCATCTGTCAACTGTGCCATTTCTTATTTTACACTCTTAAGAAAATGGTAATCTAAACCAGATTAGGGTTCTTCTGCTTGTAACTACAGCGGAACCTTTTTAAAAGGTTCCATAGAGAACCATGCGTTGAAAGTGCTATAACTTAAAAAGAAAATTAAATAATAGTTATTATTAGTTTTCATATTTAAACATATTTTAACCTCTTTATTTGTTTGGGTCCGTCAACATCCATATAGCAGCGGTCGGCAAGTAAGTTTGGCATCGGGCCAAAAAAAATTGCCACTAGGTAGCGGGCCAGAACATAGTCAAAGAATAATTAAAAAACAAAATTAAAAAAATACAACTACAATTGCCTGATAGACTGTTACAGTGTATTTTGTCTGGTAGTGAGCTGTTACTCTGTGTTAAATCCTGTCGTAGCCAGGACAGTCATTATAAAAAACGCCATATTTGTGTGGCGGTGTCCGGCAGAGTCTATGTGAGTGGAGTGGCGTGTCAACAATTTTCCCTCCGCGGTCCGAGCATTTAATAATCACTCCGCTCCGGGTTCAGTATTTCTCGCTCCCGCTCTACTCTTCACTCGCTGATATCAGAAACACAGCTCTGTCTTCGCTATCTCATGAAAAGTATTTCAGTAGGTTTGAAATATCACAGTTCTGTGCATGAAGTATATTATAAAATAACATTTGAGTTTCAACGTGGCTTATTGGAACACCAGTGTGCAAACATGTTTTCCTACCACATGAGCTAATAACATGGTTGTCAGTATTAAAAGATATAATTGCTACTTTTTTCAGAGCAAATTTTGTTTGTGATGAAAATAACAGTACGTTTTCGTCAGTTATTTTACCTACGGTTCGGGTCGATGCATTTATTACAGATTTCTGCTCATTCGAAATCTGATACAGATGAAGTAGCACTGTAAGATTACATTTGTTTGTATGCATTATTGAGAGGGCGATTGCATGTGAATGTTGTAGTACTTGTTTAAATCTTGCTTGTTTCTTTTATTTATGCAACAAAATAATTATTTAAGTGCATTTCATCTTGTGTGTGCTTTCATGAGCCTGATAAGCACGGTGTATTTTGTGAAATTGTTTGTGCATTTCATCTTGTGTGCGTGTTTTGAATGTTCTGTTGCACAATAACTGAAGCTGTGTTTTCATGGAAAAGTATACTTTTTCAGTTATTTCATTTTTATGAAGGTTTGCCAAAGGCTTCAAAAACAAGACATGTTTTTAAATAAACATTATTTTTTTTATTAATACAATTCTACAAGCTGAACCTGCAATATAACCATTACTTATCGGTCTACTGCTGCTTTAAATTAGACAATTATTCAATAATTTCATTATAAACGGCAAAAAATGTATTAATGTCAGAATGTGATCTGAGCGGGATTTGGTTTACCGCTGAGCGTGAGCAGGAACATTTGCAAAGCTTTTGCAGTGAGCGACTGAGCGGAGCACACGCCCACAAAGCGGAATATTGAGCTGAACGTCACACCGCTCCGCTTCGCTCACATGCTCTGGTCAAAATCACACCGTGCCGCTCCGCTCACGTACTCTGATTGTGAGTAACTGTAATGAGTAAAATAATCTGGCTGCAGTCGCGGGCCAGATATTATTGCTGGCGGGCCAGTTTTGGCCCGCTGTTGCCGACCACTGCCATATAGCCTCTATTAGGGTTACATTAATAAAGCTGGCAGCAAGTTGTGCCAATTAGGGACTTTTATTTTGTATTGTCATGGGAAATTGTACTAAAATGAATTATTACATAAATTATTCCAGTAAAATATCTTCATAATCCTCTATTATCTTTCATTCTTCACAGATGATGAGGTTGTGAGATGTGGCCGCGTCTGTGTTGAAATAAACATTTTAGTCACATTGTGTCTCTTCCATTTGTTTAAGTTAAATCAATTGTTTACGAAGCCCAAAAGTAGATATTGTGAATGGCTAGTATGTAACCCCTTTAAAATATTAAAATGAAAATGTAATATAAAATGGGATAGCATTAATATTTTTGTTACTGTTTGTACCATGTTTATACATAAACCCAAGTAATAATTAAAAACTCTAACCCTAACTTAGCATAGAATGGTTCTTCAGGGCAATATGTTTCTAAGTTGAACTATTAGCCTAATATATGTAAAGAACCTTTAAATAACAATGTTTTTAAAAGCGTATATGAACTCATCTCGACATTAGAATAATGTGAGCACAGCAGAATGGGAACCGCTGTAAAATTGGGTTAAAATAATGTCAAGAAGTTGCATTAAGGTCCGGGCACAAGGTCCCAGCTGTGCAGGTAGAGCTAGTAATGGATTACGCTTGGGAGTCACCTAGCAGTTCAGATGCTTTTTGTTTTGTTTGTTCATTTTACAGTTCTGTCTAATGAAGCGCGTTCTTGGTGAATGTTGTCTAACATGCCTCTGGTATGCTATCTATTCAAAGTCATGCCCAATCCAATGTCTCCTTCACGGTCTTCCAAGGGAAGCATACTTAAGGTGATCTGACTGAGAATCTACTGTAAATAACCTTGAGTGAGTATGGAAACATTGTTTAGCTGAAGTGCAAAGCATCTTCTCTTTATGAAATCTCTGTGTCACGAGGTCAACAGGCAACTTGCTGTAGTTTTTCCAAGTGTTATGCAAACCTCTCATTTTGACTGCTGTTAATCGTAGGTTTCTGTTCTGTAAATGTGGAGAAGAGATTGATGCTGAGGATACAGGGAAAGAGAAGTGTGAGAAGATAACCAATGGTGTATATGTCAGCACAGTTGTACATGAGGGCAGTATGGTTCACCGCTGCTATTACTGGCATTCACGCTGGGATGTGTGAATATTTGGTTCAGCCCTTCAGAACTGCCCCACCCCTCTCATAACTTTCTGAAGGTGTAGCCTATGTCAGATACTTCTGTTATTTTCTTGTGCAAGTATCATGTCACTACAAAGCGGTTCATTTCATCCTCCACTTTTTCCTCAGGAAATTGTTTAGATCAGATAAATTAATTAGGGATGCACGATATATCGGCCCATTTTTCTGTTATCGGTTATCGGCCTGATAAGAAAATTTGGCCGATATCTTTAAGCCGATAAAAAATGCAATTTATTCCTTCAGAGATACTTCAGATGTGCACTGTTTGCCATGATGGTTTTGAAATGCTTGAAATATGATTGGAATCACTTTGAAAAGGACAATACACTTATGTGCAGTGCAACATATGCAGAGCAAGTCGGTCATAAAGGCTACATAAAGTTATAATAAGAACATTACTGTAAAAGACGTTGTGGAATCTGTGCGCTCTGTGTTTTGTGTGTGCGTTGAGCGCATCCACAACGGAGCTACACCTCCATGGAGCTACACCTCCATGACAGTTCGCTTGTGCATTTGCAGCCTTCGCTTGTGCATTTGCAGCCTTTTCTGCACGTAGTGTACGTATTATTTATTTTATGTAATATCTGCTTTATCTCATTTTATGAATGCGTTTGGTTAAGTTAATAGAGTGTTAATAGAGCGCTGCTTTAGTTTGCCGGTGATATAGAATGCGTTTGGTTAAGTTAATAGAGTGTTAATAGAGCACTTCAGATTGGACCGTGATCATAGCTCACATTCTAATGATTGCGCACAACTAATAACTTATAATAAAACGTGTGAATAACATTCTAATGAGAACATTATTATAATAAAACGTTGTGAATTCAGCGCGTTTGGGTTTAGTTGCGTGAAGCCAAGTGCGCGTCCACGAGTCAGCGCGTTGTTACAGGAAGCCAAGTGCGCGTCCACGAGTTAGTTCACATAACTGACTATTTCCGTATTTTTGTGCGCATAACTATAAGTTGTAATATTATGATTATGTTCTAAAATAATTATCTGATTCATTTCCGTATTTTTGTGCATATATAAGTTGTAATATTATGATTATGTTCTATAATTATCTGATTCAGCCTAATTAACTGGCTTTAACAAGCGCTTCGGTTTACCGGTGTTCATTCAGCTTCATACAGCGCACGCAGCTCAAACAGCAGCTATTTAAAACAGTTGTAGCCTATTCATTTGTTACTTTTTCAAAATCACTGAAGCATTATTAATAATAACCACCACTTTTATTTTCTCTTATTATTTTCATCAACAACATGGTTTAGTAAATAATATAATTTCATTATTGTCCATGCAGATGGCTCTTCCGTTTTATTCATCCATGGCACATGCATTTTGATTCTTTACACATGTAATGATGTCCAATGACTTGTTTGCATTATTTAATTTGATTTGTGAGATTTTTTTATGGCGAAATTTGTTAATGGGAGAGTAAAATATTTTTTTAAACACTGTTCAAACTAGGCTGCTTATAATGAAGTGTTTGGATGTGGCTTTTAATGATGAGACCTTATTTTTAATCAGGCTCTCAAAAAGTGTATATACAAATTTGGATATAGATTTATCGGCCAACATATCGGTTATCGGCTTTCAAATATTAAGAATTATCGGCTTTCAAATATTAAGAATTATCGGTATCGGCCAAAATTTTCATATCGGTGCATCCCTATTATTAATATTTAGATCTCTTTTATGGCCAATAAAGCATATTGTACACTTAAATGTATTATTTGTTCCAAAATGGAGCACTTTGTTTTGAAAAGCATCGTGTTCATTTATGCCTCTGTCAGTCTGATAGCAGTTTTATTGCTGTAGGTCACCGGGTCAAAGTACTGTTGGTCAATAGTAGGCATTCCTGCATCTGCATATTATTGGTGGGTTGCCTAACTGGCCAAAGGTTTTAAAAATCCCATCAGAAATAATGTTTTGACAAGGAATCAGGAATTTTCTACTGCTAAAAATGAATATACACTGTAAAACATATTGTTTGTTTAACTTAAAGTAACATGGGTGCCTTAGAGTGGATTGAAACTAAAAATGCAAGTTATAAAGAAAGCGATTGGTTTAATCAACAGAATCCTAAAGTATTGCAACATTATGAATTAATTATAATGAGTATAATTATAGTTATAATAATTATAAGTTGATTTCATAAAAAGAAAAAAGTTCTTCAAATCATGAATTTTTACAGTGTAGGGGACATTATTTGGATATAATTTACTGCTGTTCATAATGCATCATTTCATTCATGATTAATAACGATTATAAATGCACTCACTTGTAATGATGACACGTGTCATTTTTTGTTACATCACTATGTGGGCAACTTGTTCACAGTAACAAGAACTTCTCAATCTCATTTTTTTGGCCGCTTCATGTCGCTGCTCATTTGCATAAAGTTATACTTGTCAATGCATTTATGGACATGACCACATCACATCACTCCACCACAGGTGCTGTTGCACACGTCACTGAAAAACATTTTAGGTAACTAAAATTAAGTCCCTTTATTCCTGCACATCTCTGCCAGTTTGATGCCATTTAGGCTCCAGTTTTCAGCTGAAATGTTGCTCTCGCCCAAAAAATGACTATTTTCCACTATTTATTGTTTTTAATTTCATGAGTGGTAAAATTGAGGCAGACTGAGAGAGGTCAGTTTAAATGACAACTTGCTAGTCTGTACAAATGTTTTATTAAATTGCCACACAAAAACAGTGACCTGTTTCTCTTTTTACAAAAAAAACGTCATGCAATTTCCTGTTGAGCTACAGGCGGTCTTAAATATGCTCTCAAGTGAAGTAGAGAAACTCTCTGTGTGTGTGTGTGTGTGTGTGTGTGTGCCGTCTGTAGGGAATAGAGCTGTAATATTACAATACAGGGGATGTGGGGAACTGTGCAATGCTCTGCTGCTTCCTTACATCCTTTTAAAGATGCATTAAATCACAATATAACAGTGTCTGCATTAAATTATATCTCACCCTATCTTTGTTGTAAATGAATGATATAGATTGTGTCGTGCATGATTCATCCGTGTATATGTTTTGTAATTGTATATGTAATAAAAATGTCTTAACTCCAGAGACTTCTCTATGGTGATGTATGCAGTACTTCTCCAATCAACTGCAAACTTGCATTTATTTTAGAGTGCAATGCCAAAATCTCAAAATCCAATCAATAACCGGTGAATTTCCCCAAGCACCCACACTTTTCTTTTGGACAACGCTTGAATGTACTTCAATAACTGTTGCTATTTCTCTTTCATTGCTTTACCTCTATGGATAGCATCTGTGGTAGGTTATTGATTTTCCCCCGAAAATGATTTAGACTTGTTCCTTAGTTAAAAAAATGCTTGTTTAGGCACCTCAAATTCAGTCCTTATCTGATACCGAAATGATTCTCAATGCATCTCAATTTTTGTCTGAAGAAGTGAAAAAAACATTTTAGGTGGCTAGGATGGTTTATCATCATGCATCATGCAGCTTTTTTACTTGGCTCAACCTGAAGTTTGATTTATTTATTTTATTTCAGCGTAAAGTATGTTCACCCTGTAGACTTCCATTGCATGTGTGTTACTGTAAACACATTTATTGTTTGTTTTAAACTGAAGGATGTGGCGGAATCAATCTGTGAGTAGTGCTGTGTTCACATAGATTTGACGATACGAGTATCGATACAGAGATCGAGATCGATACATGAGATTGATATATTGTGGCACGTGTGCAGCAGTGGACCACACTTAATTTGAATACAAGAACACAGTTTAAAATGTTTAACAACAATGTTTAATCTAGCCGCAGAGGAACATTACTGGTTTGCCTGATATAATAAGATGTAATATACCCAAAGCTCAATGTGCAGAAAACACATGCAAATAGAAAAAGCATCATACTTGCGCAATACGGAAATATCTGATAAACAACCAAATAAATGTTATTTTCAGCGCGTTTCTTTTTTTGGTGTGTTGTGAGTTGCAGCGTGTGCGTTGTCAAATTGAGGACGTTTTTTTATAGGTGTTTTTTCTTATCTTTGGCCACCGTATTATACAACAGAGCTATACTTGGCAACCATGTGATACTTATCTTTGCACGCAACCATGCTCTCTCTCTCCACTGTGGATAAACGCGCTTGCTTTCTGAAAACACCGGCTAGCTTGCAGTTTAGCGATCTCCAGTTCAATATATTATCATAAGTGTAATTCATCAAGTGCTCACTTATGTGAGAGAGAGAAAGAGAGAGAGATGCTGTGTATGTATAAATGACCACCGTAACCGTGAAGCTGTGGCTTTAATTCCTTTAGAAACGATGTTACCAGCTCCTTGTTGAGAAAGATAATGTAGTTCTTGAGCAATAAAGCTATTTTATTGATAAAATTATGGGGCAGCGTTAAAAAGTTTGGTCCTGAATGTCTGTGTGCTGCCGCAATGTGATCTGTGTGAGTGACTCAGCGTGTGTGTGTGTGTGCGTGAGATACAGTGCATTAGTTTACAGGTATAGAATATCATGAAAAAGTCAATATTTTTTGTCACTCATTTCAGAAAATGAAACCCATATATTATATAGATTCATTACACATAGAGCGATATATTTCAAGCCTTTATTTCTTGAAATTTTGATGATTACGGCTTAAATATAATGAAAACCCAAAATTCAGTGTCTCAGATTCTCTATGGGGTTCAGGTCTGGTGAGTTTGCCGGCCAATCAAACACAGTAACACCACGGTCATTGAACCAGCTTTTGGTACCTTTGGCAGTGTGGGCAGGTGCCAAGTCCTGCTGGAAAATGAAAACAGCATCTCCATAAAGCTTGTCAGCAGAAGGAAGCATGAAGTGCTCTAAAATGTCCTGGTAGATGGCTGCGTTGACTGTGGACTTCAGAAAACACAGTGGACCAACACCAGCAGATGACGTGGCAGCCCAAATCATCACTGACTGTGGAAACTCAACACTGGACTTCAAGCAACATGGATTCTGTGCCTCTCCACTTTCCTCCAGACTCTGGGACCTTGATTTCCAAATGAAATGCTAAATTTACTTTCATCTGAAAAGAGGACTTTGGACTTTACCACCCCTTTCAGTAACGACCCTCTGTGACTTACCCTCTTCGTGAAGGGTGTCAATGATCGTCTTCTGGACCATTGCCAAGTCAGCAGTGTTCCCCATTATTGTGGTTTCAAATAACAAGAAATACCCACAATTTATTGTGTATGGATGGTCATTTATTGAAACTCAAATGTAAATATTTTTGACTTTTTTTTTACTTTCATTAGCTGTAAGCTCAAACCATCAAAATTAAAACAAACACTTTTGAAGTGTTTTACTTTCACATATTTTAGATTAATTACATGTAAAGTTTCACTTTTTGAAATGCGTTACAAGAAAAAATGAACTTTTTCACCATATTCTAATTTAAGATGTACCAGTAGAACTCTTCTAATTTTTTTTTTAAATGTAGAGAGTGCGTTATTTTGTGCAATGATAATCTACCAGCATTGTTAAGATGATTTAAAAAATATATTTATGAGTACATTACTGTACAATATAAATGTATTTATACAATATATACAACCGATAATCAATTTGATACAATATATAATTTTTTTTTTTACATTTATTATTTATGGGCTTAAAAACAAGATGCAAACAATCAGAATATTTTACCTGGTGGGGAGTGTACAATGTAAACATTAAACATATGTCATTACCTTGTACTGTGGTACGGTTATAGTGGCCCTTCATAATGCAGAAGTCAACTGCCTGCTCTGCCTATAGTTAGCAATGGCCCTATAGCAGTGTTTAATAAACAGCTGTTTTACTCAATTCTTCTGAGGTGAAATTCAGTGCAGTCCTATATCGTGATACGTATCGTATCGTGGCATCTGTATCGTGATACATATCGTATCGTGACTTTGCTGGTGATACACAGCACTATCTGTGAGTATAGTCTGCATGTCACAGATGTTATCAGTGGATGTTACCCAGAATATTCTTGTACAAGTGTACAGACTCAGCTGTATATTGTATGCAACATATGGCTGCCGTGGTAGCGATTTGACATGTTTCACCAAGGCATAATTTAATTATGGACATTAAGTTTTACTATTTGGTCAATAAGTGTCGGAAACAGGACTTCTATTATTTTAATATCTCTGAGAGCCACCCAACTGCAGATTGAGTTCTCATTCTCCAATCTCCATCTTATTTTACTGTCTTTTGTTTAATAGTTTTGTCTAATAATTGAAAGGCAAATACTACAATATTTCTTCATATATTGTTGGCATCAGCAAATACCCATTTTAAATGTATTGAAATGTATAATAAACATTTGATGCCACAAACCTCAAACTTTAAATCCATCCGTTTGATCTTGTCCATTGCCTACATAAAACTTGTAATGTGTGTGTGTGTGTGTGATTGCCCCTCAATACGGAATATCTGAGCTGTGAGAGTTATGTGGACAGGAGGTTTCGGCTGTCACTGGACACAAGAGCGAACAACTTCAGATCCTTGATTTCAATCTATTCTCTGCTACATCCAGGTGCTGTTGCCATATATTTAGTATGTACTGTAGGCTTGTTGCGATAGTCGATGTTTTCGGTTTTACCTATGTTAAGCTGCAACACCGGTTACGTCAATTTGCCCACCGCGGCACCGCCCCCACCGTTGTTTAGAATTTTTTAAGCATTTAGTTCAGTTGGAGGACAGACACTATTAAAAACTGAATGTGGCTGCTCAATGTATTTTGTTGTTGCTTGATTCGAATCAATGCCCAATTGCCACTCATTTGAAAGTAAAAATAAAATGCGCACAGCGCTTTCTTAAGCTATTTAAAATAGAAGGAAATGAGGAAAAGAGGGAAAACTCAAATTAACTAACCCCCCAACGGTGATTCTGGTGTTATCGGTGTTGTCACATGACGATTAATCGGTTGGAAAATTTCCTCACCGTCACAACCCTAATGTAATGTATGTGAAATATGGAACAATATTTTAAACTTTTTTTGAGACTATATGATTCCCACTACCAATTTGAACTAATTATTTTATTAAAAATCATGTGAAAGGTTTTATCCAGAAATCAAAATTAAATGTAACTTTGTTTGCCATTTATTACTTAAAGAAAATTAAGTACTTCTGTAATACCATTGCACAAACTACTAGCCTAACTCGTAGTGATTTAAAAGTTCAAACATAATTAATAACAAGTGAACATTCTGTAATAAGAAAAATACACAAATTATAAGCATAGATAAAAACAATAGAATAGTTACAAATAAAATAAGATTTAACAGTAGTATTCGGGGACCTAAAATGTAATAATTAAGTGTAAATAACACTGAATAGTGTTCACTGTATACATTAAATATAGAATAGCCTTTGTTAAAGCTGTTTTGTTGTTTGATTAACATAAATGACAAACACCAGAAGGTATTTATACGGTGCTGTCACTTTAAGACTGAAAGCATCAGGCTCGAATATAATGATACACATCTGATTTCATTCTGTTTACATTCATTTCAGTTAAGACACAACAGACTGTTTATGAGAATACTTGCCGAAACTGGTATTTTGAGAGAATTTTGTGTGTGTGTCCATTCAAGCGCAAAAAGACATGAAAGGGAATTTAATTCTGTCTTCAGGAAATTAAGTGAGTGCCTCTTTCGCATGAATGGTTTAAAATTGCTTGAATGTTTAAATTGGCAAGATTTAGAAACGCGTTCATCACGATAATGGTTAAACTTTACAACTAATCCGTGAATCGCATGCATGCTGAACCAAGTGCCTGGTGTGTACGGATCAATTACAATCCATTGGACCCCTAATTACCTGTAAATCCCTTGCCAACATCCGTGAGACAGCAAATGCCAGCAAGAATGGAGAGAAAATGAATGCCTTTGGTGTCAGGGAGGGGAAACCGATGACACTTCGCTCTCTAACTTCTGCTGCGTGATATAATTATATCATTCTACTGAAACATGAGGTCATTGTTCATTATGTGATTTGCTTTAGTACGGCTCTCATTTACTCACACATTTAACAGCCTCTCCCTTGTTTGGCCAGGAAATAGCCCACGCCTCTGTGTTTGGCCACCCCACCCTTCTTTACCCGCTGCTTTCCCTCAGCAATCCCTTCACAGGTGCTCTTCCCAGGAAAATGGCAGCGTCCACTTTACTTTGACTTTAAGAATGATTGCCTTAGTCAGTTTTTTTGATTATCTATCTGAAGTTACTTATTTTAATTTTTTGTTTAATTTGGACTTCTTAGGGCTATAGTTGTTGCTTTATCTGACATATTCTGTGAGAATATGTGGGAGTGAGATTGAGGGGGAAAAAGCCCTCCGTGAAGCCCTTTTGAAACACATAAATACTGTACAGGATCTCTTGACTCCTGGGTCACAGCTGTGATATCAACGAAACAAGCACACACTAAGTCCATTGTCACACACTAAAATGAGGAAGGGGAGACAGCTCTTTTTGAAACCACAGCCCCATTTTGATTCATCTTGTCTGTAATGTTTGGGAAATTGGAGATTTTGGCTGCAAGGCCCATTTCCTCTGCTCCAAATGCTTGCAGCAGCCCCAAAAGTAGGATATTAGGACACTTAAGCTCTTAAAATGATTGAATGTCATTGCATTAGGTAACTAAAATAAGTAACATTTGCTTTGATATTAGGGATGTAACAATTCACTTAACTCACAATGCAATACAATTCACTATAGGCTACTGATTTCGCAATACAATTTTCTCACTTTTTTTAACAAATAAGACAAATCTATTCATTACAAATAAAAAAAGGCTTTCCCTGTGCTCTTTTCATTTAAAATTAAAGGCTACCAAAAGCAAAGATACTGCATACATGCAGCATGAGCAGTTTTTAATCTAAATTAGTTTGTATAATTTCAAAATGTAAAGCAAAACCAGAATTGTCTGACTTTAGTATTATAAACTCCTACACCCAATTGTATAGCGATTTTAACATTTCAATTGTCATATATTTGCATTGATATTCAGCTGGGTCGGGGTACATAGTTACATCTCTATTTGATATTTTAAGAAATATAGCATAAACCCATTTTCAAGCAAAATATTTAACAATAAGGTGTTTGTTTGGATTTTAAATGCACTGTTTGAAATGAAGACAAAATAAGTTGGAAACATTTTCATTTATTTCACATTATTTTGTATTAATAAAATAAGCCCAAAAATCAAACAACAGGACAAATACAATATAATAAATATTTCTATGCCTGTTCAACAGTAGCATTCAAATACGAAACTGAATCAAATGTAAAATAAAACACTGCATAGCTATATGAATTCAATTAAATGCAGATTTTTATTAGTGCTACTGAAGTTATTCTAGCTAGTTAAAAACCGTGAGTAGTTTTCGCTGTCTTTTGCTGTTTGATTAACATTAAGAACACAGACCGCAGCAGGTTTATTAGGCTGCTGTCACTTTAAGACCTGATGCACAGAGTCAAGATTCTGATACACATCCAATCTCTATCTCTACTGTTTATGTGAATTTTTTGACCGTTTAAATGCAATAAGCTGTGTAAGAAAAGTCAATTCAGGATTGTATGCTATCTGAGTGAGGCAGATTTTAATAACTTGCTCAATATCTTGAAGCAACCATGTGGATTAATATCTCCAGTGCTTCCCAAATGTATGTGCTATGTGTGATGTGTCGACAGTTAAAACTCTAAACTTGAAAAAGACCCAGTTGAAGACTTGGCAAACATGAAGCGGTTCATGGGGGTGTTTCTGGGTGAGTGAGTTTCAGACAGCGGCTTCCTGTTGAGAGGTGAATCGGCCCAGTCTGTGAGTGTCTGTGGCACCTGATCATGGAGGTCATCCTGCACTGAATTCCTCCGCTGCAGCTGAGCATGTAATGGAGCACTTGGCTACTGCACGCTGTGAAACACTCTTTCTTTATGCCGGCACTTTTCCTGTCTTTATCTTTCTCCCATAATCCAATCTTTTTTATGTTTGTAATGGTTAACATGAGGTGAAATGTAGTTCTTTCAGTTTTTGCTGTCACAGTGAAATAATTATTAGAAAGGGTGGGTGAAAGTAGGTGTGCCTGTTCCTTTCTCAGCATAGTCAGATAATTCAATGTGGTCAGATAAGCTCCACCACTGATTTGCCTGTGCTTTGCCCATCTGAACTGGGGCAGATGCAAGAATAAACATGTACAGCTGGTTGTTTCAAGGTATAGTCTGTTTTTAGTGCGATTTAACATTTGGATCATATTCATTAATAACCGATTTGAGAACCGCTGCTTTTCCATAGTCGATCTGCAGTATTTATCGGTCTGTCAAAATATATGTAACACAATGCGTAATCAAATATTTGGAGGATAAAATGGATGTCGTGGTCACCTGTTGCTACCAATTGTTGCCAGTTAATGTGTACTTGCTGGAAAAAGCCATGCTACAGTCACATTTTCTTGGTCTGTTTGTCTGACTTTGCAAAATAAGACGGATATGATTTCAAATGAGCTGCTAAAGCATTTACATGAATTAGAAATTCTTGCTTGATCTAACTGAAATCAAACTTTTAAATTGTAAGCAGTTTTGATCAGAGACAAATATCTAAGGGGATTTTTATACAGGATCATTTATAACTCATTTTGTTTTATGGAATATTCTTAGATTTTTGTTGGGCAGATTTTTCAGAGTAATGTAAAAAACTCTTATTATTTGTCTTTGTTTTTAGGTTAAACGTCTTATAGATTCTGCAGGGGAAATGTAATCTGAGCATAATTGTTACTGCCTGTAACTGTAAATGCTGGAGCAGTGGTTGCATGGAGGACTCCTCTAAAGGCTCCGCCCTCTCACACAGTGCTGTGTTGTGATTGGTGGAGTAAATGTCTAGGAGTTTGCCTTTTGAAGGTATTTTTTTTTGTATGAGTGAGGAAGTGACTGTTTGTGGTTTGCAGCTCTGAGGCGGGTTAAAAAGTGCAGTTAATGTGTTGATCTCCATTGAGTCCCTGTCAAAATGATGTTTACTGATAAAACATTTAATGATGAGTGATAGTTAAGGAGTATTTTGTCCTGTGATTGTTTCGCCTGAAAGGGTGTTATCATACTACTTTTTATTAAAATGTTCTCACTTATGTTCATTAAGGTTATGTTTTTTTTGTATTTCTTTCTCTTTTTTGGAATTAGATATGTCTTTGTTGCTGTGACTTTAAGACTCTTAGATAATGCCTTTTTTCACATTATGACAAGTGGAACAGGGCTCACTAATGGGTTACAGATGTGTCTGGTCCAGTATAGTTTTTAACTGTCCTATCCATTCCACTGTCCCAGCATCACAAAACCATCTGCTGAAATCTGCCTCTCAAACTGTTAGTCAATCTACTGTTTAGGAATAACAGTATCTGCTCTTCTTCCTTCCTCATTACCGCACCGTGACAGGGTGGACCAAGTATCTCAACACTGATTATGTGTCATTGTCATGAAAATGTGAAAGGACAGTTTTCTGACTGCATAGCTCTGATTAAGTTATTTTTGTAATGGAGAGGATGATTTTCATTCTTAAAGTCAGTTTTGTTTCATAGTAATTTAAACAAGGACTAGGCGATATAGCTATTTTTGCGATAATAGTGCTGATATTTAGTATATCGTCCAGCCCTGCTTTAAACTTATTCAAAAAGATTGTGGAAAAAAGGCTATAACACGAGGATTGTGTAATTTAATGGTCTCACAATATGAAATATTTTTCTTGGAGCGTTACAGAACTGAAGCGGAAAGCCCTCATGTGTCTTCCTTGGGAGACAGTGAGCTCACTCTCACCTCTTCCTATTGGAATGACCTATGGACTGTGCGGCTTCAGTCTTCCTGTGTCACACTGGAAGGAAGTCCTTTGTAGTAGATACTGTTACGCATTCTCAGCTACAGTTTCAGTTATTTTTGGCTTAAGTTTGAAATGTGATTGTATTATGTAATTCATGAATAGTTTCATATATGGTAATTTTATTTTGTCGTTCCTAGCATTAATAATAGTTAAAAGCATTGACTTGTGTGTGTGTGTGTCTCACTAAATGAGGACATAAATACATGAACAACATCTCCAGAACTGCTCTGAAAGTCACCTCATGAGCATTTGACCATTTAATTTGAGTAAAACGATCGTCATATCATATACATAGGCTACAGAAACTTAAGAGGTCCTCATGGCAACCCGTCAAAAAAAAGTTTGGTTAATCTACTAATAAATCTGCCGATATTAAAACTCAGGCTCGGTGTCTTCTCTTAATAAACACTGTCATTCAGGGCTCCTGCTTTATAAAGAACATCAAGTTGAAATTCAGGGCTGAATTACATTCTTGGCTCAGATATTCAGCGCGCTATACTGGTCAAACCGCTGTATTGCAGGCCCTTACAGTAGGTCATATGAGATCAAACGACTACTCGACAACAAAAATATTTGTCGATAATTTTTTGTCGATAATGTCGACTAATCGTTGCAGCCCTAGCTGGAAAGCTGAAGAACCAGTCAGATGTGATGTGCCCACTGCCTAAGATCTCCTGTAACAGTGTAGGCTGCAGTGAACGCTGGGACGAGCAGGATGACATGAATGCATTGCTAAGGGCAAAGATGGACACCACACATTTTCTTTACCATTTTAAATGTCCAGCAGCATGTTAAAGCCACTAATGAATGCTGGGATGAGTGGGATGACATATGCTGTTGGCTCTTTGAATGACAAGCTAGAAAGCAGGTTAGAGGAAAAAAAGGCAGCGAAGAAACCCTCCAGACTCATAAGGCATTTTTATCTTTTTAACCTGTATTTGTTCTGCAATTCTACACTGTGATACTACTAAATACCATGATATAAGTTTTAGCGATTATAGTGATATGAAAACTTTATACATCACACCTACACAGAAATAAAAATGTTGTCATAATTTACTCACGCCTATCTCATTCCAGATCCATATTACTTCATATCTTCTGGGAAATACAAGTAACATTTTTAATCATAATATTAATATTGAATTATATTCGCATACTCTTTCCCGTACAATGAAAACATGCAGTGACTAGATGCAGACAAGTCCAAAAAAAGCACCATAAAAGTCATCCATGTGACTTAAACTCTATATAGCATGTTTTTTTTTATTAATTCGATTACATTTATTTGTTCATAACTTCAAAAAGCTTAATCATTCATTACAAATTAATTATTCTCACCTCTGCTGTAATTTTCAAATCTTATTTGTGCATATGCATATTTAGGCTTTGTTTACACTAATGTATTTTCATTTTAAAATGCATAACAATTTGCTACAGTTATGTCTGACGTCCACACTATTCCCTTGAAAACCGAGACTTTTGGAAGATTCCCGTCAATGACTTGTTTGAATGTGATGTGTCAGGTTCCTTACACAAAGATATTGTATGGCTTTAGGACAGTTAGAAGATATTGCATGAGTCATATGGATTACTTTTATTGTACCTTTTTGTCAGTTTTAGAGCTAAACTGCCCCCTAGTTACAGTCTGCTGGCACTCTATGCACATTCTTCAAAAGTTCTACCTCTGTGTTCCACAAAAAAAGTGATTGAGGTAGGGAACATCATGAGGGTGAATAAATGAAATGATGAAAATGAATTTTCTTGTTTGGGAGAACTACGACTTTATGAAACTGGAACGGTGAGCCTGCTGCTTTCCTAAAGCAAACTAAATTGGCCTTTGCGAAGCAGACAAATAGCATTATGCAAATGACATGGAAATCACATGGTAATGAACATTTGCATCGCCTTCTATTGTTGCGTCACCCATCTGACCTGAAAGTGGATGACAAGCTTAGCAGAGCAAGACATTTTAGTCTCTAACTCAGTTCCTGCTTTCTATTTTACAGATGTTCAATATATGAAGTATGTCAGGTTGTATTGTTTCTGTTTTAAAACCACACTTGTTGGCCTCCATGGAATGTTTTTGTGTCATCTTCAGGAGGTTGAAATGTACAGTAGAATGTTATCAATGTGATGAACATGCGATGCAACTACTGGTATTTCTGGTACATAACACTCCTGCAATCAAACTTCATAACACTTGTAGAAGAGAATAGGGTGTGCTATCATGTACTCATTTTCATAGCGTGTGTATCACCTTTTGTGCTGGTTCTTTTAGATGATCCAAGGCATTTGACTTTGTATTTGAGTATGTCCCCAAGAGGTTTAACCTATATAAAGGTATTCAAATTATTTGAAAACTGTACCAAGCCCTGCAAGTGCATTATAATAAAGCAGTCTAACACAGTGACTCTATAGTATGTCTCTTTTATACAAAATAAAGGCTATTTTGCCTTATTTGGGTATATAACTTGCATCATGCACAATAGCCTTGCTGAATATGTCATGTGTCTTTGTTTCAGATGGATTGAAGCGTGTTTAAATGAGGATCTCCCACCCACCACCGAGCTGGAGGAGGGCCTGAGGAATGGCGTGTACCTGGCCAAGCTGGGAAACTTCTTTGCTCCAAATGTGGTCTCTCTTAAAAGGATCTATGACCGTGAACAAACACGCTACAAAGTAAGACTGAAGTTTTCAGAAGCACTGATATGAAAATAGGAGACCGTTTGGATTCACTTGTTACTTTCTTCTCTGTCCCACGTGTAGGGCACTGGGCTCCATTTCAGACACACGGACAATATCATCCAATGGCTGAATGCAATGACAGATAAGGGCCTTCCTAAGGTGAGGAGTGTAGATGGTGAACACGAGTCCGCCTGCTTCTTTCATTAGCGGCATTTCTTCTGCTTTATTGAGTCACTAACATGATAGAGCTTGCCTCTGAACCTCTTTCCCATGTTTGGCAACAATGCTGTATTCAAACTCATCAAATACATACATGTACTTGTCTCTCCCTGTCAGATTTTCTATCCTGAGACAACAGACATCTATGACAGGAAGAACATGCCACGCTGCATCTACTGCATACATGCTCTGAGGTACCTACTATATCACCGTGGGCTTATTCACAATCATAAATCTCTTGTTGAGGAGGAACTAACCAAAAGAAGTGTTGCTAGTAGCTTAAATGTGTTACAGTAGTGCAGCTGTGTTCACAATAGTGGAGTTGTCCAGTAACAAAATGCTGGTTTTGTCTGTCACATTGACTATTGCCACAGTCCTACAAACTAAACTAATTAAACTACCCTAAATGGTTCTCTCATGCATTTAGTGGAGGGACATTTACATACAACCCTATTAAAAAGTTTGCGGTCAGTTTAAAAAAAATAAAAAAAAATGTTGTAATATTTCACAATATTACTGTATATTTCATAAAAAATGCAGCCTTGGTGAGCATAAGAGACTTCTTTAAAAAAGTACCAAACCCAGACTTTTAACTTTAGTATGTAAATGAATCCGTTTCAGTGAATCATTAGGTAGTCTATAGGGCTGGGTATTGAGTTTGATACTTTTTAGGTACCGACCGAATTGCCTCGATACTATCGAGTATCGAAAAAGTATTTTCGTTTGGTACCAAATTTCGATACCTAAGGGGTTAATCTCATCAATGTCAGTGAGGCAATAAGCCTGCAGCGCTAGGTGTGTTCGACTAGAAGCGGCACGGATTGATCAGTGTTTGACATCCGCGAGAGCGATTTGAAAGTGTATGGAGCAGTCTGTTCTCTATATTGCGCGCTTTTGTTTACTACACACAGACTGAAGCGCGTGACGCTCGCGGTGACTTCAGAGTCTGCTGTCTCACTAAATGAGGACATACATGAACAACATCTTCAGAACTGCTCTGAGAGTCACTTCATGAGCATTTTACCATTTGATTTGATTAAAACTAGCGTCATATCATATACAAACAGAACTGTAAAGGTATTCACGGCAACCCGTCAAAATAAAAGTTTGGTTAAACTTGGAAGACACTGCGGCAGAAATATATTAATATCGTTCAGCATAATGTACATACTGCTAGTGTTGTCAAAAGACTTGGTACTTCGGTACCAAGTCGGTACTAAAAATCACACTAGTCCATATCATGATTTGATTTAAGTGTAATGACCTACTTTTGATTAATTCATCCAAACAATACATAAACAACATCTCCAGAACTGCTCTGAGAGTCACTTCACGAGCATTTTACAGTTTAATTTGAGTAAAACCAGCATAATCACACAATATTTCTTCCATGTTTTAATTTTAATAGTAAATCCCCTTTATTTACAAAAAAGTGTTTAAATTTAATTAATTAGACAAATTAAATTTGGGTGAAACTTTTTTTTACTGTTTTCATACTTTTATTACTTGTATAAAAACTTGAAACACAATTTTAAATAAGCACAAAGAATGGCATTGATTGTAGTACATTTTATTTTTGACTTTATTAATAAAAATACTGTTTTTTGTGTTTTGCTTTGGTACCGAAATTGGTACCGTGGATTTTCACTGGTATCGGTACCGAATACATAAATGTTGGTACTGTGACAACACTACATACTGCTACTACTAAGATACTATTACAATTATTAAAACTTATTTTTTTAAAGAAATGATCACACAACATTTCTTCCATGTTTTAATTTTAATAGTAACCCCCCTTTGTTTTCCAAAATAAATAGTTTGATTGTATATAATTTAAAGATAAATGAAATTAATGTTTTATGCCTTCATTTGAAAACCAGATACAGAACATAGAATTTCGGCGGAAACAGAAAACATTTCATAAGCCTATTTTAAGAATAAATTTGAATAAACTAAGTTGTTTTTATTCTTTCAAATAATTAGACATACTACAACACATTTAATAATAAAACATATGGTGAAAGAAAATAATAAAATTATGAAAGTGGATAAAGATTTATAATTTCTTTAACAATAAATGAATAGAAATAATGATTCTGTCTGAGCTATGCATTTTAAAATGAACACGCACTAGTGTAAATGTAGCCTAACAGACGTGTAAACTGAAAACCGTTTGAACTTTATAAAAAATATTTGCACTGATTTATTGTGTTGGATATTTTTGAGATAATGTCATCTTGTTAAAACTGATTTCATAAAATTGGTTTCGGAAAAAGTATCGTTCAGGAACCGGTATCGAACTCAAGGTATCGGTATCATTTTTTTTTAATGATACCCAGCCCTAGTAGTCTATTCGTCTAGACATTTCCTGTTTAGTCTCATTTATTTGAGTGGTTTTCAACTTAAATGTACCAGTTCACTTGAAGCAATATAATTTTTGAATTAGGGTTATTTTAGTGCTATTAGTTGTATTTAGTGTTATTTTATGGGTCGAATGTCTTGTTTTTGTTTCAAATAAACACCTGCTGCCTGCAGATATATAACTAAAAAACTACTTGCAGTTTCAAAGTATCTTCTCCAACTGAATACGATATGCATACATTTTGGCCCAACCACTCTCTTTTTTTTTTATTAATCCTGGATAAAAGCGCAAGAGTATGACGCTGCGTAGATTTAATCTGCATCTACACTCATCTCAGAATTAATGAGTCAGAATTAATGAGGAAACCTGTTCTGGTTTCTGCTGAGGCTCTTAACATGAGGCAAGAGAGTCCTGCCATTTGTAACTCTCACATTCCAGCTCAATGTAAAATTGACACTGGGCCCAAAGGCCATAAATCTGGCCTTCAGAAACAGGAAATAACAGCATTCAGGGGGCGAGAATTCGGCAGAGGTCTGGTGTGGGGTGAGGGCTACTAAATCCAGTTGGCTTTGTAGTTTATATTGATGAAGGGATGTGTGTTAAACTTGAAAGCCATGCAGAAAACATCTGACTCTTTTCAGTAGTGTCTTTTCCCGCACACACCAATGGATTGAGGATAGCTGTCCTCTGGGAATTTTGTTTCTCATATTCACTTTCTGTTTTTCAACAGCCTCTACCTGTTTAAACTTGGGCTTGCGCCCCAGATTACAGACCTGTATGGCAAGGTTGCCTTCACAGGTGAGTCAGCTTGCTTATCATACTGAAGCTTGAGTTTGTATAGTAACAGCTGGAAAGGCCACTGTTCCCAGGAGCTGTGGTCAATGTGAAAATCATTATCAATTGTATGAGCGTTTCCTGCCATTTTGGCTGGCCTGAAACAGCCTGCCAAGTCCATGGATGGAAAACATTATTTACCAGACCTTTTGAGAACAATGTCTAGCCAATCACATCAAAGCAAGGAAAAATGCAAAGCCAAGATTACCTTCCAAAAGGTTACAATGCTTATTAAAGCATGACATTGCAATATTTATCCACAGCCTGTCCAGTATAAAATAATGAAAACAAACAGAATACTTTCCACGAGCCAAATAATCTCCATTTTTACGTTATTTGCATGTTGTTTTTGTCTTTTCAGAGGAGGAGATTAACAACATGAAGATTGAATTAGAGAAGTACAACATTCAAATGCCAGCATTCGGCAAAATTGGCGGGATTTTAGCCAACGAACTATCAGTGGACGAAGCAGCCTGTGAGCACTGTTTCAGCCTCTGCTTTTTAAGTCGAATTCCTCTTGGCTTTTTGGCACAACTCCTTCCCTTGTAAACATAAACAACTAGACTTAACTTGGACAGCCAAGAGTTTAACAGCACAGTAATTACGATGTGTTTTACATTGCTTTGAGCTCAAAAGATCTGCATTATCTTCTGTTGCAACGATTCAGTGCACGCTGCTGTGATCGCCATCAATGAGGCCATTGACCACGGAGTCCCCGAGGGAACTCTAGCTGCCATGAGAAACCCAAACGCCATGTTACTGCAGCTGGAAGAAGGCACTGCCCAGCAGTACCAGGACACCCTGCTCCAGGCCAAAACTAAGAAAGTGGACAGCTCCCGAAAGAGAGTATGAACTTAGCTCTACAGATAGCTAAAATAAAAGATTTGCTATATTTGGGTAACTAAGGGTGTATTTTAATGTATGTATACACTATCTCTGCTCCAAAACACATTGACCTGCCTAATGCCAAGTTCACACTGCACGATTTTAGCCCGATTTTTCACTCGCCGACAGGTTTTGATAAATCGCTGACAAATGCCCCACATCGGAGGCAAATCGGTGCTCGTTCACTCGAGTGACAATCGCGCAGTGTGAATTATCAAAGACGCGATCTGAGGGAATCGCTGATGCGTCGCCGACACCCGCAAGATATTTGGCATGCTAAATATCTGGAGCTGTCGGCGATTCACAATCCTGCTGTGTAAATGAGTTCTGACTGAAAAATACATCAGTGATGACCTACAGCCAACGAGAGAGCAAGATACAGGGCAGTGGGAAGCTCGGAGAGCACTTTGTTTCTTTTTTTTTTTGTGAAACCATTTACAAACAACCTGCATACATTTTGGCATTAGAATATACAGATCAGGTAGGCTACATGAAGATGAAGAAGGGGCTAGGGTTTTTCCTATAAATAATATTCTTCTATAAAGGACAACATATTTATTGCATTTTTATTTTTCATCACTTTGAGGGCTTTTATAGGCTATAAGAAATAAACTCATTATAAAATGCACAACATGTTGGTTTCACTTTCAAGTTAGATTTGTGTATATACAAATTTCCCAGCAGAAGTATGTTTGTTTAACAGGTCATCTTTGTTAATTGTGTGTTCAGGAAGGACTTATAGACCAAAATATCAGCGTGATCTTGCTTTATTTCCTTATCACTTCTCGTGTGCGTTTGGCTGTAGTTTGCTGAGCAGACAGAGTTGTCGGAGATTCTTCCTTTTGTAAAGTCATGCAGTGTGAAACCTCATGTCGGCGGTCCATGTTGCAATGTGAAAACAGCAGTGACTGAATGCTACCCCAGATAGTCGTGCAGTGTGAAAACAGCAGTGATCCGATGACTCTGAAAATCGTGCAGTGTGAACTCGGCATAAGTAGATAGTATTTAAGGCATCAGAAGTGTGTTGTGAAGGGGTTATAAATAGACAGCATAATTATTAAATAAAATGCATGCAAATTTATCATCAACATCAACCCTGTCTACAATCTTCGATAAACATCACTGACATAGTCAACACATTTTGACCAAATTCAGGCAACATGGCATATGCCTGTCATTGCTTTGCAACACGATCACTTAAATATATGCAGTAGACATGCTTGTATTTTATCCAGTACTGGAAAGTATCAATAACAATAGCCCCATCTGATAAATAGTTACATAAATATGCCAAATCGACTTTTTAACCCAATATTTATGCATGCTTTGTGTTTGTTGTTCTTGTTGGTGTCTTTAGATTATCAAAATTAGTTTGTCAGATTGTATTGGAATCAACTGTAAGTGTTATAGCAGTTTTTGTATAGTCAAGTCAGTAAAAAACTATTGCTAAGCAGTTATTTCAGAATTATTTTGTATATATTATATTTGTATATTATATAATATAGGAATTCATTAATATTATAAAGTAACTTTTATTTTTAGTTTTTTTTCATTTTAGTATAATTTTGGTAACACGATTTCTCACTATTAACTAGTTGCTTAGTAGCATGTCTATTATTAACATATTGGCTGTTTATTAGTATTTCTAAAGCACATATTCTACATCTCTAATCCTACACAATACCTAAACTTAACTATTTTACTAACTATTAATACGCAGCAAATTAGGAGTTAATTGAGGAAAAAGTCAATGTTTTAATGGCGAGAATTGGACCTTAAAATAAAGTGACCAAAATGTTTTTGTTTATTTTAATTTAATTGTAATTTATTTTTTGTGCTTAAACTTATTTTATTTCAGTTAGTTGTCAAGGCAACATTTCTAATTTTGTTTAAGTTTTTCATCTCTCTTTTTTTATATATATATTTTCAGCTTTTGTCATTTAACAAAAACAATTTTGAATAGATTTAGATTTGGTTCACAGTCTATTTATCCATTGTGTATGAATTGAAAACTAGTATGGCTATAATGGTATGAATGTATGTTTCTTTGGTAGATTGGAGAGAATGCTGAGGCTGAAAGGGATGTGTACGATGAGCTGCTCACACATGCTGAAATCCAGGGAAATATCAACAAAGTCAATTGTACGTACCTCGCCCATGTCTGCCTCCAGCTCTTTGTGTTCTTCTGAGGTTGATGATGTGATCGGAGTTCTCTGTGTTTGTGCTGTTTCTCAGTGACCAAAGCCTTGAATTCAGCAGAACAGGCACTGTTGGGTGGTGATGAGGACAAGCTGTATGACACTCTGCGTACCCCTGCGTTAGGCCTGAAGTCAGTGCAGGCTCCGAACAAAGCATGGTACCTCAAACAGCTGCTGGCCGATCGAGAGCAGAAGGAACAGGTAACAGGTTCTGCTACTCAGTGGGGGGGGGGGGGAACGGGGTTTACCACTCACATTTTGGTACACTTTTGTTCCAGGGTTTATATTTGTCCCTTGGAAATTCTAGCTATGAAACGCATATGCATAGTGTGGTGTCTCTTTTCAGAGAGTCCCTTATAACAGCACATCTGTGACAAACCCTAGGGCTCAGCAGAAATATATGCTTGTCGTGGCAACCATAATAACCGCAATAATAGTTTGTCCTGAAATAGCTGACGTGGCATAAAAGTATTTGGTTATTAAATATTTGTGTTATTTTACCCTAAACAAAACCATAAAATAGTATAAACAAATTGTAGATATTAATGACGTCTCACTAAACCTAATTTTGACTTCTGGAGATAATATTGAATGTCTTGTTGAATGTATTTGGGCTGTGTGATTAAAAATAAATATTGTTTATTAATTTCCTGTATGTCACAATGATCTTTGATAGAAATTGTATAAATGTCCGTAGCTGTATACAGCATATATATATATGAATGATGCATTTATATAGCGCTTTGTGGTGTATTGCTGTACACCCAAAGCGCTTTACAATCAAATCAAATCACTTTTATTGTCACATCACCACAGCACGTGTGCTTTGGTGAGTGAAATTCTTGAGAGTGTGCTCCAGACAGTGCAGAAACAATTTACATATAGACAGTACATACTTGCATAGAAGACAATGTGTATACACCTATATACACAATGGTATGCAAAAAAAAAGAAGAAAATACTAATAATAATAAAAAATAAAAGTTGCAACAGATTAACATAGGCCGGATATGCAATGTCATGGATGTGCGTTGCATGGTATCCAGTGGTAGCACATAGATTGTTGTGTTTGTGCAGTGTGCATGTAATCCAGTTGAACTGTGTTAAAGTGCAGTGCATGGCATATTGTAAAGTGGGAGTGTGCTGTAGTAGGATGTATTCGTTTTTGCTGTTCATTAGCCTGATAGCCTGAGGGAAAAAGCTGTCCCTCAGTCGGCTAGTGCGGGATCGGATGCTGCGGAGACGTCTTCCTGAGGGCAGCAGAGAGAGCAGACTGTGGGACGGGTGGCTGGAGTCTTTGATAATCCTCCGGGCTTTCCTCATGCACCGCCTGGTGTAGATGTCCTGGAGGGAGGGAAGCTCACCTCCAACAATGTGGCGGGCAGTTCGTACGACCCTTTGCAGAGCTTTGCGTTTTCCGGCGGTGTTGTTTCCAAACCAGGCGGTGATGCAGCCGGTCAGGATGCTCTCCACAGTGCAGGTATAGAAGGATCTGAGGATTCTGGGGCTCATTCCAAACTTCCTCAGCTGTCTCAGGAAGAAGAGGCGCTGATGTGCCTTCTTCAGCACTGCGTCTGTGTGAGCAGACCATGTGATATCCTCGGTGATGTGAACGCCGAGGAACTTAAAGCTGCTCACCCGCTCCACAGGTGTCTTGTCGATGGTGATGGGTGTGTGTTCTCTGCTCTGTCTCCTGTAATCCACCACCAGCTCCTTGGTCTTGTCGATGTTGAGTGAGAGGTGGTTCTCCTGACACCATTTAGTCAGGGTACTCACCTCCTCTCTGTAGGCCGTCTCATCGTTGTCGGTGATCAGGCCTATCACCGTTGTGTCATCAGCAAATTTGACGATGACATTGGAGCTGTGTGTTGCTGTACAGTCGTGTGTGTACAGGGAGTACAGGAGTGGGCTGAGGACGCAGCCCTGCGGTGCACCAGTGTTGAGGGTCAGAGGAGATGAGGTGTTGTTGCCCATTCTGACCACCTGACTTCTGCCTGTCAGGAAGTCCAGGATCCAGCTGCACAGAGATCTGTTCAGTCCCAGACTCTGGAGCTTCGCAGCCAGTGTGGCGGGCACTATGTTGTTAAATGCCGAACTATAATCCACAAACAGCATCCTCACATAGGTGTTCTTATTTTCCAGGTGGGAGAGAGCAGTGTGCAGGGTGAAGGCAATAGCATCGTCTGTGGAACGGTTACTGCGATATGCAAATTATAGGGGGTCCAGTGAAGCAGGAAGCACAGAGCAGATGTGTTCTCTGACGAGCTTCTCAAAACACTTGCTGAAGATGGGGGTCAGAGCAACGGGCCTCCAGTCATTCAAGCATGTGACTTTATTTTTCTTCAGTATGGGCACAATGGTGGATTTTTTGAAGCATGCGGGAACCACAGACAGAGAGAGGGACAGATTGAAAATGTCTGTAAAAGCCCCGGCTAGTTGGAAAGAGCATGCTTTGAGCACACGGCCTGGAATGCCATCCGGACCCACGGCTTTTCGGATGTTCACCTGTTTGAAGGATCGGGTTACATCCGCGACAGAAAGCGAGAGTGGACTCACCTCTTCTGCAGCAGCCGCGGGAGCGCTCTCTGTGTGGGCGGTGGTGTCAGCCTCGAATCGAGCATGAAAAGTATTGAGCTCATCCGGTAGAGAGGCGGCAATCATGTGGGGGGGTCTCTCCTCAACCACCACCAGTGTGTAGCATCCACTTGGATGATGCGACGGCTGCCACAAGACAACGGCGTCAGTGCGCTCACCACACACCGGCTACAGGTGGAGAGGAGAGAGAGTCGTAGAGCCAATCAAGTGGATAGGGATGATTAAGAGGCCATGATTGACAAGGACCAGTGGAGGGAATTTGGCCAGGACACCGGGGTTACACCCTACTCTTTACGAGAAGTGCCCTGGGATTTTTAATGACCACAGAGAGTCAGGACCTCGGTTTAACGTCTCATCCGAAAGACTGTGCTTTTTGACAGTATAGTGTCCCCGTCACTATACTGGGGTGTTAGGACCCACACAGACCACAGGGTGAGCACCCCCTGCTGGTCTCACTAACACCTGGTCTCCCATCCAGGTACTGACCAGACTCAACCCTGCTTAGCTTCAGTGAGCAACCGGTCTAGGCTGCAGGGTGATATAGCTGTGGCAATATATATTGTGTAATGGAGGCCAGCGAGTAGATGCTGTGCAAGTAAACCTCACTCCCCTGATCTCAATAGACGCACTAGTGACTGATGCTAGTGGCTGCTGCCATTTAGCCTCCTGGTTAGCGTGTCCGCCTCCTATGCAGGAGATTGTGGGTTTGAGACACGCTCGGAGCAAGGCGAGCGGGGACCAGTTATATATATATAAATCTTATATATATATTCCAAGAAACATCAAAGAAAGTTTTTTTTTTTTTTTTTTTTTTTGCAATAACACTTCCATTCTGTTTTGGGTCTATATTTAAAATAACTCTCTTATGCTCACCAAGGATACATTAGTTTGATCAAGAAAAGTAAAAACAGTAATATTGTCATATTATTCATATTTTTTCAGATAACAGTTTTCAATATCCAGTTTATTTTGAAATGCAATTTATTCTTGTGATGGCAAAGCTGAATTTTTAGAAGCCTTGCTCCAGTTCTCAGTGTCACGTGATCCTTCAGAAATTATTCATATATGCTGATTTGTTGTTATTATTATCAATGTTAAAATTAGTTTACAATTAATATATCTGCTTGATGTTTTGTGGGGGAAAAAGCATTTTCCACGATTCTCTGATTAATAGAAAGTTCAAAGGAACCAAGTATAAAAAAAAAAAAAAAAACTATTTCAGCATTTTGCGAAAATGTTCTACAATACACGAGAGGTGAAAGGGATTTTAAAAAAACTGTAAATATTGGCACTAAATATTAGCAGTCAGACTCATATTGACCACTACTTACAATATTAAAATGTTGCTTATCTGTGTCGGCTTCAGATTTCCTAATCATTGCATATAATTGCATATAAGCTGTTCATTCTAAATTCTATAATCTCACATTTGGTTTGCTTGATTCTTCCTCATGCCTAGAATACCCCAGGAGAGCCTCTGATGAAGGAGGAGTTACAGAGTGGAGTAGAGGCAGCCAATGCGCAAGCAGCAGACTATCAAAAATGTATGTACTCCCTTCTGCATCGCTACATTATTTTGAACCCGCAAGTAGTTTGTGTGTTCAGAGAACGGTACATCAGAAACATGCCAGTGTTTTCTTTGCCTCTCTTTTATGCGTTCATTTATGCTGTCCTGCACCTGTCATTCTTTGAAAAGAACAATAAGACGTGTGTGTGTGTGTGTGTTTCAGTGCTGCAGGCGGTGGAGAGGATCAATGCTGCCATAAAAAAAGGTGTAGCAGAGGAAACGGTGAATGAACTGATGAACCCAGACGCCCAGCTGCCGCAGGTTTACCCTAGTGCTGCAGATCTGTACCAGAGAGAACTCACCAGCCTGCAACAACAGAGCGCAGAGGTTAAAACACTCACATCCACACAGTTTCAGCTCACTCTGTCACTCTGGTTACTTTGCGGCTTTTTTTATCTTGCAATTCAGACTTTTTTTCTCGCAATTGCAAATTCTAAAGTCAGAATTGCGAGATCTAAACTCGCAATTTTGACACTTTTTCTCAGAATTGTGATATAAACTTACAATTCTGAAAAATAATCCTAATTGTGAGATACAAAGACACAATTCTGAGGGAAAAAGTCAGAATTGTGAGTTCAGAATTCGCAAGTCTGACTTTATTTCTCACAGTTGCAAGTTTATATCCCTCAATTTAGCTTTAATCTTTTAACTTTATAACTCCAATTGTAGTTTAAAATCTTTTACCATGATATTATTAGTTTGGAAATGGCTCTCCTGCTTTAGTAAAATGTTTTACTTTTTTTCCACCCTGCACTTGTATGTTGAGTGTGATTCATTAGCCAAAAAGCAGAGAACAAAAAACTAAAGATGATTTTGATAGCTTTTCACTTTTTATAGGTTTTGCAATAACATTGTTTGTATAAAAATCTTTTACATGATATTCTTAAGTTCTCTCGCCTTGCTGAATTTTCACTGGTTTGATTGGGATTGCCTTCTCTGAGATGCATGTGATGCTGACTTCAGAATAGGCGAAGTTATGCTTCTCAGCATATTAAGTTACTCACCTGTGCTGCCTTTGTAAGCAGCTTACTAGGTTTTAGAACAGAGCAATAATTTCCATGCAGTTTACATAAGTTGACGACCTGTAACCGTTTAGTTTAGTCTGAGTGATTTTCATGCTTTGCTTGACTGCACAGGGCTCTTTGTCACATCCCGAGCTGCTGGTTGCCGTGGAGATGCTGTCGTCGGTGGTCCTGATAAACGAGGCGCTGAATGTAGGGGACAGGGCAGCAGTGTGGAAGCAGCTCAGCAGTACCCTCACCGGTCTCAGCAATGTAGAGAACGAGTACGCCCAGAGGTGAGGGTATGGGACGGCTCAGAGTGAGATGGACGGTTGAAGTCAACATGCAATCAGAATCGGCCCGGTTTATTTTGACACATTCCTTGTCTTATCTTGGATGCTTAAATCTTAATTTTTCACCAAATTACTATAGCTTGCTCAGCCTCTGAAATAACTTTTAGCTGAAAGTCACTGGCTGCATGGGCCATTGGGTTGTCAACTATTAGCCAAATAGCTATTTGGTCACTATTTTACATAACTCTCATTCAAGACTGGTTCTATTCTTGTATTCATCTCCCACTTGTCATGACTAAATCAGTAAAATCAGGTCTCGTACCACTTTACTTTTTGTTTTTGCTTAGAAAAATGCCAAAATACGGAAGTAAAATAGGTTGTAAATGCCAGTGTTGATTTATCTCCTAGTTTTAGCCACTCTTTGTTGTTTCTCTGCAGGTATATAGATGAGTTGATGCGGCTGAAGGCAGCTGCGCGTGAAGAGGGCGGTGACTATCTCACCTGGAATGACATCCAGGCCTGTGTGGACCAGGTCAATGGTACCATTCAAGAGGAACATGAAAGTGAGCTACACATTCGTCCTAAATATGAATGGAAATGGATCAAATTCAGATAGTGCTGCATTATGAACAGTGTACATGTCTTCTTGTGACTTTAGGGATTGCCGCTATTGGTCTGATCAACGAGGCTCTGGATGAGGGTGACCTACAGAAGACAATGGCTGCTTTACAGAACCCAGCCGCCAAGCTAACAGATATAGATCCATCTTTGGCCCAGCATTACTATGATATACTGCAGGAGGCAAGGAGGGAGAAGGCCCACGTATGTATAACTTTACAGACCCACAACAATGACACCGCCCACACAAAACACTGCCTCTGCAACTGTAAAAAAGATATCATTCAGCATGTTGGGCCACTTCCACTGCTTTCATACTCTAATATCCGATTCCGGTTATTGTCTAGTTTTTGTTTCCTTCTCTGTCTAATGGAAGTTTATTTCAATCTCTGAAAACACAATAGGATTGCTATCTGATGAGGGTACGTAAAACTTTGTTCTCGGTCGTTGAATGAGTTTGGTTTATTTACCCAACAGATGGAGGAAGAGTTTTCTTGTGATTTACAAAAAGCACCAAGTTTACTGTGCTTTTATTACTATGATTAATAAATAAAATAAAAAAGTATTAGGAAAAATAAATAATACACTTTATTTTACAGTACTAATATTTATGGCTGTCTTAATTTCATCATTTTTAAATATGAAACATCACACTTTTAGCTGAAAACACTGGATTGTGAGCTGCTCTCGTGAAAAAGAACACAGTGCTGTGCTTCACTGTGAAACAGAGAATGTATTTACACTGAGCAATATCACAATTTGTTTTATTTCTATTAATCATGCAGCCTATCTGAAAGTCTCTCTCTCTCTCTCTCTCTCTCATGCATCATGTGAGTTTCTCTCACGACGAGCTTCTCATGACTAGTCTGATGACATCATCTGAGCTCATGCCATCTCATTCCTCACCCCCATATTTTGTCTGGCTTTTATTTGCCACCATCCCTGTTCTTTTCATTAGAAAGTCCCTTTCATTTTCAAAAGACTATAAAAGGTGCAAATAACACTTGATTTATTTGATCTCACACACCTCAGGTATCATATACACCTCCTTTGTAAATGATAATTGGCCATTTTGGTCCTAATTTGAGGCTCACTAAAGAAGTGAAGTGGGTTCATGTGTAGCATACTTCATATTATGTTTAGTCAGTGTTTTAGGCCACGCCCCACGTGTTTCCTGTGGACGTGAAATTGAAACCTCAAGGATGCAGGTGAATGGGCTCAGAGAAGACCATGGTTTACCACAGCAGTGTGCCAGTGTGGTTCAGAGCTGAACTGAAGTCTCTGAGGCCAAGAGCATTCTTTAACGATGACAGCTTGAGATAAAAGTCCCCATAATACCCGTTCAGAGGCGTTATAGAAAAACAAATCTTAAATCGCCATTTATGTTTGATTCACCTATTTCTAAAAAGTTATTGTGAGTTTGATTAGTGATATTTACAATTTATTTCACTAACCACTCTTTTAATAGAGGATCACATGAACAGCAATTTTCGGCTCTTGGACTCATAATAGCTGTCAAAGTCAGTGCTGAACGCATGCTACCCAAAAAAACATGGCTGGAAAAACAAAGTGTTTCCTTTCGGCATGATTTACTCAAGCATCGGAAATAACAAGGCTTATGGCTTTTTCTCTGCCTTAAAAGGGCAAAATTTTGGTCTAGCTGGGGTAGCTCAGAAAAGGGTTTTTAGCACTGACGTCACTCCTCTAGGCGTACGCTAGTTTGGGTCACTATGAAGTGTAAAGCACAGCTAAAACCAGATCTGCTCAACTGAAACAGGAAGTGGTTAGTAAAAATGTTTGATGTTATGTTTTTAACAGAAATCTCAAAAGATGGAGTGATGTGTGACCTGACAGTATCCATTCAAGATATTTTTGTTTGACTTCAGTAATCACAATTTATGAAAAAAAAGTCTAATTTTTGTAATGAGTAAAATGAACAATCACACGCTAATTGTGTTGTATTAATGAGCAGTTGACATGAAATACTTTTGGGAAGTGGATGTACAATGGTATGAAATGCTATGCGCACACACACATATGCATATATTTATTATATGTAGTTTTTAATGATATAATATTAATTTGGTCAATACATGGAATATGTATAGATATTTGTACACACAAATTTACGTTGTACATCTATTATTCATATGCTTTTTAGAAATACATAACTATTTACATAACATCCTATGTTAAATTTCCTATGTAAGCATTTCACGATGATCTTTAACAAAGTTTGGCTGGAATAGACAGAAGTAGTTCCTCTTTTATCGTTTAGTGTTGTAAACAGTCCCAGAAGAGTTGGTAATGTAATCTTGGACATTACACCACACCCTTTTTCACTTCCTTAGTTACAGTTGGCAGACTTTATTCACATATTGAGGTCCTGATCATTTCTGCTCTACCCCACTGGGACACATTAAGTCCTGTTTGCGCTCTAATCCAGCAAGCATTAATTTAATACAGCCGATAAAATGCAACTCAGTGAAGCGGAGCCTTATCAACCCTGAAGGAACAACGTTTTCCTGTTGCACAATTTGCCACACCCTCAGGTTTGCTGCTGTACGTTTGTAAGAAAGGCGGGCAGATTGCATAGAGAGGCCGCTGTTCTCAGCAAATCAGAGAGCTGCAAATTGTGCTTCGGAAACTGAGCTCAGCATGCGGTCAGGGACTATCAAGAGAGGGCCAATGCACCACCTAGTGGTGGTTATAATGAACCCTTCATTAGCATGTTTATATAAAATGGTTGCAATGAACCCTTCATTAGCATGTTTATATTAAATGCCCTGCGATTGATTTATATAGAAGCAGATACAATTAATTCAAATGTGTACATTTATACAGGAACAAATTATACAGCCAAAAAACATGATCTGCACAAGTCAGTCAGCTCGATCTTGTTTATGGCTCTCTGCAGCACTTCTGGAAAGATATTGTGCTATTTTCCTGAGTTTATGTTGTTGAATAATGAAACACTGTCTCTTTCAGTTCATACAGCATTTGTTTTTACTAGTTTAACATGATGTGCTTTTTATCCACATAAATACTGTTCCTGGTGACAGTTTTTTAATTCAAATCACTTCAAATCACTTTTATTGTCACATCACCACAGCACAAGTGCCTTGGTGAGTGAAATTCTTATGAGCGTGCTCCAGACAGTGCAAAAAAATAACAACAACAATTTACAAATGGACAGTACATATTTACAGACTGTACAGAAGACAATGTGCAAATACACATACATATACTCAGTACACAGTGTACTATAAAGACATACTTAATTATCAACTACACATTATACACCGTATGGGCACATCTACATTATGTACACTATCTATACATTATGTAGTCTATACATAGTAATAATGTGAAGGTGCAACAGATTATAATTAACAGCAGATTGGTTGAGCAGCAGATAGTTGTGCAAAGGTGCAACAGATTATGCATATGCAGTGTCGTGGATGTGCATTGTATGGTGTCCAGTGATAGCAGATAGGTTGTGTTAGTGCAGTGTGTGCGTGTAGTCCGATAGAACGGTGTTAAAGTGCAGTGCATGGCATGTTGTGTGAGTGGGAGTGTGATGTAGGTGAGTTATTTGTGACTGTTCATTAGCCTGATAGCCTGAGGGAAAAAGCTGTCCCTCAGTCGGCTAGTGCGGGATCGGATGCTGCGGAAACGTCGCCCTGAGGGCAACAGAGAGAGCAGTCTGTGGGACGGGTGGCTGGAGTCTTTGATAATCCTCCGGGCTTTCCTTGTACACCGCCTGGTGTAGATGTCCTGGAGGGAGGGAAGCTCACCTCCAGCAATGTGGCGGGCAGTTCGCACGACCCTTTGCAGAGCCCTGCGGTTGCCAGCGGTGCTGTTTCCAAACCAGGCGGTGATACAGCCGGTCAGGATGCTCTCCACAGTGCAGGTGTAGAAGGACCTGAGGATTCTGGGGCTCGTTCCAAACTTCCTCAGCCGTCTCAGGAAGAAGAGACGCTGATGTGCCTTCTTCAGCACTGCATCTGTGTGAGCAGACCATGTGAGATCCTCGGTGATGTGAACGCCGAGGAACTTAAAGCTACTCACCCGCTCCACAGGTGTCTTGTCGATGGTGATGGGTGTTCTCTGCTCTGTCTCCTGTAATCCGCCACCAGCTCCTTGGTCTTGTCGATGTTGAGTGAGAGGTGGTTCTCCTGACACCATTTAGTCAGGGTACTCACCTCCTCTCTGTAGGCCGTCTCATCGTTGTCGGTGATCAGGCCTATCACCGTTGTGTCATCAGCAAATTTGACGATGACATTGGAGCTGTGTGTTGCTGTACAGTCGTGTGTGTACAGGGAGTACAGGAGTGGGCTGAGGACGCAACCCTGCGGTGCACCAGTGTTGAGGATCAGGGGAGATGATGTGTTGTTGCCCATTCTGACCACCTGACTTCTGCCTGTCAGGAAGTCCAGGATCCAGCTGCACAGAGATCGGGGAGCTTCGCAACCAGTGTGGCAGGCACTATGGTGTTAAATGCTGAACTATAATCCACGAACAGCATCCTCACATAGGTGTTCTTATTCCAGGTGGGAGAGAGCAGTGTGCAGGGTGAAGGCAATAGCATAGTCTGTGGAACGGTTACTGCGGTATGCAAATTGTAGTGGGTCCAGTGAAGCAGGCAACACAGAGCAGATTGTTCTCTGACGAGCTTCTCAAAACACTTGCTGAAGATGGGGGTCAGAGCAACGGGCCTCCAGTCATTCAAGCATGTGATTTTATTTTTCTTGGGTATGGGCACAATGGTTGATTTTTTGAAGCACGAGGGAACCACAGACAGAGAGAGGGACAGATTGAAAATGTCTGTAAAAACCCCAGCTAGCTGGAAAGCGCATGCTTTTAGCACACGGCCTGGTATACCATCTGGGCCTACGGCTATTACGGATGTTCACCCGTTTAAAGGATCGGGTTACGTCCGCGACAGAAAGCGTGAGTGGACTGACCTCTTCTGCAGCAGCCGCGGCAGCGCTCTCTGTGTGGGCGGTGTTATCCGCCTCGAACCGAGCATAAAAGGTGTTGAGCTCGTCCGGTAGAGAGGCGGCAATGTTCACAGTAGCTGGTTTATTCCCTTTAAAGCCTGTGATGTTGTTAATGCTGCCACATGCTTCTTGGGTTATTGTTGTTGAAATGTTCTTCAACTCTGTTTTTATATGTTCGTTTGGCTACTTTGATGGATCTCCTGAGATCGTAACTTAATTGAATCAAAGTGACCGTTCACTCCAAAATCTCATTATTTACTCACCCACAAGTCTAACTTAAACCACAACAAACATTCCTCAGTGAGAAACAAAATCATCTTTTGTCCATACAGTGAATGTCATTGTGGTGCAAACCAACACTGGACCACATTGATTTTCATTGTATAGAACAAAGCTTTTTTTGTGATCTAAGAAAGAAAGTCACACAGGTTTGGAACATTAGGGTGAGTAAATGAAGTTTTGGGCTCACTTTAATTAACGGTTACTTTAATTCAATTAAAAATGTTTTAACTGTCAACAGGTGGACTGTAATAATCTCATTACAGAAGGTTTTACTGACACCTAGTGTACATATGAGTGTCATTCCTATTTAAATACAAACCAAAATCTAGTTGGAATTGCTTTATCATTTAATTTTTTGAACACATGATTATTTTTTGCTATTCTGTTTGGTGGCACAGAATCGTTAAACAGAGTTACCGTGGTCCTTAAAAATCTGCCATTTCAAAAGTGTGAAATGTAGCTCATGTAATTTAGTTATGCTTGGTCTTTCATTTTTTTTTTTTTGCTAGAAATTGCTTATGAATATGAATCTTTAAAATGCTTATTTAGGCATCAAAAGTACAGCAAAGGTCATGAAAAAAATGAAAATGAGAAAATGTAATATTTGACTATATGGCACAGAGCACATCCTAATTCTGTGAAATGGTTACTCATTGGTAATTTTCTTGTTTTTTTCCTTGTCTGTACAGGAATGCGGAGATCCTTCTGCAGTTCTTTGGTTAGATGAGATCCAGGATGCGATCTTAAGAGCCAACAAGGACTCCGAGGATGCTCTGCAATGTAAAGATCGTATTTTTGTTTGTGTATTTACTAGGGGTGCTCTGAATGAACTTCTTTTGTGGATGCGTTCCTCATGCAACATTGTGCAGAAACACAGCAGCTAAACTCAAAATGAACAGTGTTTTATTATAATAGTGATCTCATTATAATGTTATGTATATGACAGTCTGAGTCATAGTCATTAATATTATTGTTGTTTGTCCTGCTCGCGATGCGTGCTGAAGAGATAATCACCGTAGTAGCCTACTACAATGAATCACTTTTACTGCTGCGCAACTCAACCAAATGCATCTCATATGAGATAAATAATAGTAGGCCTATATACACTATAAAGTGGCCAAAATGTTTTGAAATAACTTGTACCCTACCTGAAAATCCTGTCTTTCAAAGTCTTTTTAAATATTTAAATCCCTGCCGCCAAGATCCTCTGTCAGTCACGGATTATGAAAAGTGAAACTTAAAACTATAGGGGTGGTTGGATTTATTCATGCGTTGTTAAAATATTTATTTATAGCTTCTTTCTTTTCAGATTCTCATTTACAGCATTATCATAATAGGCTGTATTAACTTATTGGGAGAAAACCGGTAGTTCTGTGTGAAATCCGACATTTGAGCACCCCTATTTTAGGGCCGATGTCACGATTACGTCACAGCGCTAGCTGGAGGCAAAACAAAGAGAAAGCTGTAGGCGGCCCATTCAAAACAGCGCAGATTCGGCTACACAAGGAGCTTAAAACATCATCTTGTTGTGATGTTGGGTGCCAGAGTCGATGTTGTAGAGCGGTGATACTCAAATCTGGCTCGCGATATCCACTTTCCTGCAGTTTAGCTCCAACCCTGTTCAAACTCACCTACCTGTGATTTTCGAATGATCCTGAAGACATTGATTAGCATGCTCAGCTGTGTTTGATTAGGGTTAGAGTTGGGTGAATCTTCTCCTTACCCTTCCCCTTAACTCTGCAATTCTCGGATCGAGGGTAGTAAGGAAGGGGTAGATAGCCCTTAAAACGAATTTTCGAGTTACTTGAAACCAAGGGGTACCCAGAACACACTGCGGCAGATCATCCAGAGAGTATCGGCTTAAATAATTGATCTGTTGTGCTCTACACAGACCTGTCTTGCAACCATCCAATTAGATTTTAATTTTAAGGCATACCATGCTGCCACACTAAACCCACGCCACAAACACACGACAAAAGTCGCCTCTGGTGACAGACCAGCCAGTATGATGACTAACAGTGGTTATTTCAAGGGGTATTTTTCACCCCTAGCGCTTAATCGGTTTCGAAAAGGGCTAGGTAACGGTAATTTTTAAGCGCATAACTGAGTATCACTTTTGTAGAGGCAAAGGGGCTGCACTCGACAAAAGACAGCGCCAGCTGTGGTTAAATGCAATAAAACTTCTAATTTTTAAGAGCGCTTCTGAAAATGAGGAATGGGACACCCTACGTGGACTTAACGGACACAGACACACGGCGGCCATTGTAAGTCTGTAAGACCGCAAGTGCACATGAAGTGTTCCATTTGGGACAGGGTCTTTGAGTAAAAGTGTGTGCGGGTCGGCCAATCTGGTTTCGTCCGTTAAAGTTAACCTTTTCAAATAACAATCGCGGTCCGGACAGTGAGTGACCTTACATATGCAGGTTCAATCGGAATTTCTTCAGTTATTGTTAAAAAACAAGCTAACAGACTTCGGCCCTGTCCAAATGGAACACTTCATGTGCACTTGCGGTCTTACGGACTTACAATGGCCGCTGTGTGCGCGTGTCCGTTAAGTCCACGAGACCGGAGAGTGTCCCATTCCTCATTTTAGCGCTCAGAAGGGTGCTCGCGTGCGCCCCCTTTGCGGCCGTTATGCGCCCTCGATCCGCACTTCTGCCGAGCCTGCACTGGGGCGAGCTCCGCAGCAGACTTCTACCCGACAGTCGAAGCGGCATTACGTCAAGAAAGTGCGGACTCAGAGAAAGACCGCGAGGGTTTAGGGTGCCATTTGGGACAGGGCCTTTATAGCTAGAGTTAGTGAAGCGGTCAGGCGACTCTTTCTGCCTCCAGCTAAGCTCTGCCCACAGAAAAATGTCACAATGTTTACTAAAAGGGTCTATAGCCAAAATGGCATGATCCTAACACCCCGTGAATATTCAACTGAGATTGGGAGTCGAATCAGGTTCCTCCTATCGAAGCATCAAATCGTCAACTATTCGGGGTCACCCCTAGTATTTACTTGTTAAGTCTTTATCTGTCTCAGCTCGAATATAAATATGCCTCTTGAATAAAAGGATGATTCTTTTTTTTAACTAAAGAATGGTCTTGTTTTCATCTTCAGTCTCTCAGGCGATCCAGTCCATTAATGAGGCTGTGGATAACAAGGACTCTTCTCAGACACTGGCGGCCCTGCGTTCACCTGCTGCTGGTCTGTACGGAGTCACGTCTGAATGTGCTCCAACCTACCAGGACGACCTGTTTCGAATTAAAGAGGACAAGACAAAGGAAGGTGAGATGGGTTCTTGTGTTGATTCTTTGATATTTGGTACAAAAATCTCTAGTAATATTTGGCGTAAAACAAGTACAATTAATTTTTTTATAGTCAAGTTTTAAGGTGAATAATTAGTTTTAAACTATTAGCTGATATTACAACATATCATATCGTTTGCACTTTGTGACGGAGAGAGTAATAGAGGTTTTTGGTAGGGAATAATGGCAGTGAATGGATGAAACACTGGGTGAAGGGAGGACACAACTACTACTATAATCTCAATACTGGACAAGGCACCTGGGAAGAGCCTGCAGAATTTATTCCAAACAACACTCAGCTCAACAAGGAGGAAATACAGGTAAATCTTCATCCGGTATTTATTTTTACAATGTATCAAATATATTACACCATGTTATAATCTATGATGTTATATCTATTAATATAATAACTGTAATTTTGCATTTTTTTATAATTTTTTTATCTTCCTGATTTCCTTACCGTGTCTGTGTCTTTGTAGTCTGTTGTGTCAGGAGTAACCACAGCATATAACCGAGAGCAACTGTGGTTGGCCAATGAGAGCCTGATCGGCAAGCTGCAGGCCCGGTGTCGTGGTTTTCTAGTGCGACGTGGAATGAAAGAGCGTCTTGGGTTCTTGAAGTCTCAGGATCCTTCTGTCACCTGCATACAGGTCATTGTCCTCTTGCTTCCTTCATTTAGTCCTAAACTAGACTGAAAGACATTAATGTAAATAATGACAAGAATAAAATCAGTGGGTCTGGGGCCAAGCCAAATCATGGCCTTCTGGTTCTGTTTGAATTATAGGCTCACTGGAGAGGCTATAAGGAAAGAAAGAAGTACAATGACAGGAAGCAGTACCTGAAGGGTCACGCTGATGATGCTGTCAAGGTGAGCAGCAGCATGACAAATTCTGATGGAATAAAAGAGCCGCATAATAAAATGTCAGGATTGTGCTGTAAATGCCACGCCCTGATTATTGGGTTTTGCACCTTTATACCAGCGAAGATCAATTTTAATATGGTAAAATCTGTATTTAAGTAAAATATACAATGTTTTTCTGTAGATTCAGTCAATGGTCAGGATGCATCAAGCTCGCAAAAAATACAGAGATCGTCTGCAGTACTTCAAAGACCATGTGAGTTTGAAGTCAAAACCGGAGGACTTATATATTTTTATAGTTAATATAATCTGATTTCTAACTGAACAGTGGTCAGTCTTTAATGTTCTCCATCCACTTTTCTCATTGCAGATAAATGATGTGGTGAAGATTCAGGCTTTCATTCGAGCCAACAAAGCAAGAGATGACTACAAAACCCTCAGTAAGCATTTCATGTACTTCCGTCAAACTCGGTTTCACATCCTCTCACTGAGAACTCCCCTCAAATATCAATACACATAACTTATTTTGTCTATTGTTGTTTCTGATTACTGTTGAAATTTGAAGATCACTGTAGTTGTTTACATTTCATTAAGGCTTTGTCACATCCCCAAAAAAATTACTTGCTGGTCACTCTAGTACACTAGCACCGAACGCCATAAAACTCTAAATCTTGTCTTTAACAGTCAACGCAGATGATCCTCCAATGGCAGTCGTTCGCAAGTTTGTCCACCTGTTGGATCACAGCGACCAGGACTTCCAGGAAGAGCTGGATCTGATGCGGCTTAGAGAAGAGGTGATCACCAACATCCGCTCCAACCAGCAGCTGGAGAACGACCTTAATCTGATGGACATCAAGATCGGCTTGCTGGTGAAAAACAAGATCACCCTTCAGGAGGTGGTCTCTCACAGCAAGAAGCTCACCAAGAAGAACAAGGGTGAGCTGTCCAACCTCATGATGATGAACAAGCAGAAAGGAGGCCTGAAGGCTCTTAGTAAAGAGAAGAGGGATAAGTTGGAGGCATATCAGTTCCTCTTTTACCTGTTACAGGTAAACCCCATCAACTCTAATCCAAGGATTGTTTGAAAATCAACATCACTGCAGTCCTGTTCATATCCCTCTCTGTGTTCCTCAGACAAATCCAACCTATCTGGCCAAGCTGATCTTTCAGATGCCACAGAACAAGTCTACAAAGTTCATGGATTCTGTCATTTTCACATTGTACAACTACGCTTCCAATCAGCGTGAGGAGTACCTGTTGCTCAATCTCTTCAAAACAGCGCTGCAGGAGGAAATCAAGTAGGAACTGCATGACCATTCCGTTTTATATTCTCTTTATTTATCAAGACACATTTGCATCTTTTACGATCTCTCAGTGATATTTGTCTTGTAAATGCAGATCAAAAGTGGACCAGATCCAGGAGATCGTGACAGGAAACCCGACAGTCATTAAGATGGTGGTGAGCTTTAACAGAGGAGCCAGAGGTCAGAACGCACTCCGGCAGATCCTGGCTCCGGTCGTGAAGGAAATCATGGATGACAAGACGCTCAATATTAAAACTGACCCGGTTGACATATACAAGAGCTGGGTGAACCAGATGGAGAGTCAAACTGGAGAGGCCAGGTGTGTTTTCAACCTTTTAATATGAAGGGCCCACGCTGTCCAGCACAATATTCTCCCCTCCATATATGCCAAGATATTTTCAGTATTTTCTTTTGTAATTATGACAAAGCTGCTGGTTTTCAAACTTTTATTGATGTATCAAATTAATGTGGTTAATTAATTTATTGTATTCAATTATTTAATTATGATTTATTTTGTGATCCCACACGTTATGTTTTAACTTCTATATTTCAGAACTGTATGTTCTTCAATAAAAACAGTACTTATTGTGGGAAAATGATTTTAGTCTTAATTCTATGTGCTTTTAGCATTTTAATTTAGATGAGAGCTTGATTATTTTAATATATTAATAATAATTTGTCCATTTAAATCATTTGAAGTCATTCTGTGGCTTTTGAAATCTCCTACTACTTATAAGAATAAGAAGAAATATATAATTTCGTTTAATCATTTTTACATGTAAAAGACTATGTAAAATTAGAATTAATCGTTAATTGCAATTGACAAAAATAGTGAATGCTGTAATGTGCATGCAAGACCTGTAATAGATGAGTGAGTCCGTCTGTTTTTATGCCATGCCGAACATGATGGACGGGCAATGAGCGAGGAGGTGAGCGAAATCACCTGATCTAATAATGTCAGTTCCTCTCGGCCATAATTGTTTCTGTGGTAAAATCCCGTGAGTAGATTGAATCCCGCCACCCATTCTTTCCTCTTTTTGATCAAAATTCCATGTCTTACATTTATTTTTTGCATGTCACCTACAATAAATCATTTTCTTTGTTCATGCTTGTGACAAGTCAGTATTACACTGCTGTTAAAGACGTGCACTGCTGGACACCCTTATGCTTAAACAATGGACAAACTGTAACTAGCACAAAAGTCCAATAACTGAACACCGCTCAGGTTCAGATAGGGGGGCCGTTCCTCCCAATCACGCCCCTCCAGGTGTCAACGTGGGCGTTGAAGTCCCCCAGTAGAACGATGGAGCCAGACACCAAGAAGGCCGGGTACTCACTGCCGTTTGGGCCGTAGGCATAGACCTAACCCGTAGGCGCAGTCTCGTTCACTAAACTCCAACACATGGCGGCTGAGCTATGACCATGGGCAACTCCAGAGCTCCTCTCTCAAGGAGTGTGGTTCCAGAGCCCAAGCCGTGCGTGGAGGTGATCCCGACTATCTCTAGTCGGAACCTCTCAACCTCATAGGCTCCTTCCCCGCCAGCGAGGTGACGTTCCACGTCCCTAGAGCTAGTTTCCGTGTCCAGGGATCGGGTTGTCGAGGCCCCCGCCTTCGACTGCCGCCCGATCCTCTAAGCACCGCCCTTACGGTAGGTGGTGAGCCCACGGGAAGGCAGCCCCACGTCGCTCCTTCGGGCTGAGCCCGGCCGGACCCCGTGGGGAGAGGCCCGGCCACCAGGCGCTCGCATACGAGCCCCAACCCCGGCCTGGCTCCAGGGTGGGGCCCCGGCTGCGCCATGCCGGGCAACGTCACAGTCCTTGATTTAGTGTCCATCATAAGGGGTTTTTGAACCGCTCTTAGTCTGACCAGTCACCTAGGACCTGTTTGCCTTGGGAGACCCTACCAGGGGTACATAGCCCCGGACAACATAGCTCCTAGGGTCATTCGGGTACTCAAACCCCTCCACCACGTTAAGGTGGCAGTTCAAGGAGGGGATAAGATATAATAATAAGATATGTTTAATGGATTTTTAAGACTGTAATGTAACTTAATTTAATTAAGTCCAGATGCAAAAATAAAGTGTAATGCTAGATGACCTGCTACATAATGTTGCAATGACCGTGTAATTCTGTTTTGCAGTAAATTGCCGTATGATGTGACTCCAGAACAGGCAATGAGTCACGAGGAGGTTCGAACCCGGCTGGAAGCCTCCATCAAGAACATGAGGACGGTCACAGACAAATTCCTCTCGGCCATAATTGTTTCTGTGGATAAAATCCCGTGAGTAGATTGAATCCCGCCACCTGAATTTCCCTCAGGGATCAAAAAATTCCATGTCTTACATCTATTTTTTGCTGCACCTACAATAAATCATTCTTTAATATATGAAAATGACTTTTAGCAAGCCCAGATTTGAATATTCAAATACATGTCTGTTACATGAGCCGTTTCTTTGTTCATGCTTGTGTACAAGTCAGTATTACACTGCTGTTAAAGAGTGGCGCTGTGTTGCTGCTTTCAATTTACTAAAGCTAAAACTAAAAGGGCAGAATTCCACATAAAATACCAGTACTTTTATATGAACTTTTCTTCACAGATTGGACTAAAAATAACATACAATGAATCAATTCTTTAATAACTCATGAACTCCTCCTATATCATTCAAATAAATAATTCACTGAATCCACCAGAGCACAATTAACAATTATGAATTTACTGAATGCTAACTCATAATAATATTTATTCATGTTTGACTTAAAATAATCCAAGAACTATTACTCTGTTATTGTGTTAGAGCCCTTTATGGATCACATTATGAAATAAGTATTACTGACTGGTTGTTCTCTTTACGTTCGCTACACTTTACGTTCAGACTACACCTACTAAGAATGACTAAATGTTAACAATTTGACTCATTGTTTTCCCTGAAGATATGGTATGCGGTTCATTGCCAAGACACTGAAGGACACGCTTAACGAAAGGTTCCCTGATGCCACAGAGGATGAGCTTTTGAAGGTTTGTTACATCACAGCTGCTAGTAATCACAGCAACGTTATTCCTATGCAGCGTTTGGCTGATATAATTCTATGCTTTAGTCTCCAAAACAAGACAGCCTTTATTCAGATGTCTCTGAACTCTCTGGTTACCTCTCTGCTAAATGGGCACCCACTGCTTCTCCATATCAGTTCTATCCCACTCCTGAGCATTTCTCTGCTCTTGTGCTTCACTTCTGTTGTGAAACTCCAGGCTTCTCACTTTAAATAATACATGTGGTTTAAAATTCCTTTTCTTCTGGTAAGCGATTCCTTTTTTTCTCTATTTCTATCTATCTGTCCCACACCTGCTCTGTTTCTCCCTTTCTCTATGGCCTGGCTCCAGCTCTCCTCTTGGCCCTTGCTTATACCCTTTTCAAGACCCAACCCAGGTGAGCCACGTCTTTCTTATTCTTGCCTTGCTGCTTCTCTGTCAGTAATTTTGTTTGCCCGCTTTGTAGAAGCAGAGAATCTTCAATTGCTCAAAGATAGAAACATGGACAATTGCACAGATCTGTGCACAAAAATTGCACAGATGTTGTGTTTGCTTAAAAAAGGAGGATATACTCATCCTTATTATCTTTTAAGATTGTGGGAAACCTGCTGTACTACCGCTACATGAACCCCGCCATTGTGGCTCCTGATGCCTTTGACATCATTGATATGTCGGCTGGAGGTCAGCTGACCACCGATCAGAGGAGGAACCTGGGGTCAATTGCCAAAATGCTGCAGCACGCAGCCTCCAACAAGATGTTCCTCGGAGACAACGCTCATCTGAACCCCATCAATGAATACCTCTCTAACTCCTACCAGAAATTTAGGTACAAGTGACATCAGGTGTTTGTTATTTCAAGCAGTTTCTTTATTTCCATACTGATGCAAGAACTTTTCTATCTCCCAGACGTTTCTTTTTGTCTGCTTGTGACGTCCCATCTTTGGAAGACAAGTTCAATGTGGATCAATACTCTGACCTGGTCACCTTGACCAAGCCTGTGATCTATATTTCCATTGGGGAGATCATCAACACTCACACGGTAACTATTTGAGACTTAAGGTGTGGTCACATTTACCGTTGCTCTGCAAAATTTTGAAATTCTATCATTTCATTTGGTATCTGCTCAATTGGGAGTTTTGACTGGGGGCAAAAATATTCCCCACAGATATTTTGCTTCGGTTTCAAGTTATTCACAAAAAAATTCAATACGTTGACCAACAGAAAGCTAATCGGATTTGAAAGTGACTTCTCTATGAGTGGTGCTTCAAGAATTGCTACATTGACAATAGACAGTGACCGCAACTTTTTGGGAAAGACCACATCCAGTGTAGATAGTTTTCAGAACTCAATGTATTTTGGTATCTTCTTTAGCTCTTGCTAGATCACCAGGATGCCATCGCTCCAGATCACAATGATCCGATCCATGAGCTGCTAGATGACCTGGGAGAGGTGCCCACCATTGAGTCTCTAATAGGTGAGCTTCTGAGATATGCTTTAAAGTCTCAGGACGCTGAGGTCCTGCAGAGTCAGAGTGATGGACTGTCGTTCCCTCGCAGGTGAGAGCCCACTTCCCCCTGATGATCCTAATAAGGAAATGATGGGAAAAACAGAAGTCTCTCTAACCCTCGCCAATAAATTTGATGTTCCTGATGAGGCCAATGTTGAAATGGATGCCAAGACTCTCCTCCTCAAGTAAGGACAATGCTTTACTCAAATTCTTCTGTTATAAAATCTGGTGATGGTCCAAGTTCTAAGGAAGCAAGCTTCCTTCCCAGAGAAGATAATCCACTAATGCAAACCTTTCCGCTATTTACAACATTTGCATATGATTTTTACAGTTCACTGGCAGTTGGATGGAATTTTCAATGGTTGTAAAAATTTGAATTATGAATGCATGAATATATCCACACAAAACAAATAACCACTAGTATTTTGTACATAAATATACCAGTACATTTTGTACTTTGTACATAAATATTAATAACTGCCCTTTTAAAGAGACAATGTTTAAAGAATAACATTTTGGTGAAAAATGATTGGTAATTCTCTTGTTTGGCGTTGATCTTATATAGTACATTAGAATACATCGAATCCAGTTGGGCTGTCACATTTGGTCTTGCCACGAAAGTTCAAATATTTCAATGCGTCCAAAGCCTTAAATCTGATCTAGAATTTCTGCATACGCATATGGTCGGGACTTCATGCAGCTTCGGTACTACTCTTCATTGGAAATGAATGACTGCCATTCTGTTGTTTGGTATTTGTTGTTTATCGGAGAGAGCGAAAGGGTGGCTTTAGACTATAGAATTGTTAGCTCAGGAATCAAATGTAATTTAAGTCTGCTGAATGGAATGCCGTTGTGACGTGCATGGAGTTGCTGCCTTTGTAGGTCACTAGGTTCTAGAACAAATATTTGTCCTTACTAATGCATTTTTTACTTTTTTTTTTTGCTAAGTACTTAACATCCTTATCCAATCATCTTTGTTATTTAGCACCAAGAGGCTCATAGTAGATGTGATCCGGTTTCAGCCAGGAGAGACACTTTCTGAGATTCTGGAGAATGTTGCTTCACCAGAGCAGGTACTTTAAATGCAAAAATTTACAATTGAAAAACTTCATCAAAACCGAGTTGTTTGTATTCAATTCTGCATTTATTATTGGAATAGGAAACTGAGTACCAGCGTGCCATGCAGCGAAGAGCTATTCGTGATGCCAAGACCCCAGAGAAAATGAAACAAGCCAAACCAGTTGTGGATGACAGCCTTACCTTGCAAGGCAAGAAGGACAAAATAAAGAGCAACTTGCAAAGGCTAGGAGAGTTGGGCAAAGTTCACCCTGAGAAGAAATACCAGGATCTTATCAATGACATCGCCAAGGTACCATTCCTATGTCCTTGGGGATTTTCAGAATCTATATGAATACGAAACTTCAAATGCGCCATTATGCATCTTGATTTATTTTTTAATGATGTTTGTAGGACATCCGGAACCAGAGGCGATACCGTCAGCGGCGAAAGGCAGAATTGGTGAAGCTTCAGCAGACTAATACTGCCCTGAACTCCAAGATCAATTTCTACAATGTGCAGATCGACTACTACAATCAATACATCAAGACCTGCATGGACAATTTAGCCAGCAAGGGCAAGTGAGTGACGAGCGTTTGGAGTATTTACTGTCGTTTAGTTTGTTGTTATCTCTTATTGAATAATTGCTGTTGAGCTTTTAGCTTACGGTCATGGAAAATGCCATTGCTTCACACACAGAGTTTCTAAGAAACCTGGAGACCACAAGGCGAAGAAGAGTAAGCAGGTGTCGCAGAAGTACACAGCAGCCCGTCTGCATGAAAAGGGAGTGCTTATTGAAATCGAGGATCTGCAACCAAATCAGTGAGTTTCAACTTCTGGTCATGTTTTTGAGTTCATCTGTTCATGCCGTACAATACTATATTGTTTATGTATCTGCATTTCCTGTAACATTGTGCTTGTTTCCTATTTTTACAGGTATAAGAATGTAATTTTCGAGATCTCACCATCTGAGGTTGTAGGCGTGTTTGAGGTGAAAGCTAAACTTATGGGAGTCCATTTGGAGACATTAATGTTAGAATACCAGGTGAAAGTTCTTCTCTTGATATTTTTAGTCTCTGTATCTCATGCAAGTCAGAAGGACTATTATTATTTTATTAACTGTATATGTAATTTTGGTCACACTTTATTTTAAGGTCCAGTTCTCAATAGTAACAGGCCATTTAATTATGAGTCAATAAACTCCTAATTTGACTGCTTCTTAATAGTTAGTAAGGTAGTTGTTAAGATTAGCTATTGGGTAGGATTAGGGATGTAGAATATGGTCATGCAGAATATGTGCTTCGTAAGTACTTATAAACAGCCAATATGTTAATAATAGGCATTATAATAAGCAACAAGTTATTAGTGACAATTGGTCCCTAAACTGTGTTAACATATTTTTTTGATATCTTTAATAACAGGACCTACTCCAGTTGCAGTACGAGGGGGTGACAGTGATGAAGCTGTTCGATCGAGCTACTGTAAATGTTAACCTCCTCGTTTTCCTGCTCAACAAGAAGTTCTACGGCAAATAGAAACTCAGAGGGACATGACAGACTGTTTCATACAAAGTGAAGCCCAGACCACATTCATCTTTAAAGCTTAAATGTCTTTCCTGCACTACTCTGAGTATGTCTTTTGTGCCTTTCTTGAAGGATAGATTCCTTGAATGTACATTATTAAATTTGTCCTGGACCACCAACCTGTATCTTCTGGAGATGTAACGGTTGACTGTTTTCTGTTTTACTGAGATGTAAGTGTCCAAAGGTGTATCAATAGTAGTTTGCTTTGATCTTTTGCAAACTGTGCTTGCATGAGCTTTGAATACTGTATATGTAAAATGAACATTTTTATTACCTAATCTATTCTTAGGGCGAAACAATTGTAAAGTTGTTTCTAAGTTTCCCTATCGTGTAGGAGAGTGATGAGTGTTATAGCCACATTCCTCCAAAATGTTACCAAAATATATTTATCAGAGCAAATTTGTTTCTTTTATTTGTAAAAAAAAAAATAGCAATGAATAGGCATACTTCATCGGCTAGTTGAAAAATTATGACTTTTTTTTTTCTCTGAGCATTTGGACACTGCATGCTGGATGAGTTTTACGTTTACGTCCCTAATTTTTGCAGCCTTGTGTCCATTTGTTTTTTAAAGGTGCCTTAACTTGAATAAACCGTTGGGACAATTTGTGGAAAAGCCGTATGTCAAGCCGTCTTGCTTATAATGTCAGTCCATCTCATTGTCTGTTACAAATAATGTCTCTTATACTAAATGTAATGGTTAAATAATGGTTATGTATGTTTACTGATTAGTGATGCTGGTTTATACACTCATTATGTTGAGAAAATGCATTGATGATATAATAAACAGATTAATTATGAAATGTAAAAGATGTACAGACACATTTTCTCACAAAAACCTTTCAAGCTGTAACAGAATTCAATCATTAAAATCTCGGGTTTTAGAGCAGATCATCAAACTTATTTCAACTGTTCTGGTGTCTGAGATGTTCTCAATTACTGTACTCCTAAAACAAAGTGCCACACTTTTTCTATTTCATTTTCTGTTTAAATGTTTTATACAGCTGAAGGTGTGTATTTTTTCTTATGTTATCGTTAACACTAAAGTTCACCAAGATACTGGTCAGAAAATGGTGACAGGATTATACATTTTACTGTCCAGTGTTTCATATAGTAAAATATCCTGTGAAACCTGATATTCTTTGACCTCAGTCAAAGAATATATATATATATACACACACACACTATACACACACACTTTATTAGGCACACCTGTTCAATTGCTTGGTAACACAAATTGCTAATCAGTCAATCACATGGCAGCAACTCAATGCATTTAGGCATCTAGATGTGGTGAAGACGACTTGAATGAAGTTCAAACCGAGCATCAGAATGGGGAAGAAAGGGGATTTAAGTGACTTTGAACGTGGAATGGTTGTTGGTGCCAGACGGGCTGGTCTGAGTATTTCAAAAACTGCTGATCTACTGGGATTTTCACGCACAACCATCTCTAGGGTTTACAGAGAGTGGTCCGAAAAAGAGAAAATATCCAGTGAGCGGCAGTTGTGTGGACGAAAATGCCTTGTTGATGTCAGAGGTCAGAGGAGAATGGGCAGACTGGTTAGAGATGATAGAAAGGCAACAGTAACTCAAATAACCACTCGTTACAACCAAGGTATGCAGAATACCATCTCTGAACGCACAACACGTCGAACCCTGAAGCAGATGGGCTACAGCAGCAGAAGACCACACCGGGTGCCGCTCCTGTCAGCTAAGAACAGGAAACGGAGGCTACAATTCACACAGGCTCACCAAAATTGGACAATAGAAGATTGAAAAACGTTGCCTGGTCTGATGAGTCTCGATTTCTGCTGCAACATTCAGATGGTAGGGTCAGAATTTGGTGTAAAGAACATGAAAGCATGGATCCATCCTGCCTTGTCTCAACGGTTCAGGCTGGTGGTGGTGGTGTAATGGTGTGGGGGATATTTTCTTGGCACACTTTGGGCCCTTTAGTACCAATTGAGCATCGTTTAAACGCCACAGTCTACCTGAGTATTGTTGCCGACCATGTCCATCCCTTTATGACTACAGTGTACCCATCTTCTGATGGCTACTTCCAGCAGGATAATGCACCATGTCACAAAGCTCAAATCATCTCAGACTGGTTTCTTGAACATGACAATGAGTTCACTTTACTCAAATGGCCTCCACAGTCACCAGATCTCAATCCAATAGAGCACCTTTGGGATGTGGTGGAACGGGAGATTCGCATCATGGATGTGCAGCCGACAAATCTGCAGAAACCACGTGATGCTATCATGTCAATTTGGACCAAAATCTCTGAGGAATGTTTCCAACACCTTGTTGAATCTATGCCTCGAAGAATTAAGGCAGTTCTGAAGACAAAAGGGGTCCAACCCGGTACTAGCAAGGTGTACCTAATAAAGTGGCCAGTGAGTGTATACTTCTAAAGCTATTTTTAAGATGTATAACCCGAATTTCCAGAAACGTTTTTTAAATTTGAATAGAATGCAAAACTACAATAATTTCAAAATGCATGAGCCAATATGTTATTCACAATAGAACATAGATAATATAACAAATGTTTAAACTGAGAAATTGTACAGTTTTATGCACAAAATAAGTTCATTTCAAATTTGATGCCTGCTGCAGGTCTCAAAATAGTTGGGACGGTGGCATGTTTTCAAACGCCTAGTCCTAGAGCTGATGATGAACATATAAGTCACTTTGATATTTCAGAGCTGTATTTTACAAAGATCAGTCTCACATGCTCCTCTCTTTTCTGAGCGTGACAAGACAGCAGTGGTGATATCATCCTCTCTTTTGCCCATAATGCAGGGCTTCTTAGAACTGCCACAATGGAGGTCTTCTTTAAGAATAAAGGAACTATAGACTGAACAAATGTTACATATGTCTGCACAAGCCTTCATAACAAAACTGGGGATGATGTGACAGCCCGAAGGCTTTAGTAAATATGATCAATGGAGGAAGATTTCTGGGTCAATGGTACTGTCCTGAACAAATGAATAGAAGTTGTCAGGAAGCAGTCATGACAGTTACTTCCCATAGATAGCTCTATTATTTTACTAAGATCATGTGGATTTAAATATAATTTCATGTGTCTAGAATTGAGAGCATCCGACCTAGCTCAGTGCCTGTTTCACCATTTACCCATAGTGCTTAGTTTTACTATGTGTGCATCTCATCTTAAATGTGTTTATAAATGTAGTCAGTAACACAATCCACAAACAGAATGATGTTTCCAGCAGCTACACAGAAAATAAAGAAGAGATCCCATTGAGGTAGCAATTAAGTTACTTAATATAGAATGTGATTTAGATAAGCAGCACCGACTGTCTAGAGATCGTCTTGCTGGTTGGCCCTTGACTTTTGTAGTAGGGTAAGAATACAGAATATATATCAAAGCATTAAAAAGCCTTATTGTATACACACACTACTGTTCAAAACTCGGGGGTCAATAAGATTTTTTTTATGTTTTGATAAATATTCAGTAATAAATGTAATTTTGTTAAATATTATTATAATTACAAAAATATCATTGCAATTTAAAATACTATTTTCTTTTTTAATATATTTAAAATGTAATATATTCCTGTGATGGCAAAGTGGGCATAATTCAGTTTCAATAACCTTCAAACCCTTTACCTAAATGCAGTGCTTCAACTATATCCCAGAAGCTGCGTTCTGCAATGAACAACGCATTACTTCCATCCCAAAGAGGCACAAAATCACTTTCAGACTTTTTCATTACGGCTAAACCTGCCCAACACATGAATTCTCTTCAAGAAACGACAAAAAACATCTCTTCCATCTTTATTTGACCCTCAAACTCTAGCACTCTCTCTAATTCTATTTTATCAATCTGTCTTATTTTTTTTTAAAACACACACACTTCACCCTCTATCAATTGCATATTTATTCTCTAACTGCTAGCTTTTCGTGAAAAACTAACACTAGCTTTCTTTTTTTCTATTCTATCTACTTGTTTCTTTAAAAAAGCTACCTTCCTACGTGTACTGTGTTAGGCTAACCAACTTGTCATTGCACTTGCATGTTGTTGCTCTTTTGTTGGTTTTTGATTGCTTCTTTTGTCCTCATTTGTAAGTCGCTTTGGATAAAAGCATCTGCTAAATGACTAAAATGTAAATGTAGATAGATAGATAGACAGATAGATAGATAGATAGATAGATAGATAATCTAAATGTGGAGTTTTAATTTCTATTTTTAATCAATTTCTGATGGTACTTTTAACATACAGTAAATAATAATAGTGCTGTGTATCCCTTTAAGGGAACTCCACTGCCTCCTTGTGGACACAACTTTAAAAAAATAGTATACAGTTTTGGGGCAGGCTTGTGTATTTTTCCTCGGCTTGTTTTCACTCGGAGTAAGGGATCGGAGTTGACAAAACAAATGTGTGCTGTGGAGTCACGAGTCGGCGGATCACAGTTCAGGTGGATCTAGATGATGGACACGGAGAAGAAAGTCCAAAGGAGTACATGCGGACTACACGATCAGATTGCACCGCTGCATTTCACGAATCAGTAACATCTAAACATTTTCTCAGACTCGTATGACAACAGCGGTCGGTCACTGGCCGCAGGACAGCGAGTGTTTGATGCCGAGCTTGATTTGCAACCTTGCTGCGAAGTTGCTGTCGCGCTTATGTTAACGTTACCTGTTTATATGAGTTTTGAATGCGTAACGAGCTTTACATTGGCGAGACCACTTGTTGAAATCTCAGGAAACTAAGTTCAGTATTGGAGGAAGTAAGATTGATTGAATTTACCACACAAGTGGACCGTTTAAAGAGTCGAACGACTGTTGGTTGTTATTTACAGTTCGTTTGTGATAAATCGGTTGTGATATTTTGATTGTGTCATATCGCTCATTAGCTGGTTAACGTTAGCTGTCACGGCTGACTGTATCCTGTACCTGACCGAGCAATATCAATCAATTACACATATTTAGACAGTTATATCACCAACTGTCTATCTTAATTCATAAATAATGGTGGGCACTTAAATATTTATGCGGAATAACAAAAATATAACAATTGAAATTGTTCTCATCAGAATCTAAAGTATTTAGCTCGCTAAGTTAGAGTCGTTACTGAATTTTTTTCGTAAATCCAAGTGAAATATTGAAGCTTTTATGTTTGGCATTGCACAGTATTACACATTTTTTCCTATTTCCCCACGATACAAAGCAAGAGGTGGTTTAGTGATGCCAAACGAAACTGTCATAAACACTTGAACATTTAGCGACGTCCAGTTTCCTGACAAACTTTTAGCAAATCTGGCTCATCGCCTTCACACGGATATCGGCGTTATAAGTATAAGGAATTCCTATATATCGGCGTTTCTTTGCACTTAAGTCCATTAAGTTGTTAATAATACGGTTTCATCGCGTTTTCCAGCTCATTAATGGTGGCAAAGCTCGTGTCATTAAAGCGACCTCGTCAAACCTCTCTAAAGCATCTGGACTGCACCCGTACACGCTTTTCAGACATGGAAGGACAATTTAAAAACATTTGACTTCTATATCGACAACATTCAACCGCCAGTTCCCTGCGAAGTTGATCTCGAAACTCTGCGGCCCAACCATGTCTGGATCCCCGGGCTCGAGTGGCTCCAACCCGCGGAAGTTCAGCGAGAAGATCGCGCTGCACAACCAGAAACAGGCGGAGGAGACGCGGGCCTTCGAGCAGCTCATGACAGACCTCACCGGCTCAAGGGTAAGCACAGACACATTTGGTAAATACCTCGCTCCCTCGATTTCATACATCAAATGCGGCTGCCTAAGTTTGTCCTATGCGCTACTGAACCACTCTGAATGTAAAATGCCCGACACATCGAGCTCATGAGGAGGGATGAGGATGCCAGTGGCTGACTGCTGTCATTCACACTGCACACATTCATATGGACATAATTAAAGGGCTGATGCCTTCGATTTGTCTCCTCATATTTACGAGTCTTCACCTGATCAATCTTTAATTATATTTTGTCTGAGCTGTAAGTAGCAAACGTATTTGTTCTTTGAGTGCCGAAGATTTTGATAGATTTTCAAGTCACCATGGCAACCATAGTTTCCAGACAAGATGCCATACTTACTAATTTACACTACTGTAAATCAACAACATACAAGACAGAATGAGCTCAGAAACGGCAGTGATGTTACTTTGATGCGGTCCCTAGGTGGGCATTTGGATATGTTGGGTGGGTAGCTCAACTTTGCCTGTAAAAAAAAAATCCAAACATTTTATGCTAGTTATTATTTTGAGTGTGAGAAATGTAAAGGCCTATAGTAAATTTGCAACTGTTTAATGGAGGGAGTTTATTTGTATGCACTTTGTAATTGATAACATACAGTCAGTCAGTGGTTATTGGAAATTAAACTCAACATGGCTATCAGACCCTTAAAACGGAAGGTTCTTATAAAATAACCACCTTCAGGTTGATATAAGACCCCTTCAAGATCTTATTCAATATTTAATTGTAAAATAATAATAGCTTTCATATTAATTTAAAACGTTATTTTTCAAAACTCAACGTTGCTTTACAGGCTTGTTTGTTTGGCGATAGTAACCAGTTGACTGTACATGATCTTGCATATGGCTGCTTACCAAATAAATCTTAGACAACACAAGTTATATAGTGGTTAGTTATACAGTGAGTGTTGACTGTGACAATGATCATGATTCAGAAATACTTTACTACTGATTGTAGCAAATAACCAAACAACCAACCAGAATCATGTATTATAAAGAGTGAAACATCAACAAGAGGGTATGAAAAACCAATCAGCACTCTTGGAAAAAACATTCAGAAAAGGATTTTTCACAGTGATGATGTTTAAGAACCATTTTGGGTTCCCCAAATAACTTATCAGTAAGCAGCTCTTAAAATAACCCTTTGTTTTCTTCAGTATGAGTATTTTAATCACTTTGTTTCACCATAAAGACTGCCGAGGTTACATGGATGTTAAAGGTTCTGTAGACACCAATAAAAGACCTTGTAATGAAGAGTACTAAATCTTGACTGATTTAATATGCCCACCTGTAGACATGCCCTGAATCTGTGGTTACCCTGGTAAACATAGGGCCCATGTCAGAGGCTTTTAGTGTGCTGAGCTGCTTTGCATTTTCAGTTTCATTTACATGCACAACATGTAAACATTTAAAGGTGCTAATACATCATGATCACACTTGTAATGTTGAACATCATCATTTGTTCCAAACCCGTAAGACCTTCGTTCATCTTCGGAACACAAATTAAGATATTTTTGATGAAATCTGACAGCTCTCTGACCCTGCATAGACAGCCATGCAACTACCATGTACAAGGCCCAGAAAGGTAGTAAGGACATTGTTAAAATAGTCCAAGTGACATCAGTGGCTCAACTGTAATTTTTTCATAAAATTTTTTTTTTTTGGGTGAACTATCCCTTTAACTGTGAGTTGTGGAAAAAACACTTGTGCATACTGTATCTTTACATGACTGAGCTTAGAGTTTGGGTTATGTTTTAGTTTTTGCTGATGTCTGCAATGGATTATTTTTAGCTGTCGAAGTATGTTTTAGAGAAGGTTAAGAAATGTTAGTCAGGTGTAGTGGTTTAACTATAGGTCTTTCACCAGTAGGAAATGTTTTAGCAGAGAGCAGCTCTGCCTCAGACAGCGCACTGTCTCTGTGTGGAGTCTGTAGGCGGGAATGAATGAATATGATCTGCCAGTTCATTATTTGGCTGCCTTCTCTTCTAGGGCACGAGAACATGTGGTTGTGTTATAGTAAGTGACGTGTCAGAGTTTAAAGTCATACTTTTACAAACAAGCTGCCTTGACCATGGAATGAGCCCTGGTGGAAAATGCTTGCATTTCAGAAATGCTAAAAAATAGCAAGTTTGTGTTCAAAAAAGCATTTCTTGAATTGTATACAGTTTTAATCATTGTGTTCTGTCATAAACCTCTCAGTACTACATGCGTAATTTGGAATAGGCTGATAGCCAAATACTAATTAGTGTGATAATTGCACTTTTTAGCAAACCTTGTTAGCAATGATCCACAAATTAAATGCATGTTTACTGTTGCCTGTGTGGCAATGATCCCAAAGGAAGCAGAAAATGTGTCAGTACTACCGATTGCGATGAAATGACTAACAATGCTTCTGGCATCCTTTGTATTTGATTTCTCTTGAGCCACTCAAATAAACAGCAATGCTACAGTGTTTATACTTTTCAAGAAAATGAATAACCTACAAATGGCTTAATTATATTTATGGTGTCTGCACATTAAACTGGTATCAACAAAGGGATCATTTGACACTTTTTTTTTTGGTCAAACAGTTGTCATTTTTTTTAAAACAAGAAAAAGGTTCAGAATTGAATATGTCATTTGATGGTCTGCTTATAGAAACAGATTTGACAACTTCAGGTTTTTATTTTTTGGAGAGATTTGGCATAAAGCAACGACCAGATGTTTTCAGAGCGTTAGTGACTCTTTCCATTTTCAGTAGAATTTGATAAACAGAAATGTAAACACAACTTTGTAACACCACTTGTTGTCTATAAGCCCACTACATGTTTGCATGCAGAAAGTCATCCAGCTGCAGGCGCGCTGACTGCCCATTGGCATGTCCAGCCTTTGCAAGTGGTAGTGGATCAAGGTGTCTCTGTTATTTTTAGACATCAGCACAGTTTTTCAGTCTTTCACACATTTATTGGTAAAAGTTAACAATAAAAACTAAAACTTAGAATTGAATGCACTGCTGCATGAGGAAAATGTTGAATAGGGAATCTAAAGAATTCTCAATGATTAGTTTAATTTTAATGTAAAATAATGGAAAACTGTTTCTGGAGGTTGTAGTAATAATAACAATGTGTGATGTTGACAGGAGAGGAAAAGCATAAGCCTAAGCAACTTTCCCCAGGGAAATCCTCTGCTTCACGAAGCAGCTTGGTGTTGCTCCACAGCTGGGGTGTTATTGTTTTGATAACGGTGTACATTGAAAGGCTCGATGTGACTCTCCATGACCCCAGAGTGTGTGCCGTGAGCGAGGATCTGTGCTTGTTTATTAACAAGCCAATGTTTCTATGCTGTCTGCCAGTGTCAGCAATGGGTTTGAAGTAGCATTTGGCTTAATGCTTTTATGCAGTGCTTAATTTGTTAATGAAACATTGCCGGATCCAAATCAGCAGTTAAAAGGCGCTGTGACCGACACTAACAATACAACTTCAGTTTTCCCAGAACATTCAATGACGTCACTAAACGGTGATGGCACAACTATAAGAGCGGCGGTCACAAGTTTCTGCATGGACCTAACTATAAAGCCTAGGTTTTCAAACCCATGGGTCAAAAATGGGTCGTCAGGATGATATTAGGAAATGTATAGTCCTAAGTTACATTGAAAATAACAAAATTTTTTCCATCAAAATAAAATACAATCATAATCTATATAGAAAAGGTATACATATGCAAAATATATCTGACAGTTATAAAACAGATGTGAGGCGCGGCGATCCCCAAACAAGTTCGGAAAGGAAACGGAGATGACAGAAAGTGCATCCTGTTTGTTTGCTTAATTACAAAATACATACATTTTATTTTTATTGCGAGTGTGCAAAAATAAAAGTAAACATTTACATGTATTCATTTAGCAGACGCTTTTATCCAAAGCGACTTACTAAAGAGGACAATGGAAGCAATCAAAATCAACAAAAGAGCAATGCACAGAACACGTAGCAAGTAGAGCAAATAAAAGTAGTTGAACTTTTTTTAGAGAAAGCCGATTGGTTTTTTGTATAATTTTTTTTAACAATACCAAAAATATATTTAATATGTTAGCTGTTTGAGCGCTGTTATGACCAAAGAGGATATTCTTTTCCGTCGAATGCGAACGCGCATACAGCTGCTGTTAACAAGCGCATAATGATTGAAATACGAACGCGCAAATACAATGAGAGAAGTAGCTTGATATTGCGAATACCTATTCGCAATACTATGATTAAGGTGTTTATAATTTTTATACTAGTTTTTTCTTCTTGTCTCGTATTTAGGCAGATTAAGCATGCATTTTGCACAATCTACAAATAATGATCATTTTGAACTTGTCGCTAATCCAATACAATCTGGAATCTCTGAAGGCATAACAAATACCAGAACGCAAAAATCCAAAATCTGACATTTTCCGGAACAGGATCCGGCTCAAATTAAGCACTGCTTTTATGTGATGTGAGTGAGGGAGTATTTTGTGGTGTTGTTTTATGGCCAATCTTTTTAAACACAATAATTTAGAGTGAGGTTATGTAAGTAGAGGCCAGTATGGGCAAAGCATGATATATGAATGTTTCTTTCACATCTAAACAGGACTACACTGGTCATTGAAATAAAGTTGGCTTTTTAAATCATCAATAAAATGGACCAAAAACTTTGACACATCATGCTCTTCACAGATGTTTGTCCAATCACATGCTCCCTCTAGTACTTCCTGTCACCTGTCAGCAGGTAGAACATTATGATTCATGGTAACTAAAGCTTATTGGCTATTTTTCTAATTATCAATAGGACAAATACAATAAAGTATAATACATTTACATGTTCAGATACAGTAGGCATATTTAACAGCAGCATTCAAGTGAGAAATAAAATAACCAAATGTCTTAACTGTATGAATTAGCTAAGTATTGATTTTTATTAAAGCTACAAAAGTTCTTCAGCCAAGACCAGTGAAGATTTTCTCTTTATTTTCTCGTTATTTAGCTAATTAACATTAAGGACACACAGACAACATAGGTTTATTAATCTGCTGTCATTTTAAGATCTAATGTAATGAAGCAGATCTGTTCACTTAAATTCACTTTAGACACCACAGGCTGTGTTTTTGACAGTTTAAGTGGAATAAGCACAGTTACATTCATTTCCAACTTGACTGCATTAGACTTAATTGTACAGTCTTATTTGTGAGTGAAGACTGAGAGCCTTTTACAACCGAAAGAACAAAAATTCCATTCTCAAGTTCAGGTACAGTGTGAATGGAAAGAGAATGGAGTTATTTTTGTTTTTGGTTTGGGTCACTGAGTGAGCATGTTAAAGGGTTACTCCACCCCAAAATGAAAATGTTGTCATTATTCACTTACCCGCATGTCGTTCCAACTCCATACAAGCTTCGTTCATCTTCGGAACACAATTTCGGTTCGTTTGCGCATAATTTATAATGGACACAATGCGCGCCTAATGCACAATCTTGTATGTCACTGTAATCATCTTTACCTTGATTACAATAGTCGTCCATCAAAACTTTAGGCTATTAGTGTCCATTATAAATTATGCGCAAACGAACCGTGTATGTGCGCTCTCGGCTCACTCATCACTATAACATCATATCTCTGCTTGAATACAGCTCAGTATATTCACATAGTTGAATACAGCGAGTGTTTTATAACGGATGCTGTGTGTTGGAGAAGTTTGTGAGGATCAGTGGTGTTTATGTGCATACGGGCATCAGACGCTCCAAACAGCTTGTTCTTACAGAGGAACTACTGATGGCGTCGTGAATAGTGAATAATAATAAAACATTATAAAAAAAGTTATTATTAAATTAATGCAATATAAAGATACATTCCAACAAGCCTTTTTAATAATTTATTTAATATGTATTTGATCATTTATTTACTTTTCAATTGGTAGATCTCGGTGAGTTTCTCATTTGAAAAGTATATTCGCACACAATAGTGTGGGCACCCTTGATTTAGATTAATGGAGAAGTCAACAGGCTTTTCAAAATCCAAAATATTTTTAAAACTGGCGCTTTTACATTTCATTTTGAAACTCTTCCGCCATCGTCTTGTCTGTGTCACCTCACTCTTCTTGTCAGTCATCTCTCTTCACGTGATAAATGAAATCTGATCTGTGATGTAGAGGTCTGCGCGGGACTGTTTTTTTAGGTTTTATTCCGCACGCTCCCGCGATATATTCACTGTTTGTTCACATTTCTGCTGAAAGACAGAGAGATAGGCCAACAAATAAAAGTTTAATCTGCACAAAATTGTATTTATTTTATTCGTCTTGTCAAGAGTCTTGAATTTATTGACAGATAAATGTCAATAACATTTTGCTGCCAACACGGAAAAAAGTGTCACAGAGAGAAAAAAAAGTTATACAAAAATTGTAATCCTTTATTTTTATTCGTCTTGTCAGGATATAATTCGTTTAGGCTAACATTCAGCCTACAAAAATACGGCTTGGTGTGTCCCAGGGTTAATTGATCTAATTGTGAGCAATTCATCCATGCATATAATTTTTACATTTATTTTTTTCTTTACTTTTTCTTTTATAATTTTTTTATCAAAATGATCTTGATCTAAAAAAACTTGATCTTCCAGTGAAAAGGCCGACTTCTCTCTAGTGATGGATGCAGTACTTCTCCAATCATTTAGTCCACTTAAAGGCTGGCCCTTTCTTACAGTTGATTGCAAGTTGGCATTCAGATCTGCCTCCATCCAATCAAGAACCTTTGAATATCAATAAATCCCCTCCCTACATATGTTTATATTTACATATCTCAATGATCCATTTCATTGTACAAAAGATCTCACTCCTTCCATTTCATCTCAACTTTAAAGAGCAACTCTATTAGCAGCATAGTGTGGGCAAAATATGACACAATTTGGAGACATTGCTTCTGAGTTTGTAGTTTTTGCCTTCCTTGTTTGTGTATTTTTTTAGTCCTTTTTTATATTTTTTTTTCAGCAGCGATGTGAGATTTTAAATATTTATCAAATTGCAATTCCAACATCTGTCAAAACAACTGCAATATAATTCAGATGCAAGTTTTTTTTGTCATATTACACAGCCGTACATCTAAGCACTGTGCAACTAAGGTTTTGTTCTTTGGCTTATAAAATATCTGTGTTTAAAAATATCTGGGCTTGAGCTTATGTGTAGTAACATTGATATCACTAAATGAGGTCAGTCTTTGAGATTCAAATTTTGTCCTTTGGTTAGTAGGAGGAAGGAACGCCTCCTGATTTGCTTGTGCCTGATCAGAATTGATAATTTTCATTGTTTACTCTTGCCGCACAACAAAATCCACACTGTCCTTCAGCTTAAGCTCAGAGGTACACTTAAAACCAAACTCCTTTCCAAGAATTTCCACCTCGGTTAAATACATATGTTCTAAAATGCCTCGACAGACTCTCATTATTTTTTATTTTTCACAAATGCATTCACTGTGTCTTCCTCTTCATTAAAGGTGCAGTTCCAGAAGATACAGCAGCTCCGTCTGTCACAGAACCGGGCACAGTACTATGGTGGCTCGCTGCCCAACGTCAACCAAATAGGCAATGCCAGCATTGATTTCCAGGTACCTGAGTTGCCCTCCATCCACTTATCTACGTCTACTAAATCTGTCCAGCAAGTCATGTTCATTTAGGAGAAGATAAGCCCCATCCATATACTCTGCTTTTCTACCCTTAGATAAACGATGTCAAGAGATGGTAATTGCAAACCTTCTCCTTTAAAAAACAAAGAGTGTATTTGTCCCCACCTCTTAGTCTGCCCTCACTTCGCCTACTCCTTCAGTACATGGCTTTCCCCACAAGTACACTTGATACAGCGGTGCGCTCCAAGAGCCAAAGTACTGTATCTGTGTCTATCCCCTATGGAGAGCAGTGTTGTATACCTTCAGGTGAAAGTGCTCTTGTTGCTGTGAATAAAGCTTCTTTGAGACATCGAGCAGTGATCCCTACTTTTTGTCTGCCATGAGAAACCAAACCTAGAAAGGTAAAAGCACTTTGGAGTAGAGTGAATTCACCTTGGGACACAAGCTAATAGTGGCACTTTGAAAATGTATGTATTTTGTTTGTGTATTCTGCATCTCCTAAAATATGGATGTCTTTTCACTAACCATTTTTACAATTTAAGTCGTTTATGACAGATTTCTGCATTTGTGAGGAAAATGTTAAACAAGAAGGTGTTTCTCCACAGGGGACTTTTCCCTCCGGACTGGACTCTGTGCGAGGGACCAGACACCATGGTCTGGTGGAGAGGGTCCATCGAGACCGCAATCGGATCAACTCACCGCACCGCAGGCCCATTGACAAGCACGAGCGGCAGATATCCTTTAAGTTCACTACCATAAAGCCTTTGTAGAGGGAAAAAAGTGATCTGTGAGGGTCTCTACTTAAGATTACGCTAGTAAATGCATCATTATTATGAGCTCACAATGTTGCATGTTGACCTTTGCTCAAGTGGGCAGCTTTTTTGAGGCTTCAGGCTGTGTGATGATCCTTTATGTATTGATATTCCCACTGCTGCACTGTGGGTGTGAATGAGTGGGTATCTGCAATAAGCTGCAGTTTTGTTCCCTGCTCAGGTTTGAGTTTTTTTCTTCCAGTGAGAACCGTTTAGAGATTTGAATATCAGTACTCTGGTGTCCTCATTAGTGGGTGATTAACAAACCTTGCCGCTGATCGTATTGCGCATTCTGCCGCTAGTACTGCATTCATTCAGCATGCAGGTTGATGAAGTCACTGGCTATGCCGGCCCAGCCGGTCTTTTATCCTCCTCGGTTGCATAGTTGATGGATTTTATTCATCAATTTTTCAGCGGTTGTCTGTAAGCTTAATCATCTGTTGGCTCAAAGATCATTTTGGGTCTGCAGATTTAGCTTAGTGCTAAAGATTAAATACAAAATAAAAAGGCCTTAATGCCTTGTGAGTTACGGTTACCACACTGTTTTGAAGATATGGAATGCATGAACTGTCATCCACTGATCTAGTTTCGATTTCATCTTCAGTCTTTTGAAGCCACGCAGAGGTTTTAAATTATCTAGTTCCAGAGTAAGAAGCTACTCCGTAGTCCTTAATATTGGGATAGTTTGGCAACGGTCCACTTGCTCTGATGCCGTGCCATACGGAGAGAGACAACAAAGGCAGTGCGAGGGAGACAGAAGAAAAAAAGTGTGGCAGAGTTGAGTTACGTAAGAGCTTTGAATGATGGGTTCAAAGCAATTCCACACGGTTTGCCACGGCCGCCCTTGTTCTTTGAGCGGGAAAAGGCATTTGTGACCGCAGTCATGCTAAAAACTGCAAGACCTGTTTGTCAGAACTCAGTCGACTTTGTGAATTGAACCACTCCCTCCCCAAGAGCTGAAGATATTCTGGCTTATTCTCGAGGGTTCCTTCAGAGTCTCTGATGATTTTTTTTCGTCATCTTGTTGTCTTGTTTATATTGTTTAATTTTTGATTGTTCACATTAATTGCTAAACACTTGTTTCTAGTTGTCTCTGAAACAGAAAATGATTTTAATGAGTATTTTAATGGGTTGTTATTGTCTTCAAAGCTCTTGGGTCAAAGCTTTCAGTTTTTTGTTGTTGTTGTAGCATTCAGTTTGAGAGTTCAGCCTGTGGATAAGAAGGCTTAATAACACTCATTAATCTGATGCAGCAGAGAGTCCAGGGCCCGTATTTATCAAGCTTCTCAAAGTGCCATTTTAGTCTGAAGTGCTGAGAATTCATGAAATGGACTCCTACTTTCAAACTTAAGTATAAAAGCAATTTATTAAATTTCTTAACGCTAAGAATCACTCTTACTCTCCCAGTTATTTAAGACAGCTGGAGAGGTCTCTCAAGTGGCTAGGAGTTGCCAGTAGGGGCTTGTGATGGCGCTGAGGAGACAGTGACATGCGCTGTGCAAATCTTTCAGCAGAGGATTCAGAGGAAGAATGTTCTTGAAATGTTTGGCGACGAGCACTTAATCAAACGGTTACATTTCCTCAGTTATTCAAAACGAGCAAAGAACATTTACATTACCAAAGAACATCATAACTGACTTCAGCTCAGCTCTCCGCGCTGCATCACTAAAGATAGGCACCTAGTTTATTTTTGATGGATAACATAATAATCGTCTCGCTGTCGTCAAAGACATCAGCAACAGGCGTTATCTTTGACTATCGTCGTTACACTATACTATTGTCTATCGGCACCCTAAATTGAGTTGTGATGACGCTTCGTTTCCTTGCCATAATTTATTCTCTTGAAAATTATTTATTGTCAAATGTGTGTTGAATGTAAACTGTTATTAGGACTTTAAGCTTTCAATGTGAATTTATCTGAGAATATTCTTAATTAAGGAAATCTGTTCAGTGATTGGTTCATGCGTATGTCGTCTTCCAAAATCAGGTTTGTGGCACAGCAAAGTGTCGTGAATCATCTCTAAGACTGACACTTAAGATTTAGTCCTACACTTCGCTTAAATTACGACTGAGATGATTGATAACTAACTTTTAAGTAACCTTGGCATTACTAACGCCATGCTTTACTGTTTGAGCTATAGTAACGACTTCCTTCAGTCACAATGCTTGTTGAGAAGCATGCTGTTACTTTTCATCCGGTACCACTCAGAACACTGTGGGCACATACACACTCTTTAGAGTTTAGAGTTTAACTCTTTAGAGTTTATAGTAAACTCTAAAGAGGTGAATCCTGTAACTTATTGTTTGTTCGGTGCGTACAGTCACTTCTGACATTTTGATGAGTGGTAATCATAATAATGTTTTGGCATCCATGAATGATAAACAAGAGTGCAAACCAATATTTGCATAATGTTTAACCAATATGTATGACCGACGTTATATTAGTGACTTGAAGAGGCATTATTTCTGGCAAAGTTAAAGGGGCCCTGAAATGTATTTTCAGACGTGATATTATGTTTCTGGAGGTTAGCATATCAAGTTAGAATTTTTTTTTGTACCACATTAGTTACATGTAAACTATTTGTATATAAAAAATGTCATCATAATTTTCACTTTCTGTCAACAACACCAGTTCAAGGGTGTTACTTCTCTCAGAAATGCAGGTAAATGGTCACTGCTGTGAATGGTGAACTTAATTGCACTTTTTGATGCTCGATATGGCCAGTGCTGTAATACAGCTGCATATGTTTAAGCCCAAGTAAGATTCGTAAGCAGCAGATGAATCCGTGCAACTGATCAGCTTCAGCATGGTGATTGCTTGCACTTGCTATGTTTTGTTTTATAGTTCTAAATCTGTTATTTTAACTACTTGTTGGACGTCTAGAACTTAATATATGTAGTGCCTATTGACTGCAGGGCCTCTAAAAACAACTACAGCGCAGAGATACCAACTCGAGTCAAAATATATGAATTTAAAAAAATGAATTAACAAAAGCACATAAAATAACAAACTTAATGTGACATTAAAGCTGAAAATCTAAAAATAAATGCTACTTCATGATATTAATAAATACTATAGTAGTATTTAAATACTACTAAAATAACACTGGCTGCAGTGTGTTCTAAAAAGCACTCCGAACACCTTCGCAACCACATGGCAATGCCATGAAAAACACATACATCACCCCTAGCATTATGGTGGCAAGTATTTATAGCTATATGCCACTCACATTTTCTTTAAAAAAAAATCTTCTTAAACTATAATCTACATTTAATCTAAATTAACTGCGACTCTAAATAAACATTCCCCACTAAAGCATTTCATTTTCATGCCACTCTAATTCTGCTGAGTGAGGGAATATGATGAAGGATTCAAAGCCCAAATTTGCTTTGGCTCTGATTTTTTTTTTTTTTTTAGTGCCAGATGTCCCTCACAGTGTTAGCTTGTTTTGCTCTCATCGATTCCGCCACGTCTGCCAAGATTAGACTCTCACAGGCTCGCTAGCCAACTTCCTCCTAACCCATGTAGTTGCTTTCGAGCCGCATATATCACGCCAGATGCCTTGATCTTGCTTTGTCTGTGGAGTGTTTCTGGAATTATGTCCAATCGGAGGACGAGCAGTGTGGGTCGAGTGTGAAATGTCAGAGAGAAAGGTTAGCTCACCCACGCCATCCTGGAGCTTCTGAGACGAGGGTGCTGTCACAGCCACCCTGTCTCTCCACACCGCTTCAGCGGCCATGGGCTAATTAGATCTTTGGAAGGATCCCTTGTAATCCAAGCCGTGTGGCTTATGTCATCATCACTTTCCCCCTCCCAGGCCGCGTATCAACAACAGTATTCACACGGTGTCACGCCAGGGATTTCATACCTATCTATGATGGTGGTTATCGATGCATACAGTGTGTTTGAACGAGGAGGCCTAAGATGTGTTTCTGTGGCTTTGACTGTTCATTGGTTGGTTGTTCAGTGTTGTGTCATGGTGAGGGTCACAGGGCGGGCTAGTGGTTGAAAAGTTGGCATGAAGAGCTCCAGTCTCTCATTACTGCAGCAGAACGGATGAGGCCTTAGCAGATGTTGAATAGAGAAAGACTCTGTCCTGCTTTCGGTCTTGTAAATCCACCCCTCCTCCCATTTGGATGTGAGAGTCTTGGCACAGAGGGACATAACGAGGCAGCATTGTCAACATCGGTCTGAGTTGTGGAAACAGTGTTTACTCAAGGGTTTCTTCTGCTGGACTGTTTTTTCTCCTTTAATTCCTGTAACTTTTGTTAAAGCGTTGAGTGGATTTGGACCGCACAAGTGAGATTTTAAAAGGGTCATATCAAGACAATTCAAGTGAAATTAAAATGTTGTGTAATATGAAATCATGATCTTCGGTCTGAGAAAATCTATTGAAACTCATTTGTGCCTGCCTGGGCTGAAACATTGTCCACTAGTCACAGTAAGGTAACAAGAAGAAAGTGTGATCGATTAAGTTAATATTAAAGTCATAAAACAAAGTGATAACTCAGTCTTCCGGAGACAGATTCAAAATCCTTCTTCATTTGTCACAAAGATAAAGTTTCAAATTTATGAGATGGCCATTGTTTTCCAGCATAATTGATTAATTGAGTTGCATTTGTACACTAACCATTCAAAAGTTTGGGATCAATAAGATTTATTTATTTTTGTTGAAAGAACTACTTTTATTAATCAAGGAATAGTAATGTTACAAAAGCTTTCGGTTTCAAATAAATGCTGTAATTTTGAACAAAGAATCCAGTTTCCCCCAAAATATTAAGCAGAACAACATTTCAACAATGATAATAATAACACATGTTTCTTGAGCAGCAAATCAGCATATTAAGATGATTTATGAATAATCATGTGATGTTAAATACTGGAACAATGGGTGCTGAAAATTCAGATTTACCATCACAGGAATAAATACAATTTTAAAATCTATTCAAATAGAAAGCGGGCATTCTAAATTGTAATAATATTTCACAATATTAATGTTTTACAGTTTTCTGATCAAATAAATGCAGCCTTGGTGAGCATAAGAGACTTCTTTCAAAAGCATTGAAAACATATAATTGACCCCACACTTTTGAACAGTAGTGCAGATGTATAATTTACAGCTTTTGCACATTTTTTGTAAATAAACAGTGTTGTGAAGAAAAAAGAGAATTTTGAAAAAACATAACATTTAATGAAAAATCTAAATATTTCTTTCAAATATACAAATACAGTAAAAGTCAAAACTAGACAGTCTGTAAAATAGTCTTGAGAAATGAAAATATTTTTGAGATTTATGCCTTATATATAAACAAAGTTTGAAGCATATGTGTTTGTGACATTTGCCTGTGAACGCTTCAGAAGATTTCCTTGACTGAACTACGCTGAGAGCTCTCCATATGGAACGATGTACCTTTCTCCTCCCCCTGACAACAGCTGGAGAAGGTGAGTCCTGCCCTTAAAACTATTAGGATGATGTAGTCCTGCACACACCCATCCACCGCCAACAAATATGTGTCTGTGCATTCATTACATACATTATCACATTCTACTTCATGATCATATCTCCTATCAGTTGCAGGGCAGAGTGCAAAGATGATGGTATCTTGAAACGAAGCCATCATAGTGACATCAAGCGGTGTTGCGAGAGAGATCATGTCACGTTAGAGGGAGTGTTAATGTGTTTTGCATTTGCATAGGCTATCCCCACAGATGCCTGAAAAGAAAACAGTAATGACATGTTTGTTTTTTAGCGCATCCGCAGCGATAGATAAGACTTGCAAAAGGTTAGATAAAACAAAAGTGTTCAAAGAGACATACGCACGCACGTCGTTTTGTCATTCTCGACGCTGAAGGAGATTATAAATCCTTTCTGTGACCACAAACGCTCGCACGTTTCCTCTGTACAAATGTCGCTCTTCTCGGTTCAGCACCGGTGAGGCGTAACCATTGGACGGTTTTCCTCATTTGTTTACCGAGGAGTGAATTGCAGCCAGTAATAATAGGCTTAAGGAAGCTTCTCCTCATCATAGTCATGTTTTGAATGCAGGCTTGGCCGGCAGCCAGTATGCCTTCTCACCTGTCCTCCATGTTGACTCTTCAACTTGTAAAACTTTCAGAGTCCACGCCCTGTGGCATTGTTTACACCTGTAAACTGGTTGGCCTGATCAGCTTTAGCACAGCCTTCTGTTCCCACTGTGGCGAAACACTGCGGTGACAGCCATATGCCATAGAGCGGCTCACATACGACACTACACACGAGATCCAGGGCTTTATCTTATTTACTTTACTGCGTTTAGTTTGAAATGCAAAATTAAATGACAGTTCGAGCATTGATGAATAATAGTTTGGAATAATTCAGATTTTGTAATGTTTTTGAATGAAGTCTCTTAGGCTCACCAAGGCTGCATGTCTTGTAATTAATTGCAAATACATTTATTGTGAATTTAAAAAAAGAAGTAATTTATTCCTGTGATGGCAATGCTGAATGAATGATGGCACAGTCGTCAGTATCAAATGATCCTTCAGAAATCATTCTAAAAACACTAAAAAGTCATGGTTATTCCAAACTTTAGTAGTGTAGTTGCTGTGTACAGAAGCAGAGATGGGGCAGCAGAGGATAATACTCTCATGTGGAGTTTAGCTGAATATATGATCTTAGGCAAACTTTTAGAGCTTCATTATAAATACATAAACAGTGAGCAGTTCACTGCATTCCATGGGCCGTCTCAGAGGCATCTTATGAATTATGAAACATAGGATTCAGAAAATCAAGCACAGTTTGATCTTTACCACTACAATGTGTATTTCTGAATGTGTTTTTACATTGCTTTCCTGATAAACCTTTTTAATTAAATCCAGTTTCTTCTCTTCTTCAGGAGTGTTGTCATTATTTGTTCAAATTGTGTCCTGGTGAAGCCTGAATACTAACCACAGCATTTCTCTCTGATTCTAACCGTCTCTTTTTCTTCCTCAAGGATGAATGTTCAGCTATTCCTCAAATCTCTTCTCAGTGTAAACCGCACTAACTAAACCTGCCAGATCTTTTGCTAGCTACCCCTCCTCCTCCCCCAGAACAGATCGTGAGCTCAGCGTGTCTGAAAGCCTCCCTCTTTGCTCTGGACCAGATTAGCATTTGCTAATGACCATGGTCCATGTTTTGGTTTGGTTTTTGTTTTATTCCGGTGTGCCCATTTGACCTTGCACAGATATGTGTGATTGAATTGTGGGTGTGCTGCTGTCTTATTCTTTTTAATTTTTTGGGATCTTGTGCTTTAATATCATCTCACGTGAATAAACGAAGAGCTGAACAGATGTTTTCTGTCTCCGAGGACTTTAGAGGTTAAGCTAGATTTAGGAGTCGGAGAGCAATCTCAAATGATTTTTGGTATTTTTAATGATGCTGGTGGTGTTTGTGAAGTCTGCCGTTTGTTGTCTGACAGTGTGACACGTCACAGAAAATCTGCAGATTTACTAGTGTTTGGTTTGTGCAGTTGTAAAATGGCTTGAGGGACGTCTGCTTGGATGTTTGTGATGCTTTAACGCATGTAAAGAAAAGGCACAAGGAACTAGTTACTGCTTTGCTCAAGGGAGAAATCAAGGCCAAGTGGCAACAAATCAGTGATTATGGTTTTAGGGGCAGTGTTCCGTTCAGTGGGACTTTCCATGAAAAGAGTATTTAGTAGGGCTTTAAAATTATTGATTTGATCTTTCTTTTCCGTGTTATTAGATGTTTAACATTCAGACAATGTTCTTAAAGGGATAGTTCACCCAAAAATGAATATTTGATGTTTATCTGCTTACCCCCAGGGCATCCAAGATGTAGATGAATTTGTTTCTTCAGTAGAACACAAACGGAGATTTTTAACTCAAAGCGTTGCAGTCTGTCAGTCATATAATGCAAGTCAATGGGCACAGAATCTTTGAGAGGGAAAAAAACATGCACACACAAATTAAAATTAAACCTTGCGGCTTAAGACATGAAACGATCGGTTTGTGCGAGAAACTGAACAGTATTTATATCATTTTTTACCTCTGATACAGACAATGTCCAAATCTCCTGAGCTCATCCACAACATCCGGCGCATGATTCATCAACGGCAATATATATATATATATACATATTGTAATTATATATAATATTGTACCCACTGGAGTCTCGTTAGTAAGTCACGCACACATGCGCTGATAGCTCTGATGTAAGCTAACCCTGAAACAGAACCTACTCCGGAGCAGGTTATCTTCAGAGAGCAAGTTGTTGGTTACTTACATACCTGAAAGTTACCTCCGATTTTGGAACTGAAAGTTGAGGTTATCCACTTACTTACCCTTAAACATACCCGGGTATGTCACATAACCTGCTTTCTGGAAAACCCCCTGGAGATTCGGACATTTCCTGTATCAGAGGTAAAAAATGATATAAATACTGTTCAGTTTCTCGCACAAATCGATCGCTTCATGTCTTGGGACATAAATGTATCGTTATGTGCCGCAAGGTTTAATTTGAACTTATCTTTAAGTCGTTAAACTAATTATGTGAGCATTATATTATGAGGTTTGCAACCCAATGAAAGCTTTTCAATCAACTAGATAATAAAAAAATAAATAATACAAAATGACATAAAAGCCTGTAACAGGGTTGCAAAATTAGCCTAAATTAAACTATCGTAGCATCTTGCTAGTTTGGGACCAAATGTTGGTTTACAGTTATTGATAAAACATGCTTTATTTTACATGAATGAAAGGGAGTTTATTTTATTTTATTCTTTCTTAATAATTTGGTAAAGGGGCTAAATAACTTTCACAGTTGTTCGTGATTTATTGAATAAGGATTAAGAATAATGATTTTTAAAATGTTTTTTTTTTACATACAATTTATAACCAAAAAGTATTTTAGAACTTGGCATAACTACCAAAAAAATTAATAAATCCAGAAATCTCACTTAAATCAGGCTTCCTGATGCATCCAGTTTCGGCTGTGGAAAAAAAACATTTTTTTTTTGTAATCGTGAAAATCGTGAAAGAAGCACGTTTAAATATTGAAACACTTAATTGTTGCAATTTTGCATTTTTGGTAGATTAAATAGTATTGGTTGTGTAGAAAACATTTTAATTATTAACAGTGTTTCTTTTAGTATTATAAATGTCTTAATTCACCCTAAAAAACACCTACAGACCTCTTAAATCGGAGCAGACAGTCTTAAATTCGTAAAGTCATGGTGTACGTGCACTAATTTTTTTATAGTTTTGTTTTCTAATACAAATAAACATCTGAACATTCTTAAATCAAGGTACATTTATTATTCATCTAGATATAAAATGATATATATAATATTATTATTATATATATTTTTTTGTAAAATGAATTAAAACATAATGGAGATTTGTTGGACGTATTTCTAAACTTTGAAGTGTTGCTAATACAATACATTTACATTTAGAGACCATATTTACATATTGAGTTCCATTCAAGTTATTCCTTACATTTTCTTTACTTGGTCTAAGAAAGGTCTAAACAAAGAAAATGTCTCTAGCTTTTGAAGGAGATTGTAGTATTTAATACTGAGTAAATGAGCACTGGGTGCTAGTAAGAGTAGTCTGTAGGGGATTGCTCTTGGTTCTCTGTTGGTTTAGGAGTACAGTAGGAGGCGTTTGGGCCACAGAAGATGATCGTCCTGCTATACTGGAGTCTCATCCTAATGTATGTCCTGGAGGAACTGTTTACAGCTCTCTCAACACATCTGTGAGGCATTACCTACCGCAGCACACACTGGGTAAGGGTTAATGAGCTGAAAAGGGCGTCAACGCAGCTCTTTAACCCCTCCGTTCACCACACAACTTGGTGCAGCCAGTGCAGATTTCTGTTGCACACAATAACCTGGTGTATGGGTGGCGGATGTGTTTTGAGTTCGGTTCACAGGGCTTAACATCTACCACCAGAAAAGGAAATGTGAGTGGACTGAGGAAGTAGGTTGCCAATAAAAAGATGTTGTTGGCATTAAAATGATCGAGAGAGAAGAGCAACTGATACCGTAACATTAATATAAAGTGTTTTGGAGACCTTTAACGTCCATTCCTTTCAACATTTTTCTTTTAACTATTTTTTGCCACAAAATATTCTCATGTGGATTTGTGACCCTTACAGTACTAACATTTAATGTGGTGTACAATCTGAATGGCAGTGTTTTAGTGTGCCCCAGTGCTCAGTTGCGTCCGTAGGGATGACAGTGCTACTCTGATACTTTCACGCTCAGCTCTCCCTGGGGTACAGCTGTCCCTCTGGTGTCTGGGTAAACAGGGCTGGTTCTGAATCCTAGGCAACATCCATACGTTTCCCTGTGGAGCTCAGCTGGACTGGGTCAGGAACACGGGTCAGCGCTGTCCTCTTAGTCCCACGCTCTCCCATCCTGGATCTGAGCCTCTGCTCTTGCCAGACAAGACTTCCTCTGGGAGGTTTTCTAGAAAGGCATTCGTCCTCAATCTAGTGTGATTCAATAACGAAAAGCTTTCATTGAAGAATCTCTCCAGTTTTGGTGGTCCGCCATGCCAGTTCAAAAACATCAGTTTTTCACGTTGTCTTTGACCACAGGTCAGCTTTAAATAACTATCTCTTTATGAATCCTTTTCTAGCAACTTTCACCAAGACCTGCTTTTGTTAGGAGTCTATATAATGCTATACTGCTAGATACTGCCTTTAAGCTCTACAACACTTAAATCTTTATTTATTTGAGTTATTTAGGGTATAGAATGTCCATTCATTTGGATTGCCTAGCTTTAAAGGGGATAGATCAACCATATGTTGGTAGCCAAACAGTTTCTGGTTGCCATTGCCTGCCATAGTGCCTTTTATCCATACTATGGTCCACTGTTACCAACATTCTTCAATATATCTTCTTTTATGTTCAACAGAAGAAAAATTCATAAAAGTTTGAATATCATGAGGGAATGGAAGCACGTGTCCACCACTGAATTGCGAGTTCACATCTTGCAGTACAAATCGTTCAGAATTGCGTGATACAAACTAGCCATTCTGACTTTTTTCCTTCCAACTCTTAGAAAGTCACAATTGAAATATAAACACGCAATTCTTAGAAGTTTATTCTGAATTAAAATTTCTCGCAACTGCGAGTTTATATCACACAATTTTGACTTTTTCCTCACAGTTCTGACTTAACTCGCAGTTATGAGTTTATATCACGCAATTATGAGAAAAAAGTCAGATTTGCCATTTTTTAGATATTAATGCTGATTCTAAGCAATCCGAATAAATGCATTTTGAAAATCCGATTTTAGACTTAAAATCCAATTGTGCAATTAGTTAAAAATAAACTAATAAACATTTATGCATAACTGAAAATGCTTCATACGTTTATTTCTTTGTTAAAACATACAATTTCCATCCATTTTGAATTGCAATATGCAGTTGAAATATGAAATATCTCTCCATCATGGGTGTTTGACAGGCACAGACTTTAGTGCTCCATGTTGCATGTGCAGCTAAGCCTTAATGCACTTCAAAACAGAGGTGCAGACCAGCTTTACGGGAAAATGTGAAGGAAGGCTATTTTCTGTTGTTACAAGGAGTATCTTTTCTCGCACTTGCTGCAGTGTATTGGTGGAGCATTACATCACCCTAGTGTGGTCTGGCTCCTTCAGTAGAGCGGCTTCAGGAAATCTGTTTATTATTTCTCTTTATTGTCCTAGTGATAGGAATATGTTAACCCTCTTAGTGGGAACCAGCTTCCCTGTTCTGGCATACAGCAGCGTGCACAGGCTACATCTGCTGGGCTGCTTGTGCATCTACTCTGTGAACATGGATCATTATACACCCATGTCTAGATTTGTGCTCTTCCCACACTTGCCATATGTGATTACTCGCCTTGAGTAATGGCACAGTGGAGTTATTATATCAGTGGTTACAGATACACTGCAATTTGGGGTCAGGACGATTTTTCCTAAGACATTTTTTTTTAAAGAAGTATGTTACCAATGCTTACCAATGTGACATTTATTTGATCAAAAATACAGTACAATTTTTCCCTGACCCATGACCTTGCCAGTGAAAGCACCATGCTTTACCCTAGCAACCACATAGCAATGCCCAGGCGTCATGAAAGCAAGTTCCACAGTCCAATTCTGGTCGCATTTCCTTTAGAAGTAGTCTCTGAATTGCGTGGCTGTCACAAAGATTAAGGTTTTTATTCTTGTTGATTGCATTTATGGCCAGTACGATGTATTTGTTTATTTGGTTGAGTCTATATCCTGATTTCATGTATTGTTGCTCTGCTGAGGTGTTGCCTGCGTGTTTCTTTTGGTTCATTAACCATTGAAGATATTATAGCACTTTTGTTTGCTCTCAGACGTGGCAGCTCCAATCTAATTGAAGCAGTAAATCAGTGCTGCTCAGTATTAGACTAACCTGGGGGAATAGGCTCTGATTTCTTCGGCTCTGTTTGTTTTCTTGAAGGTGTCACAGAGGAATTTCCACCCTGCTCGCTCTCTTCTCTCTGTCTCTCTCGCTTGCTCGTCCTGCTGTACTAACCCCTGAGCCAGGGCTACAGGCTCAGTACAGTAGTGATTAACACGAGACTGTTTCCATTTCTAAAGGGAGCAACTGCCATGGACCGAAGAGAAACGACCTGGATTTAGATTATTATCACAGCTTAACAGGTGACCTTTGACTTTCAAGTTTCTCTCTCACGGGTCTCTCTGGACCTGTCTCTTGTTTTTTCTTTTCGTCATCCCCCGCAGATCTCCTTTTCTCAGCTTGTTATCCGTAGATTTGATTAAAACTCTTTCTTGATCAAGTCTTCATACAAACAGAATTATTTTAAGCCAATCACAGATGTTGTTTCTCTACTCAGCTGGCTATTCTACGTAGACTAATATGTCACTGTACCAAACTAATCCAAACCAGGGATCATTATTTCTACTAATCAGTTTTTTTCCCCTTTACCTCACTCATTATTGTGATGTAGAGTGACTTCACCCTTGAAATTTTGCTCTACGAATAGAAAAAGAGGACAGTTGTTTGTTTTTTCATCACTTGAGAATGGTCAAATGTCAGACCTGATAAAGCAGAGAGAAGCGCTGGAGTACAGTAAGGTGCTCTTGAGAGTGCTCTCTTCATGTGTAGTTGCTTGGATGAAGGCGGTAAGCGAGGGCAAAGGGTCATGTTGGCATGACTCGGCTCAGCAGTTTTTTCAGTGGCTCACTAACCGAGCTGTTTTCCTCCTTTCTTCCTCTCTTCTTCTGCCACAGAACAAACTCTGACTCAGCTCTTCACACCAGCGCCATGAGCCCAAACCCACAGGATCCTTTTGGCAAGAACCAGCAGATGGGCAGAGGACCTCCTCAGCGAAACGGTGAGCTTGGACTCCTCCCCAACCATACTGTAGTTTTACAAAAGCTGTTATTGCATGGCATAACAATGTGCTTAAAACAGAAATGCATGGGGTCAAATGGATCGTATAATGTCAGTCATAGATGACAAATCTTTGATTTATACCAGACCCAAATCAAACGGTTCCACTCACAGTGCAGTGTGTTTGCACGACACAGCTGGGGCTCACGGTCATGTTGTTAGTCTAGTTGTCTTGGTTATAAACACAGGCATTTCAGATGGTACACTGAAAAGGGCTGACAATCAGCCCGTCCAGAGAGCTGTTAAGGGATGTTCCCTCTACCCTTATTTTTCTGATTTCTAGAGCTCTCGAAAACAAATGAATGTACAGCCCCATGAGCTTTATAGATGCAACACACGTAGCCAGAGTTCACAGACACTTGCTGCAGTGAAGATGTTTGTTAGACTATAGGATTATGTCATAGGGTGGGATGATCAGTGTTTCATCATTACAACAGAGAAAGTCTGGTGGAAAAAGTTATAGCTGTGCCGATACAGTTATTTGTTTTATCTTTATTTCATGACATTGCATCAGCACTTCAGGTCCTTGTCCATATATTTTCCATTCATTAATATAATTCCCTTGAGATTGAGTTATAAAAAACTGAGTATGGGTGTGCGTTTGGAGGTTTATGTTCTGGTTGTGTACTGATGTTTGTTAGATATAAACCTTGCTTTGTAGATTGTTACATCACATCCCTTTCTAGTATTCCCTTTCACGTGAAAGCTTTACGGGATTTACATGGTCATGACGTGAAGAGTTTATGTAACATTACACAGACAGACTATTACAGTAATCTCATGCTAACACATACACAACCGTTCAAAAGTTTGGGGTCAGTAAGTTTTCTTTCTTTCTAGAATAAATGAATACTCTTGTTCAGCAAGGATTTATTAAAGGGGTCATGAACGGATTTTAATTTATTTTTATTTTGTACTGTTCTCTGAGGTCCACTTATAATGTTATCAAGATTTTTACATCAAGAAACATAATTTAGAAGTAATAGACCATTTTCTGTCCTGTTTTGACCCCCCCACCCCCTCAGGACGCTCTGTTTGAGGCGTGACGGATTGTAAACTCTGAAGTAAAGCCCACTGCTATGTTTGGCTATCAGTTGTGTATGTTTGACAGCGTACATCCTACACAGATGGACGCTGCTGTGTTTTAGTTAAAAACGCATAAATACTCAGTACACATCAAATGAACTGTAATAACAGACAACCCAATAGTGACCACATAATAAAAACAGTTACTCAACCTTGTGTGGTGCGACATTACTGTCGGATCCAATATAGTTGACACGGCATCGTCTTTTATTTGAAAATCCTGCGTCAAATTGTGGCTTGTTTGTAAACGATTCCACGGTAAAATGACGTAAACAATGACGTACTGATGCGGTAAGAACTGGTGTTTTCCACAACTTGTTTTGTTGTCTTTGGAGCCATCTTCATCGTTTAGACCTGTGTTTGCCTCTCTCGTTATTTACACTACATGTGCAAATATGTGGGCGGGGCTAAACAGGCAGCGATGTAGAAGCAGGTGTTACGAATGAATTAGAAGCATCTTCTTCTGCAGCCACACTATTTTGTCATAGTGGCACATTCCACAATCTGTTTTGGCATATTGACTTCAATGTAAGCTGATTTTAGACTAACGTGGAAGTTTTGAGTTCTGAAACTTAAAGGAGGTGTTATAGTACAGTGACCTTTTTATATTTGGATTTATCAGTTCATGACCCCTTTAAAACAAATTTCCAGTTGGTCAGAGAGGGATTTATCTTTTTTGAATCATTACATTACAATGTTGTTGTGTGGGACACCGTGAGCTCAGAGACTGAAAGCTAAGCATTTAAAAACTCACACTACATACTTTGAATGTGTGTGAATGAATAGTGCTCTTAAAGGGCTGTAGAGATAATGTTGTAATCTCACATGAAACGGAGTAGAGGCTTAAACGGCATTTGATATGTCATCACGGATTGCCTGGCCCATTTACATTTTCTTTGCAAATCTGCTGGGTTTTATAACTGAGGGAGGAGTCAGTTATTTTCTCTTAATCGACAATATGTCACAAAAATGTAACTTTTATTGAACCTGTGCTGTTCTGTTTTGTTCTACTCTCTTTTGTGTTCACTCTGTTTATCACTTGCCTCTCACAAATTGATTTGCAAGCATTTAGGCTTGAGATTGCAGCTCATCTGCACTGCATATCCAAGATAAAAGCATCTTTGTGTATATCTTTCTGTTTAGTCAGTAGGATTAAATAAGATAGTGAAAGAAGATGTGGAGCAACTATGATGGTCACATGTACACCGAGATATGGAGCACTATAACTCAGAGGATGTCTGTGGCCCAGGGCAGATCAATCTGATAACAAACAGCTTCATTTAAGGATATGGCAGACAGCAGGCATTTAATATCTGTCTGGCAGCTCATCCGAATTATGCACACAGTTGACTGTGTGGAGGTGTGCAGTGAGGCTCACGTAATGTGAACAAGTACGAACGAGCCTCTCACATGGGACAAAAGTTTGTCTCGCTTGCGCTATCACAGTAGTCTCATCCCAAACCTCCCAGCCAACTCAACTGTGTGATGCAACTGTCTATTCACGTGTGGATCTCCCGAAAGCATCGTATTGTAACTGTGCGCCACGTTCAACCGCTTGACTCTGACCCTACTGGGATTTATAATTTGACACCAGCTATAATAAGAACTGCTGTTTTTTAATATAACAACTGATTTGGTGCAATATTTAGCAGTTTTTTTGGGAGCTTGCTATATGGGTGATTCTAGATAAATGTAATTGTAGATAATGTACATTAACAAACTTTGGTGTTTTTTAAAGTACTTTTACACTTCAAGATAAAACGTGACACAACTCTGGACTCAGGCCAACGTTTTTCTGTTCTAGTTGTCTTTCCGTCAGTTGTGGCGTTGAATGAGACTCTCAGTGAGGGGGAAATTAGGTGTCGCCGTACTTTTAGTTTGATTCATTGTGCGTCGCAGTTGGGCGTCTGAGACCGGCAGCTTTGCTGAAGCGGTGGAGCTGGTTGTTCTGGCTCTGGGCCCACGCTGTATCGGTTCTGGGCCAGCATCGGCAGAGGAAGCAGAAAGGAGGTTTGTTTTCCACAGGATCTCTGTGGTGCACACAAAACAATGCCTCTCCATTGATTCATTTTGTGCTTGTGGTCACAGATTTCTCCCGATATGCGGGATATTTTTTGGTCCTCTCTTTTTCCTCCTCCTCATGGGGTGTTCCTTAAAGAGACAGTGGACACTAAAGAAGCCATGTTCAGTTCCCCCCTGTGGAGTTTGTGCCCCGTCTTCAGTGGGTGGAGTGAGTGTGCACACAGAATGACTCTTTCAATGAATCAAATGTTTGTGAGAAGACTGAACTGAACTCTTAAAGCTTAAAGACATGTTCAAAAGGTTCTTGTCGGTGAGCGTTTTTGTTTTTTTCTTTCTTTTGAAAGAAATCAATGCTTTTATTTAATTTATTAAAATGCTTTTATAAAAAAATGATAGTAAATACATTATTAATTTAACAACAGTTTCTGTTTCAAATAAATGATTTTGAGCTTTTGAAACCGGAACTTCCTATTCATCAAAGAATCCTGAAAAAATGTATTGTTTCCAGAAAAATATTAAGCAGTACAACTGTTTGCAGCATTGACAATAATGAGAAATGTTTCTGGAGCAGCAAATCGGCATATTAGAATGATTTCTGAAGGATCATGTGACACTGAAGACTAGAGTAACGGCTGCTGAAAATGTAGCTTTGCCATCACAAGAAAAAATGTAAAATTTAAAAATGCTTGATGAGCATGAGACTTAAAAATAAAAACTGTCAGAATTTTCACCAGTTACTAGCTACTTTGCTAGTGGCTGTTTCTGTTTCACTCCAGGTGTCAGATGAGAGTGAAGATTTTGTGTGAAAGATCAATGAATAATGAACTCCTGTTAATGCTTCAAGGCTTGATTCAATTGAGAAGTGGATAGAAGACATGTGATCAATTTAGTCTGGTTTGCGTAAAAAGCTTGCATTCAAAATGTTAAATCATTAGAGAGCCAGTTAACTATAATGAAAAGTTATATTTTTTATGGCATAATCCAAATGTAGAACAGAGAAACAAAATAAGAAAAGCAGGGAGAAAAGGGGAGGGGGTTGTTTGTGTTCATTTATGTTTTCACAAACTTATCAGTGACATCGGGTTTTCTGGACCTTATACATTATATTTAATTGGGCTTCCTTGGCCCCACTGATATTTTAGGTGCTTTTCCCATCTATTTTTCATTTAAACTTCAATTTGTTATATTATGTTACTTTTAGTATGAGATGTATCTGCATGTTTGTTTTGCATCTTTGAATTTGTGGAGGGTCTGGTTTGAGCCGTACCTTTGTGATTTCCTTCGAGGCCATAATTCTGAAAGTATATTGTTCTGCTATTTCTTAATAACTGATTTACCAAGAATAATATTCTCAGGGCATATGATTACATTTATTTGTGAAATGACTTCATCCCTGTTGTTTTCTTTAGACTCACAAAATGTGATTGTGATGGTGCATATTTTCACCACAGTTACACCATAGACTAGGTTTTGTGGATCAATAAATAATTACTTTCAGTTCTTTTAGACTAATTATTTTGTTAAGTGGATTTTAGACACATGATTAATTTCAGGATCTGTTTTATGTAAAAGCTTGCAATTAAAGTGTTAATCATGCCATGTCACATGTGATGTGTTAATATACGGTCTATTACATCAACAGTGGTTCACTTAGTAATTTTAATGCTAATGTGCTGAAAGACATGTGACATGGGTCAGTGCCCAAGTGCACATGCTCTCAATGTTTGTTTTTTAAATCCCATTCCTTCAAATGTTTTCTGTCGTTCTCTACTGTCCTGGGCCTGAAAAGCAAACAGCAAATGAATGGGTGTAAAAATGACGTGTGAATGCAAAATGATTAACTGCTCTTTGATCTAATTGGCCTTTCTCTTTTCCCTGTGTTTGTGGTCATACAGTAAGCATGAATGAAGAGGTGGACAGTGCTGGAAATGGTAAGTGTGTTGTCATGCTTGTTGACTCTCTATCATGTGGTGTACAGCTCACCAAAATAAGATTCACCCGTTTACTGACACCATCAGCCCTCACAGTACTCCGCTGTGGTTTGCTGTAGTGGGCTGATGGATGGTGTTGGTGTTGTGGAACAGTTGGTGTCCCCTGCTGGCGATCCCACTCAGATTACATGTCTCTCATATACAGTAGTTTACATTAAGATCACTTTTTTAAATCTCATTTTTTTGGGTGAGTTGTGTGATGCAAATGGAGTATTTTTTTTATTTGGTTATTTAATTTATTGTTTTTAAGTGGTTTGTTGACAATATGAAATTAGTGACTTAGATGAGCAGCCCTAACTGTGCAATGTGAATAGACAGGATGCTAACCGAGATGATTTGAATTTATTGAATGAGATTGTCATTTTTCCTCTGCAGTGTTCTCATTTCCTGCTGTCCATAATGAGGAGAATCTGCTCGGAGTGAATAAGCCACTGCCCAAACAGTTATGGGAGGCCAAAAAGGTGAGTACATGGCGGATGGGGTGTTAAATGCAAAATTGTAAAAGTCTTTTTGCAGTATCTGTAGTACTGAGTTAACAACACAATTCGGTTGTGACCAAATAAATATATAAAAGTCATATCAAAATATCAGAAGTGTAACTGTATAAAAGCAGCCTAATAGACCTCTTACTGGCCATTATTACTAACAAAATAAAGACCTGTGTTCAATAGCATGATAGTGTTTGATTTGACTATGATGTGTACTGAAATTAAGTTAAAATCTTTTGGTTATGCATTATGTATTGTATTTGAATTTACATCTAGTAATCTCACTGAAGATGTTTTGCTTGTATTTATTAGTCTGTTCATTGTTTTGTGCTTCTAAATTTGTCCCATAAGCCAATATACAGTATTATGCCTGACATTTATTCAGTCATTGCCTAACTTTGATCTAGTTGAGAAAGTAATATTAAAAGTCGGCTTGTAAAATAATTTTCGATTGTTTTTCTTGCCTATTATAACACCTATTATAACATATATTCAAGTACATAATCTTCTCGACCAAGTAAAATATGTTGGTTGGAATTATTGTCCATCAGGAATTGATTGGATCATTGTCATTTGTTAATCACTGCAATCGTTTTTTGTGAGTGATTGAAGCTTGGATACGTTATTACTCAGCCCTTGCGTCAGTATACACGTCATCAGAGAAGAGATGTGATTGGAAGGAGAGAGACATGTTAATGTTTTAACTGGGTACTTTTTTTTTTCTTTTTAAAAAACTAATGTTGTGTACGGATACTGCAACATTCCATAAACGCATAGGAATTGTCAGTTTTGATTTTCTCATGACTTTAACAGAAGGCTTTGTGCTGTTGATTACAGATTTTTTTTTATTGATTTAAGTATGATGCCGTTTTGTCTTACTAGCTACAGTACTAATTGATTGTCTGTAGATGTGGATGTGTAATACACATGTTGCCTGGTTGCAGGTGCAGTCTCTATCCTCCCGACCAAAGTCCTGTGAAGTGCCTGGAATCAAGTAAGTCAAGAGAAATGTGTGTGTGAGTGTGCATGTTTATTGATTGCTTACTAAATATTAGCTGTACATTTTTACATTGTCCCTCTCTGTTTCTCTGCAGTATATTCCCATCTCCAGAGCAGAACGCAGGTTTGTCTCACTACCAGGGCATGTTAAACACTGGCGGGTCTCTTCCTGACCTCAGTAACCTGCACTTCCCCTCTCCGCTGCCCACTCCGCTGGACCCCGACGAGGCTGGATATCCCAACCTGAGCGGAGGCAGCAGCACCGGCAACCTTCCCGCAGCCATGATGCATCTGGGCTTCGGAAACTCACATGGTCAGTGGGTTTACTATATGAGGCATAAACAGGCACATTAATACTTGTACTGGTTTTCACACATGAGTAATCTCTTTCACGCACAGTCTAAGACTAAAAAGAGCTTTTGTTTGTGACCAAATCGTTATTCAAGGAGGCTCGTTTGCTGTTAAAGCATCTCCTGGCTTCAGAAGAGCCTGGCTGAACACTCCGGTCTTTGTTTAGTGGCACACTGTAGGCTTACACTGTAGGCGCTTTCTGGGGAATGAATGCCATGTGTTTTCTAAAGGGCCACATCCATGCAGAAGACCACAGCTCTCCTCCTCTCTCTTCCCCCCTTTTTAAATCCATCCGCCATCTGATCGCTCTCTTTGACTTCCATTCTCTTGAGCTTTATTCTTTCCATTCACTCTCATGTCTGGGAACAGGGTGTGCTGGGATGTTTCTGCTGCCCGTTTTAGCTGTGCTGCTAGATGATTGGCTGATTCCCAGAGACACAGCCAACCTTTAACCCCTGAATTGGCTGCTCATAAAAAGCTCTTTTCTCTCACTCTCGCTGGTCCAGTAACCTGCAGACAATTGCTCAGTGTCTTTTCTGAGGAGTGGACATCAGGACAGGAGCTGGCCTGCATGCAGTGACTCATAAAGCCATTATTGGTTTATCTTGGTTTCATTAAGGTTCAAGAAGTACTTTTGACCCCTGGAGCTGATTATGTCATGTTTGTTGTCCTCTTAGGGCTGTCATCCTCTCTAAGCAACCCTTCCATCCAGGCGTCCCTCACCAACTCTCAGCTGCACTCGTCTCACAGCAATCCATCGATCCACACATCTCTGCGTCTCTCCTCGCTGTCCAACCCTCCTCCGACAGGCATGGCGAGTTCACCCAGGAGACGGCCGGCCCCCATTAGTCCCCTGACACTCTCTCCAAGGGGCGATCAGAGGCGAAACCTGAGCAAGCAGCTCTCCCCGACGATGTCGCCCTCTCTGTCCCCGATCACACAGGTGAGAAAGTGCTCATTAAATCTCCTCATCCAGCATCTTACGTTCTCCGGTGGTATCTTCCTCATCCAGAATATCACTAGCTTCTTGTATTAAACTGCTTACAGGGCTCCAGTGTGCATCTAATGCTAAGGCCTGCAAATTAATTATGCACTACATTTTCTGCTGTGCATGCTGAAAAGCAAACACTCAAATGTGTGTTGATACATCACTTGTGATTGAACCACACAGCACAAACCAATTATATACATGGTGTGAGAGAATAGGAAAGTGTTGTTTACTCTGAATCTTTGGATAGTGCCCTGCTGATCATTTTTGACCCTGCAATGGTTTGAAACTGATTTCTGTTGAGTTCAAATGGTTGCACTGTGCAACATTGTTCAAATGGACTTTGTGGCACAACCATTTGAATTCAACACTGAATTCTCTGCTACAAATGGTGGAAATGCCAAATAGTTAAAACCTTAAAGGTGCACTAAGCGATTTCTGCCAAATGATGTTGATATTTGAAAGCTCCAAAACAAACACGCCCATACCCCAACAGGACATCGGCCCTATTTTTATCTCCACCCAACACGTACATACACAACCCTGGTCTAATGACGATTGTGGAAACAAGCGAAGATGACACACAAGCATATTCAAATAAAAGCCAACACAGATAAGTTGTGTGAAACAGTGCAAAAAAATAGAAATAACGCAACCTCGGCGTCCGATTCGAGTCCTTCCCGCTCCTTGAGTTTCTCTCCACCGCTGGATAGCTGCTCCGATATTTACGTGGGTCCAACCTCCTGCCTGGTCATAACCCTTCTTTTTAATATTTTGTTTCTCTGATATTTTCCTCTTCTTTTTTTAAACTTCCAATTCTCTCTATCTATAGTCGATCTGCTAATATCCGTCTGTGCACTCAAATTGAGTGCTCTCTTCTCCTTTCATTACAAGACACGCCCCTTACTGCTGATTGGCTACAAGTGTGTTTTGGGACTCGGTCCAACACTGCATTCAAAACGTTTTTTCAAAAATTGCTTAGTACTAGGGATGGGACGAGATCTCGTGGAACGAGATCCGATTTGTAACGTGACGATATCCTCCCAAAACATTTTGCAGTGTTTACATTAGAGCTGCACCATTAATCGTTAAAAAATTGCGATCTTGATTCAAACACCCACGCAATCTTTTTCCTGAATGACAACGATTCAGCTATGTCTATTGCGACTGTTTCACATCACGAGTGTCAGTGGAGCGTGAGAAGCACGTTTTGTAGCTGCCCATGTGTGAACGCTGTCATTCACTGATACGGGAGGCGACAAAACACGCGCTGCTCATGCTCCACTGACGCTTACGATGTGAAACAGGTGTTAAAGACATTTAAATAACAGAAGTTCTAGGGAATAGGGATGCACTGAATGTTCGCCAACCGAAAATAGCAACAACAACAAAAAAAAAGCTCTTTCAGTGTTCGGCCAAATAAGCGAGAAGACTGAATAAATTGTACCGAACAATGACGTGACACGATCAAATAGAGGCGTGCACTAATGCAGAAACACATCTGCAGCGTGAAAGTATTTAAAACTGTACGAGAAAGAACTGTACAAAACTCATTACAAGCACGAAGCACCGACTGAGAGACTGTTAGCACTGTATCTCATGTCTCCGATGAGAAGAGGAAGGGTGGATGATGCTGGTTACTGTATGATGAATGAAAATAGTAAATAAACTGCAGAATGTTGTGTTTTCTAATACACGCACGGATTGCATGTAATGCTATTCAAAAAGCACTGCACGAGCTCGCGGCGCCAGGGTTCAAAGTCCAAAGCGTGAGAAAAATCTGCGCTAAACACTGTTACTCGTCAGCTGCTCAGTAACATTTGTATTAGTTTTTTTAAAGGCATGTGCCAATGCGATACGTGCGCCAAACATCTTCCCAAACTCATCAGAATCATTTATAAATCTGCTGTCAATAAAAAGAAGCACTGAGGTCTTCCTGCGGGTTTCTGCCAAAATAAAAGCTCCATCAACACTTATTAATGTTAGTATTGTAATTTTAATGTTGTTCTGTAAAATTAAACAATAAAGACAATAATAATGAAATACACATATATAATGATAATATAGTTACCCAGTATATTAATACATCTAACATTCACAAACTGGGATCTGTAATCTAATGTTTTAAAAGAAGCATTTCTGTTCAGAGGCTGCCTGTTCAGAAGGGGGTCCAAAAGAAGGCTTTCCATAGTGTTTCTTGGTATAGAATGTCTGATAGAATGTTAAAAAAATGTAAGTGTTCAGTAAATATTTTTAAATTGTTGTTTTGTAATTGATTTTTTTATTTAACAGTAAAAAGCACTTTTTGGCTATTTAATTTATGCAATGGTGAAAAAAAAATGGCGAACTAGGCCTACATGGGGGAAAAAATGCGAAACTCTTCGGCCCAGAGTTTCACTTTGTTCGGCTTCAGCTTCGGCCAAGAAATTTATAGTTTATAGTTTGGGTATAAACACTTATTGTCTGCAGGAGCGATTAAAATGAAAGTATCTTAACACTTGTATTGTAAACGATAAACCGTTTAAAAAGTATTTGTCATTTAATCATTCATTCAGGAGATTCCAAAAGTGAAAGAAGACACTGACTCCTTGATTTAATTTTTATTTGTTCAAATTAATATATATTTTTAAAAGACTTAAGCAATGAACAGAACCACTAGTAAATTACGTCAATTTGTTTAGTTTTCTAATCTTTTTTTTTTCGGAATCGTGAAAAAAAAAAAAAATCTCGTTTTGTCTCGTTCCCGTGAACTCAGTCTCGTGTCTCGTCTCGTGGGATAAGTGTCTCGTCACACCCCTACTTAGTACACCTTTAATGTAATAGTTCAAATTACGTTTTAAATTCACAAATCTTATTCTTAAACATTTCAAACTTTTGGTTGGTGGTGTATGAGCAATTGAAATTTAGACCCTATAGTTAATAAAAAAAAATATTTCTGTAATGTTCCAAATCAGAAGCTTATTATTGAATAATTTACAGCAAGAACAGTGGAAGCAAGATGGAAAACAAATTGAGTGAAAAACTTTGTAATCAAAATGCAATCTAATTGAAATGGGAATTCTGTATCAACAACCAGCCCCAGTTATTAATCTTGAAGGAGCTTTTTTCCAAACAACGGCTGTTCATAATTACCATGTCTGTCATGCTGCTAAAATGAAAATAAAAGGTCTATATGACCTGTGTAGCGTCTTCAAAAATATTCAAAAATACGTATTTTTTGTATGAAACACAATACCAAACCAGATGCTATTGCCATCTGTAAATCTTAATGCCGTCACTCATGTTTTTTATGTATTTGTGTACTTTTATATATTTTGTGGAGCCCTGTTCTTAGAAATGTTCCAGCTGGTTTATTGTTAATTTTTGCCAGGAACAGGGTGTTCTGCAGTATACCGTAGCCAAGCTCCCAGTCAAATGATTTTATATCTTTCCTGTTCTCTTCAGGGGGTTGCATTGGACATCAGCAACTTGCCAATGGAGCCGCCCCCTCCCTACCCTCTTTACCAGCAAACCCAGCAGCAGGCTCCTCCCCAGTCCCATCCGTCTATGCAGCAGAGCTCCCAGCATCAAGGGGTGCAGCAACGACCAACAGGTGGCCAACAGCAGCAACAACAGCACCAGCCTATGTCCCCGCTGCAGAACGTCCCACTCGACTTCAATTCCAGCGCTGTGAGTTCCCTTTGAAACATTAGTAGAAGCAGGGATCTGAGGGGAAAGACACTGTTACAAATGCTGGCTATTCTTGGCTGAACAGAAAAGCACTAAATCTTGTTTTTACTCGCAGTACAACAGCATGGGAGCATTTTTCAATGATCCTTTTATGGAGCAGCAGTTTTCTGGACGTCAGTCCAAGTGTTCGTCCTATCAGGTAAATATAGATGATCCTGAGGTACACTCTGATTCTTAAGTTGATCATGTTTTGTAACAAATATTTTTTGTGTGTTTAACCAGCAGGATCAGTATAATATGTTGGAGAATGTCATGAGCTCAATGGCAGGAGGATTTGACCCTTCCTCCAACCTCTACTACTCCCAGACTGCCCTTATGGGCTTGGGTGGTAGCCATGGCAACCTGCAAGACCACCTTCAGATGAGGCCCAACATGCTCTACTCTAACTGTGGAGGAGGAGTGCCCAACATTATCCTTACAGGTGCGGAAGATCAGACAGCAGGTCATTGTGAGTCATCATGAGAATTTACCCTTCAGGTTTTCATCTTCATGCCCTGCTTTCATTAGCCTGGTAATACCAAGCTCTGCTACTTCGCTTTACTTCGTAGACGGGTCTGGAAGGGCATAATTGAAAAGCCATTACTTTCTAGTGGGGGGGGGGGGCGCTTTTCTGAAGTTTAAAATCATTGGTATACCCGTAAGCCAATCACATAACATTTGGTTATGATGTATGTTATGCGCCGGCTCAGCCACCCGTAAATAAACATTGAGCGAAATACCAGAGTGAAGATGGCTGTGAACGACTTCCGCAGATTATGTGAAATAAATCTATGCATCCACGGCACAATTAGTGCATCTAAACTAATATTTGATAGTAGAGACAGACAAGAAAATATTTGCAGTAATAGTTCCGTGACCCACTGAGCGGAGCGCACGCCTACAAAGCAGAATATAGAGCCGAGCGTCACACCGCTCCACTTCGCTCACATGCTCTGGTTAAGACCTCTATACTGTTTTCCATTCCATTGCATGCCATTTTGCGGAACAAAACAACACATCTTATGTAAATACCCCAAAAGAAACGCATCCAATCGAGGCCACATCAACCAGAACCAGATAGATTATGAAGAGATTCCTTAAAGGGATAGTTCAGCCAAAAATGAAAATTCTGTCATCATTTACTCCCCCGCAAGTAGTTCCAAACCTGTATGAATGTCTTTGTTCAGCTGAACACAAAGGAAGATATTCTGAAGAATGTGGGAAACAGAGCAGTTCTGGGGCACCATTGACTTCCATAGTATTTTTTTTCCTACTATGGAAGTCAATGGTGCCCCAAAACAGCCTGGATACAAACTTTCTTCAAAATATCTTCCTTTGTGTTCAGCAGAACAAAGACATTCATACAGGTTTGGAACTACTTGCGGGGGAGTAAATGATGACAGAATTTTCATTTTTGGGTGAACTATCCCTTTAAGGCCGACTAATTGACTAGTCATTTAGGTGACCCACTGAAAACAAAACATAACATTTTGTGCATCTCTTCTTTCACATTTTCCTGTACTCACTCACAATTCTGTTGTTTTTCGTTCTGTCTCTCAGACGACTCCAGCCTGTCTAAGGACATCAGCAGTGTGTTTTCTGCAGAAGGAGTTTTTCCTCTGGAGGATGAACTACGTATTGAGCCGCTCAGTTTGGATGGACTGAGCATGCTCAGTGACCCCGATATGGTCCTTCCTGACCCCTCAGTAGAGGACAGCTTTCGCAGCGACAGACTTTAAAGAGAAACATCATGCATGTATACATACATGCATACAAATCCATGAACATGACGACTAAAGCACAGAACCTATAGCACTCAGACTTCTATAAACATAAAAAAGATCTTTACATTTTCCTAAATGCAAAGCGCATGCATAAAAACACTACACGTTGATATAAAGTGAATCATCACGCTCGCATGAGTCACCCAGACGCCGTCTCTCAGTGGCCGCCATTGCTCAGCATGCTCCATCTGCCTCCCAAGACACCGCTCATCACTCAACAGATGTGTGAAGCCAATCTGGACGCTTCACACGTGCTTTGATTTGTAAAGACAATGAAACAAACAAACATGAACCTACCATGTATCTACTCTTTGTGCCGTGGACAATCAGAACACAGAAGCCATAGCAATGCCAAAACGATGACTGGATCGGGATGTTGCATTGCTGGTCTATTTCAAAGCCATGCAACCAAAACAAAATGAATGTGCTTGTTTTACACATTGCTGTTGGGTGTTATTAGAAAGTCTCAGCAGCTTTCAGTGACATTTCGATAGCAGCAAAAGGATGGGACGGTCCTGAATGCGGAGACTGTGAGAAACCGACAATATGACGTGTTATGGAACAGAAGGAGTCGACAGCCGGCCTAATACCAGCCCATATTGATGCACCAAATGCTGTGATACGAGACACCAACAGGATAGGTTGAGCTTTCCCCCTCGCCATGCCACCCAAACTATTTCCAGTACCAAGACAGAACATGTTCGGTGTCCTGAACCGTGTGGTTTAGGCTACTGAGAAGCAGACACATCTAAATGAACCAGTAGTCTCTGGTGTCACTGCTTGGTGGTGTCACTAACTGCATGATAATGCTGTGATTTTCTGACCAATCAGCGATCAATTTGCTGGCACGTAGGTGAGCCAAAGCCACTCGTACACGCTCAGTCCGTCCTTCAGAATGTGGCCAGAATTCAATGAATTACACCTCTCCTCCTGCGCAGTACTATAAAGAGAGGAGGAGTGTAGATGATGTGTATAGAGCATTATTTTGCATATTTTTTTGTATAAAAAGATAAAAGAGAGCTTTGCCACATATATATGCCTCACAATTTTCTGACTAGAATGTATTTTTAAAACAGAAAAAGGGCAAATTGTTTACAAAGATAAAGTTTAAGGACTACGAATTGTGAGTAGGCGCTGAAATGTTTATGATTTTGGTATAAATCTAAAAGAAAACCTTTGTATCTCGCTGACATCGATCAGTCCATAGTTAGCGAGTAGAAGCTTTGGCTATGCAGATCTTTAGCACAGGACTGTCTCAGATGGCTGGAGCAATCTAGACCATAAAAGGAACTATTTGACTTGTATATTTACTATATCTTTGTGCTTATTTCAGATTTGATACAGAATTGTAATGCGGCTTCTGATATGTCAGTTGTATTTGTTCATCTGTTCATGTTCTCTCTCTTTGAACTTCTGTGGTGGAACGTTTGTTGTGATGGTATTTCTCACCGTTGTTCAGCATGGACCCTCTCTCTGCAGCTCTGATCCTTGTGAGGGGTTTTTACGAAGAAGAAAAAAACTTTGGGATATTAAAACGTCTTTAAGAGGTGTGATTTGTGGACGTGGAATACATGTATCATTGTTATTGCTCATGTTGAAGATGCACTGATGTGAACCAAAATGTGTCTTTTGGTTTTAAGCAGTAGTTTTTATTTTGGCGAAGATGTTATTTGCGATAATGCAAAGATGTTGGCTTTTTTTTGCGGACTCTTTGACTTTTCAGCATGTTATTCATGCGAGGGCTTTGAAATGAATGCAGTATATTTTGTGAATCACTAAATTCAAATGACCAAATATTTTGAGCTGATGAAGAAAGAGATAAATATAGCTCAGGAATGTTTTTTTTTTGTTTGTTCACCATATCATGAGTAGCTTTATGCCCATCTCTTGCCTCTTGACTGCCAGATCCGGGTAAATGTTGCCAGATTCCCAGAGAAACTGTTATAACCGAGATCCAGAAATCCCAAACTCACTCTTCTCTCTTTGTTGTTATCTGTGTAGCTTTCTATTCCACTTCCGGAGGTTGGTAATAGAAAGCAATAACAATGTTATCTGTGTGCCATGTCCACAATTTTTTGTTTTTGCCATGTATTTTTGTGTTCATCCAGGTTATTATAGAGTTTTGAGTTCAAAACCATCTCGTTGGTCAAATCAAAGTCGCTTTTACTAAAATCTGCCTCTTTTTGTTGTGCATTGTTCATTGTGGTCCAAGTAGGCGAGAAGAGAGGATGATTGACACGCTGAGATGTAAGGTGTGGTGACATTAGGGACATTTCGTGGGTAAAAAGGTCTATTATCAATGGTGTAGAGATGTATGAAACACAAAAGTCACTTTCAAACCAAGCAGTTTTCTGTTGGACAGTGCGGCGAATCTGTGTGACCAACTTGAACCCACTGCGAAATCGACTTTTTCTGAAAAATCCCCATTGCGTAGATTCCTATTAAAATGACTGGATTTAGCCCATAAATGTGACCACACCTTTATAAACGTCTATATTTAAGCTTTGATAAATCTGGTCCCCCGTGTACGAAAGGCAAAACAAGATTTGGCTTTCACCCCTGCATCTGCGGTTTCTTTGTTTGTGACATTGTTGTTCTTTAGGTGTGTTAGCATCTGTTGTTTAAGGGTGAAGCAGACAAGTGCTGGGCTGTTGAGCATGTTTTGCTGCATCCTGTTTTTGCATCTTTTTATCATCTCTCATTCGGTCATCTCCGTTAACTTTGAAGTTTTTCATGAATATGAACAGTGGCATCACATTTTAAGCGATGAAACCGTCTTCAGTGGTTTGGTTGGGTCTGATGGTTTGTTTCTGCCTCAGACGACACGAGAGTCTGTTCTCATCACTCATTCTCTCTCTCTCTCTCTCTCTCTCTCTCTCTCTCTCTCTCTCTCTCTCTCTCTCTCTCTCTCTCTCTCTCTGGGAGGAGTTTGGATCTTCTCCTGCCTTATTCTTGCTCTTGACCACTAACTGTCCCTCTGAGTGTACTGTGATACTTTCTTTTTTTATTTTATATTTCCAGGCCCTGTGCTCTAATGGCAAAAAATATGTTTATTGGCTTTTTTAATGTAGTTTTCATAATAAGATATTAGTTGTGTTTCTTCTGTTTATAGAGGGAATTCTTTTTTTGTCACCTTTTAAAAAATGTACAGTTATATTATTTAAAAATATTTTCTTGTCCACTAGTGTTACTTCCTTTGTCTTTTTTTATATGCCATATTAAAATCTTTCTTTTTGTGATATTACAGGTTTACTAAATCAGAGGTTTTTAATCCCAAACCTAGGGACCCACATCAGCGCAAAGTTTTTGTATATTTCTTATTTGTGACCCTGGACCTCAAAACCAGTCTTAAGTCGCTGGGGTATATTTGTAGCAATAGCCAAAAATACACTGTATGGGTCAATATTATAGATTTTTCTTTTATGCCAAAAATCATTAGGATATTAAGTAGAGATCATGTTCCATGAAGAAATTTCCTACTGTAAATATATCAAATATAAAAATTTTGATTAGTAATATGCATTGCTAAGAACTTCATTTGGACAACTTTTAAGGCGATTTTCTCAATATTTACTTTTTTTTGCGCCCTCAGAGTCCAGATTTTCTAATAGTTGTATCTTGGCCAAATATTGGAAATCTTAATTATTCAGCTTCCAGATGGTGTATAAATCTCAGTTTCGAAAATTTGACCCTTATGACTGGTTTTGCGGTCCAGGGTCAAATGTACCATCTCTGATTCACATCATCAGCAAAGATCTATGAGAGAGATACAAAGATATACGCAGTGCTGTGAGTTTCCAGAACCCAGATTGAAAACCTCTGTACTTTGGTTTGTGAAGTATGTTATAGTGCTGTCCTTTGATTTAATATAACAAATAAAACTCTTTACTGGCTCAGACATCTGCTGTGGATTTTCTTTTCTTTTATTACATTAACTTGCAGGCGTCAGCCATTTTCTCTCCACTTGATGTCTTTCTACACTAAAGCACTAGATGGAGGCAGCGAGACACTTGTGCTGTTTGTAGAGAAAGTACTGAAGGAAATGGATGCAGAGCAATAGCTTGAAAGATTGCTCATTTTGCAAATAATGATCAGATAAATATTTAAAAAAATAAGTGTTAAAAAAATCACTATGCTAATGAAAGTAGTAAGAACCCATTATTTACTCTATCATGCGTTCCAAACCATGTTTTGAAAAGTATTAACCAAAAGGTTTTAATGACCATTGGCTTTCCATTGTAGCAACAAAAAACTTATGAAAAAAGACTGCATTGTTATGCTATGAAAAGCAGTAAAACTCTATTGGGTGAATGAAGGTTTAAATTCCTGTGCATCCAGATGAAATGCATCTGCTTTGATCTAGTTTAACTACTATCCTCTGGTATCTGTCAATCCATAGCATGACGCCATTAGATGTTATCAGTGTTGGGGAGTAACTAGTTACATGTAACAGAATTACAAAGTAAAACTAACTGTAATCAGTTTTTTAAACACAAGACTAATGACTGTAATGCGGTCATTTTTGACTGAACAACACAAGTGAGACAATTTTTTCCCCCACCATTTAGCTTTTTCGAATCAAGTCCACAATTGTATTTTTTATTTTTAGTCACATAGCGACTACCATAAAAGTCACCAAGTTTCGTACCATTCCAATGAAGTAGCGATTTTTAAAATGACCGAACAGCACCAGAGTGTTAAAAAAAGAGTGAATGGATTTGTATCATTGTAGAATGGTTGTGTCTACACACTACTACGACACATTTATATGCAAATGAAGATATTTTGCATCCAATATCTCCTTTAAAATGTAAATATTATAATCTTGATTCAAGTGATGAAGGCTTTGGAAAGTCTGACAGTAATCAGTGTTAAACACTACTGTAAGGTTAACCCTGCCTGCTTTACATGTTTCAAAATGATTAACAGTTGAAAACATTGACATTTCAAAAAGTAATCAAATGTAATCAGTTACATTACTTTAATAAAGTAATTGAAAAGTTACACTACTTATTACATTTAAAGTAGGGTAACTTGTAATCTGTAACCCATTACATTTCCATAGTAACCTTCCCAACACTGGATGATATATAGTGCTGGTACAATCCGATGTAGATGCTTTTACAGGGTGTGTAACAATCTGTCTGGTTCAAATGCAGCAAAGCGTGTAACATGCCTCAGAAATGTGGAGAGATGCCCTGGCAAGCCTTTCATTACTGTGATACAGTACTCCCGATAATGGATTTGAAAACACAGGTAGCTTAGTAATAACATGTTGGACAGCAGTGAGAGGAAGAACATGATAAGAGCATGCTAATCTCTTTCACCGCTGGAACTCACATAAACTCCTGTTTACTGAAGCCAAGCTGAATTAAAGGAAGTGAAGATACTGTCGTCAGAACAAACCGTTCTCACCCGTGACCTTTTAATAGTTTGTTTAGAAGACTGTTTGCTGTGTGCTAGATCTTATGTCAGTTTTTTCATTTTTGTTTAGTTAATGTTTTTTGGTTTTTTTTCCGCTGAGCTTTTTCGTTCAGACTGGGTGTTAACTGAGGTTTAGGTATCAATTACATTATACATGTACCAAAAATGGGGGCCCATTAGGGCCTCTGCAAACTTCCAGGGTAAGTCTTAAAACATAAATCATTTAGATATATTAAAAATCGTAAAGCTCTAGAAGGTAGACACGATTAAAACACACTGGATGTGGGTGACAGACAGAACTTAACAAAAGAGTGAACCGTATAAAACATTGCTGGTGATTCCTTATACAGTCAATAGAAAAAACTACTTTTCCAGAAAGAGCCCAGCAAGCACTGGATGTCAATGTATAATATTGGAATCCAGTGTTGGACGTGTAAAATTTGGTTGAAAATTCGAATTCTGCTTGACATTAAATTGAACAGAAATTTAATTTTGGTTACTTGACTTGAAAAAACAAACCTGCTGGGAGGGATTTAAAAGAAGCACCTGTAGTCTCGCACCTCAGATTTGAAGAATTCTGCTGTGTGTTTTTTTTTTTAGCATTTTAATTAAGACCTGAAACAAAAATGTAGGATCTATGAAAATGTCCCCTCTTAATTGCAGCTAGATAAAATACCATTCTAATCTCCAGCAGGGAGTGTGAGAATTAAAATATTAAGAACATGTTTATTTACATTGCTAAGTGATGTGATAAAGTCCCCCCCCCCCCCCCAGGAGAATGGTGGAGACCACCCCTTTGCATGTCCCTTCTTAGTCTAATGAATGGCTAATTGTGTTATTTTGTTATTTTCAAGTAATTTTGTTATCATTTAGGGAGGACCAGTGACCTCTGACTGCAGCTGAATGTGACGATGACCACAGACACATCGGCTCAGAGTCTTTCAGTATCATCTTCTGATAGATGAAATCAAAACAGCTTTAAATCACACATTCAAAGTATAACCAGGCAATTTTCTTTCTTACTAACTCTTATATTTAGTTTTTGTAGAGACCCACTGACACCTCAACCCTCACTGGTCTTGTTAAATCAGTTCAAACCCTTGGGATGTGTGCTGTAGGGATGTAGCTGAGCTTTTCTTACTTTATACTCACTAATGGCTTTGTCTCATTCTGCACTTAGCTCTCAGCTCTCTGCTCTTGGACAGCCCCTTCATCATCAAGAGCCACATATTTATGTTGTACAGTCATCTTTGATAATTCCTGATAAATTTGTGCTGCCGCAACTTCCCCAGACAGCAACATAGTGTTGGCCCAGATCCGTGCCCAGATGTGGGCCGGATCCAGGCCAACACTGCTTGCTGTCTGGGTCCTCATTACTTTTCTGATTTATTAAACATTGAGTAATTGTTATCAAGTTATATGTGATGTGAATATTGTTTATATACGACTGTGTGGACTCTCTATCGTCCTTAATAATGCTGTATGTTAGTTTGATCCAGGAAACTGAAACCAGCACTGCTTTCATGTGTCCTACATCTCTCCGTGGACTCTCTCTTGTTTCATACAAAACCAACTGATGCCATCTTCCAACTCCGTTATCGACTACTGTAAATGACCTTAGAGATCTTCATCACTAATATTACTGTATTATTGTTGCAGTTTATAGCTTGTAGCTAGGCTGACAGTTTTGTACATTTTAATGGACAATTTTTTCTTAGTAAAAACTTAGTAGATATTACACAGGTACGATTGTAAAATATGTATTATATTTTATATTTGCATTATATCAATTTAATGTCAATATAAATCAATATTGCATTTCCCTATATTCATATATTTGGTAAATAGATAGGCAGTCAGCCAAATAAACAAGATGAGGTTATCAGAAACCCCATGTGGAACGAATCTCTCACAAATAGTTTATTTCTGACTGACAATGTGCTCTGGGTTTCATTGTTGGCATTATTCAGCTCCAAAGTGACTTCACTGCATCGCTGACTTTAATGAGGTTTGATCGTGGATAATTATTCCGTCTGGCCAGACTAATTTTAAACTTGTTGCAAGGCCCCTGAAATCTGTGTTTTTTCCCCTGATGAATGTCTTGTCCTTGTTAGAAGTCTGTGAGGCGAGTAAGCAAACCTGATTTACGTCCACTTCCCGGACACTCTACAGGTTCCGTCATTCATTTGCCACCCAGTATTGTAAACAAAGGGGCGAGAGCCTTTTCCACAGGTCATCCAGACACCGTGTGTGTCGACATGACTGCTCTTTTTCAGACTTCTGTTTCATTCTGTTTGTGACTGTTAGCTCAACATAAACAAACAGTAACAGCAGCAAGTCCATCAATAACTTTCTCCAGGGATTTATTTCAAACCGTAACACTCACTGTTATAAATTTAGCACACAGTCGTCCGCCTGCTTCTTGGATTACAATATATTGACTTAGAGGTAACAGAAATAGCCAACACTGATGTAGGATCCGTTAACAACCACAAAAATAATGCACTGGAAGTGCTTGCAAGTGTATATCAACTTTTGATGATAAATACTTCCTTTAGGAACTGACATTTGTGGGAAATAAATAGAACAATTCTTTGAAATTTAAATTGAAAGATTATTTTCCTATGATAATCAATCTAGTTAATGTCTCTTAAAGAATGTAACTTTTGGTTTGTCAAATTGTGGAAGTCCCCTTATTCCATGCCAGCTAATGCTAGCATTCTTCCAGGTCTATTATGTTATGACAAAACAGGCAGATATAACGCATTAGTGTGATTAAGATACCGCCAACTGAACTAACCGACATGCTAACAGAGGATTGTCTCACTCAAACGTGTCTACAGACACAAAAACACTGACATGGTGTAATCACGGACGTGACCTTGTGTCGAGTCAGAGTACAGCTGTGTTTAAACACACTGTGTTTTATGAAGATATTTCGGAGAAGTTTATTCACCCCAATCTCCTCAGGTCTCCTTCCTTTCCTGTATGTAAAATCTCTGTGTTTCCCAAGTAAATGGTGGAAAGGCTGAACTTGCGTTTATTTGTCCTAGAGTGTTATCAGTAAATCTCTGCACAAAGATGCCTGATATAGTGATAGAATCAGGGAGGGGAACTCCACAGTTTATCATGACAACTCTCGGGATATAGATTGCACAGCCATGCTACTTTGAGCATGCCGCCATGGCGCTGCTGCAAATATCATGCGTGAAATAACCCATAGCAGATCGAGACCGGAGGAGCTGGGGTGGTGGAAGGTTTCAGGACCAGGGATGCGTTCCACTTCACTTTTAGACATACACTCACAAACTTCCCTTCTCCACCTCCATTGAAGTGCATTCTACTTCATCAGGTGGACAAGGGAAGTGTATATGGACAGAAACTCAACCCCTAGATTTTAACTGAGGGAGCAATTCAACAAATAAGTGTCCTTCAGGCAGCTCCATATACAATGATGCAACACGATTGTGACGATTCGGCAGATTACTTTAATTTATCCCACCACGCACAACTAAATTAATTATTTGGAGATATAACTGCATAATAATTGTGGCCACCTTAATCTGACAGTTTGTTAAACAAGCTGTGTTTCCATCCAAAGTTGCGCATTTAAAGCCCAATTCACACCGCACAGACAAACACCAACAAACAAGTTGGCTCAAGTTGTCTCAAGACACCAACCAACTCTCCCTGACTGGGGAGAAAATGGATGATCCTATATCTATAAGCATGTTCAGTCGGGTGAAAACAAACTCCAACCAATGCCAACCAGCGCCAACAGGGGTAACACACTGATCCAACAAACTCCAACAGACTAGTTTGTTGGAGTTTGTTGGCATTTGTCTGTGCGGTGTGAATTGGCCTTTACTTGTACGCAAAATTGGAATGTTGCATAAAACATTTGTAAATAAGCATTTCCATCCGACAAGTCAAAGAGAACAAAATCGTCACTTCCTGATAAACTGGCATTAAATATCACTAAGAAAAGTGCGAGAAGCCACTTAATATAATAATTTTCATATACAATAAATGACTTACACCTCAGAGCGAGCAGACGAAACACAATAAATGCAGTCATTGCTTTTGAAGGTGGATGCCTGCTGTTTGGGAATGGAGTTGTGTAAGACAGTTCTGGGAGGCAATTCTACAGGAATACTTTGATGAGAGACTTTGCACGGGCATTTCAGAATTACGATAATTACATTTCAGATGCTTTGCAACAAGATCCATCCACTGGTTAGTCTGATTATGCCCTCCAATATAGCGGACAAGATGTTTTTAATAATAATAATACCAATTCATTACATTTATATAGCGCTTTTCTAGGCGCTTTACATACAAGGAGGTGATCTCCTCATCCACCACCAATGTGCAGCATCCAGCTGGATGATGCGACGGCAGCCATATTGCGCCAGAATGCCCAGCACACACCAGCTTATTGGTGGAGAGGAGACAGAGTGATGAAGCCAATCAGTGTATGGGGATGATTAGGAGGCCATGATGGTCAGAGTCCAATCGGGAAATTTGGGATTTAATGACCACAGAGAGTCAGGACCTCGGTTTAACGTCTCATCCGAAGGACGGTGCTTTTTACAGTATAGTGTCCCCATCACTATACTGGGGCGTTAGGACCCACACAGACTGCAGGGTGAACACCCCCTGCTGGCCTCACTTACACCTCTTCCAGCAGCAACCTAGTTTTCCCAGGAAGTCTCCCATCCAGGTACTGACCAGGCTCAACCCTGCTTAGCTTCAGTGGGCAACCGGTCTTGGGCTACAGGGTGATATGGCTGCTGGATGTGCATGTGCATGGAGGAATTTTGATGTGCATGGAGGAATTTATTAGTTTCCATCTCCCATTATTCGCATTAATCCTTTTGTGCACAAGTCAAAAACCACCTCAAGTGAGCGTACAAACTTTTTTTTTTATATATAATATTTTTTCTGTAGATTTGCCATCTCCATCACTCGGGGGAGGGTGCAGGGTGACGGAATCGTAGCTAATGTCATTGTTTACTGCAGGGGTTCTCACTATGTTTTTTATGACTACAAGGGAAATTCCCTATCAAGGTTGTTTTTGTGAACGACATTTGATAGTAAATTGTTTATAATTTAAGATCTTATTTTATTCTTGCCTCCCACGCTCCTTTTCTGTTTCAGTGTGCACATTTGTGCACATTTCTGGTTGAGATGGGAAAAAAACCCTCTCACACATCTGCTGCCCTGTGGGCTTTCACACTGTGAGATTATTCCAGCTACTAAGCAGCTGTTCTATATTTTAACCTTTAGCTGATGATCCTCTGAGATTTCATTCCAAATCGCTCAGCTATTTACATCTTGATGAGCAGAGCCTCGTACGAAATACCTCCTGGGTCAAAATAGTTGACGTGCTTGTTAATTTTCCTATTAAACTCTATTTAATTCAGAACATTGTTTGGGGTAAGTGCTCTCTGAGCTAAAAGAAGTCATGTAAAGATCTGTCAACACACGATTAGTGGTTTTCTGTTCCTCTCTACTAGGAATGAAGCATGCCTTCTTGCAGTCCTTTATTTGTAAAGCTTAAATATCATGTATTTTGAGAGTTAATAATAGCTAGAACACATGCCTATATATAATATTAGTAGCTGTTACCCTTCAAACATCCGCCACATCTGGCATAAACCACCAGCCGTCATAAGTGAAGTGTACATGAAGGAGTCACTCCTCTGGAGACTTGTTATCATTACTGAAACTCTCAAACATTTGTGCTATCTGGCTCACAAGGCCTGTCCCAAAACAGCCCTCACCATGCAGTCATTCCACTCTCACATACCTAGTAACTGCACACAGGGAATGGATTCATTTGCACTGTGGGATACATCACTACTGCCACTAATAAACAGCATGCAAGTTGAAGGCTTGTCAGGTTGCCAGGGTAACTATTAAACTTTGCACTTGCTGAATGCAGAAGAGTTGTGTACAGATATATCTTCATCGATTAAGAGAGAATGTGTAAACTAGCTGCTGTTTGTATATCATACACAGCAACTGTGTATATATTTGCATGCAATGCTTGTATATGGAGCGATTTATGTGTTTAGATGTCTCTTCATTAGACTTTTACCCCAGTTCTGAAAATAAGTTCTGCTGTGGTTTTAAGGCTGTATTGGAAAAATTTGTTTAGCATTCGTTGCATTCACGCCTCCTGTACCATGGCCTTATGGGATAGCATCATAGCAATGTGTCCTGTTCAGAAGCAGTAGTTCATCCAGATTTGTCCAATGTTTTTTTTTAAATACTGAATTTGGCCATGCTACTTCTTTCACATACTGTTTTTTTATGTAATATAGGAATATGCAGCCATAGTCACTTGTTTTGTTCCTGTTACTGAATGAATCAGTGTTATATATATATATATTCCCGGCACAAAACTAATTGGTTAAACTAATTTTAAACAAATTGGTTGAATAAATTATTCAATGACTCACTTTTGCCAACTACTGATGATATGTCTTAACATGCAGAAAGACTATTATGACCCCACTCCTATACTTTTGTTTGCTTCAAAACGTGAGAAAGGTATGTTGATACAATGTATGGAGGATTCTGTTGGCAAAATCACACGTTGAGTACAGCTGTCAGTGTCAGGTTTACCGGGATTACAGTCATAGACATGTCGATTCTCTGCCTGTTAGTCACACCGGCACTTTGTCATTCCCAGGTTTTTTTATTCCCATGTATTATGGTTACTAAAGAATATTTGAGTATATCTGACTGACCAATCAGCTGTTTGTTGATGGAGTTATATAACCTGGAGAAATGAAATGAATGAAATAAAAAAATATAAGAAAGTATATACATACAAACAAACCAGAAGTGTTGCGGTCTGTTCACTGCAGCATCTGCTATCATTAAAGACACCAATGGACTGCTTGTCAAAATTACTACACGTTCAGTTTTCAAGAAACATGTTAAACAACCACACAAATGCACGTCATATCAATGAAAGACTATCTCTGACTATTCAAATCTGTATGCTTGAATGCAATGAATAGTTATCTATTTAAAAATGCTGACTGGGATCTTTGTACCTATATAGAGATTAGAGGGATAGTTGACCCAATAATTAATCATCATTTCCCATCTGAAGTTGTTTCAAAAGACGGCATTTTGAAGAATGTTGGAAACCAAAGTTGCTGGTTGCCAACATTCTTCAAAATATCTTCTTTTGCATTCAACAGAAATTCATACAGAATTGGAACAGCTTCAGGATGAGGAAATGATAACAAAAATTTATTTTTGGGTGGACTATCCCTTTAAATGGTTATGAATCAGAGGTGGACTATGTTCATCGAGGAGCATAAAGATGTGGTACACTTGCTAAAGACATTTCTCTGCATGCTGAAACTTGCCATTTGAGGCTCTGGGGCACTTAAACAATCATCATGCTCTGGTAAAGTGCTTAGTAGGGTTTGCATTGCTTTCTTTAATCAAAGGACCTAGAGACAAGAGACATAACAACGCCTGGGTCTGTGGTTTGTATGTGATGATCCATTGCAGTTGATAGCAGTTATTTTAGGGACTGTTTCCATGGTCAAGGTTGGGGTCTGCAGGAGAGCTCAATATAACTGCAGCCACTTGTTGAGCTGTGGCCTGTCATTGTTGTGATATTTCAAAACATCTTCATTGACTAAAAGACAGTGACAAATGAATTGATATTTCACAAGAATGTTCTGATGACTGGAAACATTAAGCCTCCTAATAACAGAATCCCATCTACTGACTGCATTTTTAATTTTGGTCACATTAATTTCCGATAATTTGTCTCATATCTGCCTTTTGTCATCCACTTCATGAGGAATGTTTCAAACAGTTTAAACTAAATGTGTGTAACTACACAGTTTAGCTTACAATTATGTTTTGACGTAATAGAGAAACAAACCTTGACAAACAGAAGCAACAGAGCACTTTCCTTCCATCATTAAAGGATAGTATATTGATTAAATCTTTCACTTATAGAGTTACACATCACACGTAGATAACAATAACACCTATATTCTGTTTTAAAAGCTTAACTGTGCCAGCAGTGCCCAAAAAGACAATCTGACTTCCACAAGACGAGCCTCAACAGATTGAGCCTTGAAAATTAGGCTACCTATAGAAAATCCATTAAAAAAGTGAATCCCTCTGGAAGTGGTTTTCTAATTCATACTCTGATGGCATCTTTCAACTTATTTAAACTTTCTGTAACCTAAGGCTCACAATACAGGGACAACTTAGTACATGCACGAACTACAGCTACTGGAGCATTTACAATCTGGATTGGGCAACATCCCGTTTAAGAGGGGCGTGTTTACTAGTTTTTCATCGGAATGTAGGCACACACACTGGGCTGAGCTTCAGGTGAACGCGGCGGCACGCAATGCTGCGGCTCTCATTCACATCAGTACAAACTCAGGCTTAGTTTGTTCGCTCACGCGGATCATCACAGACGCTGCTTGTGACAGGTAACGCGCTACTTTAATATGCGTGCTGCGTTTATTTGTTTTGTTTGTCATCGGAAATGAGGTTTACTCTCACAGAGGATGCTCAATAGCCTATAACGAAATGTGTAGGTTAGTGTAAAAATATTTAATTACGATGTACATCTTTTCCCTTTAAACGTTTTTTTTTACTTGCCACAGTCATTTCTAATCAGAGTTTCAAGTTGATTTTCTTTATCAATAATTAAACTCAAAGTGTTTGCAAATATACAAAAATTTGTCACTGCGCTGTCACTTTGTTTTACTGAAAAAAGACAGCAATTAAACGTGATTTACGTGATTTAACTTAACGATAATATATTATGCTAATATAGCCTATATACTTTTTTATTATTATTATCAATAAAATATATGCTGTTGAGTTTATGAATGTAATGATAAATAAAAAATTAGGACAAACGCAGTGTTGTATCTCTTCTCAGATGATGTGAATCTGAAACTGAATGTGAAATCTACCGGAGGACCAAGCGTCCTGACCGAAGAGCCGTTCTTTCTCTCAAGGAAAGCGGATGATGAGACTGAGAGACTCAGGTGAAGAGCACAGAAACCAGCTGAAGATCTGAGGGCTTATAACCAGAGCTTCTCCTTGTGAGATCGGACGCTATACAACTGAAAGTGATTCAGTTTGCCCTAGAAACAGCACCTTGAAAAAGCGAGAGGACTTTAAATAATGCAGATAAGCGAAGAGGATGTGAAGTAGCTTATCTTTATTTTCAATGATTCATTTTTATTCAGGATTATGTAGGATTCATTCAGGCTCTGCGTGCGAGAAAACTTCAGGAAAAGTCCCAGCAGAGGAAACACTTGTGAAACATGGATGCAATTATGTTTCCCGACTATTTTGAGGATAAAAACCATTGGGATCACACGTCTCGTGGTCTTTACTTTATCAGATGAGTCCAGTTTAAGATCTCAAGAAGTTATTTTGTGACACCTGACGAAGACCTGAAATGCAGAAGTCAAACAACAGGTATGTGTTCATGCATTTCCTCTACTGTGTGTGGAAACATGTTGATGATTTTAATGAATTGCTGATGGGAAGATGGAAAAGAACAAAGAAAAATCATGTTATCTATATAATTAGCATATTTTTTTTTTATCATCTCAGACATCCTTATTTGTTATTGAGCCATATGCTTTATTTGTTGCAATTGAATTATACAAAGCCACATTTGTATTATCAGTTCATCTGGAAACTCACTATACTGATTGCTTTTGAATTTGTAAATAATATTTTCTATTATCATAGCTTTTCAGTACTACTGGTGATTGTATATCCGCAACATCGTTAATCAAAATATTGATAATATGTGAGTTTTTGTATGGTCGGTGGCTTGATGTATTATATTATTATTAATTATTATTATTTGTGGTAGTGTTAGTAGAATTCTTGGCTATGGATGAACATTTTTCTAAAACTGTTTTGAAATGGTCCCACATCCAGGAACCAGCTGTTTAATCTAATCGTTAAGAGGAGAACAGTTTACTGTTCACATAAACTTGAGGTGCTTCGGGATGACCCATAAACAAATGTAAGACCCCAGTTAAGTTCAGATTTAGCACTTTGTGGTTCATCTGCCAGAAACCTAATGGTTGCAGACCATTTAAGGTTTATTTCATGTGGCTTTAACTGTAAAAACATATATATTTAGAATGTAAAGCATTATTAATGTTAAAGTCATATTGTTGTATCACATTTTTATGAGAGGCACAAGTTTATGAAGGCTATAGCAGTCAAAACCATCAAAATGAACATCATCATTGCCTTTTAACTGTTAACCTCTTGACCTTGACAATAAACTAAGCTTTATTATGCTAAACTATTGAGTGCAGGTTGTGCTGTAATTATTATGCATTACTTACCGTCTGTATCTCTTTTGATCCTGTTTATTCACAATGATTAGAGATGCACATGTAATCAAAGGAAGATGTATTTCATCATATTACTCTTCTGAATCAGTTCATGGGAGTGTATTGTTTATGATTGACCAGTGTCCACTCTGGGTTGCTATTAAAATAAGCCTCTTATCCCATGAGCACATGTCCAGAGACGATTAGGAAGAGGAATACTGTTTGTAAACACATCTATGATGAAGAAAGGAATATTGTAGAGTGTTTACATGAGTTTTCCCCATTAAACTTAATATAAAAGAAGACGGTCAGGCTTTAGCAAAGCTGTAAAGATTTTCTGAGAATCTGCTCCTTTGATGAGTCAGTTGTTGTGTGGTCCCTTAGTATTCTGACCTCACTGGTGGGAGTCAGACTCATACTCTAAAAATGCATGTAAACATGTTTTCTCAGTGGCGGGGATTTCTCAATGTATAGGACACATAATCAAGACTCTTTGGTGCAAGCGACAACACATATACAATGAGCCCTGTAGTCCGGGCTCCATTTTAAAGTCAAATAGGGTGTTTTGTAAGACTGTAAGACTGTAATTGACTTACATGGTTTATTTTCTCTGTCTCCAGGAAGCTGTCTCTATGCCAGACCCTCACCCTTATAACACTGCTGTTGTCTCCAGGCTGCCTGTCCTCTCTGCCTGTAAGATGTCCCTAATTCCATTATCCTTCAGTTTATAGACTGTTTGCAACCATAGCGTCCTGTCAGGCAGTTAAACTGAATTTTTAAGGACAAGCTTGAACAGTCAGTTGGGTATGCTCAGATTGGCAAGGCACACTGCCAGGCTTTTGCTCACTTTAACGAGTGTTGTCTTTCCTGTTGATTGTGAAGAGCAGAGCTTAATCAGAGCAACCCGTGCAGGATCACCCAGGGATTAAGAGACTGGGTCGCCACCCTGTATTGTTTTGAATTGCTGTTTATACATAATGCAGAAGTGATGAGTTAAGAAGAACATGGTATTTGGCTTATACTCTCTCTTTAACCTTTTAGAGGGGTGTTCACCTAAAAAAAAAAATATATATAATTCTGTCATTGTTCACTCAACCTCATTTCATTCCAAACATGAATGATTATTGTTCAACCTTGATACACAAATTAAGAAGTTTATGACGAAACCTGAGAGTATTCTGTCCTACATTCCCTCAAAACATCAAAAAGTCAAAAAACTTAAAAAAGTAATAATATATATATATATATATATATATACATATATATATATATATATATATATATATAGTCTTTATGTACACTCATAAAAATAGAGGTTCTACAGTATACTGGCATCAACGGCTCAATAAAGAACTTTCAACATTCACGGAACTGTTCCATTACTCCAAAGGTTCTTTAGTGGGGAAAAAGGTTCTTTGGATTTTTTTAAATGTCCTTCACACTAAAAATGGTTCTTTTAAGAACTGTTCTCTGAAAGGATCTTTGAGGAACCATGATTTATGGCATTGCTGTGAAAAACCCAACTGTAAGCTTTATTTTAAAGAGCTTATGCGTATTGATCAATATTTAAATATGAATAAAAGCAAAAATGAAATATGTTCATCAAACAAAGTGATTGTGTCTTTTCAAAAGACTTGGATTATTTGATTCATAATTTATTACTACAATGTCCACCAAATCATCAAAGTTTTGGTGGAATTAATTCTTCAGTGGGGGGATAGAAATCTCTCAGCTTTGATTAAAATATCTGAATTTATTTTCTGAAGATGAACAAAACTCTTATGGGTTTGGAACGACATTAGGGTGAGTAAATGATGGCAGAATTTTCATTTTTTGGGTGAACTATCCCTTTAAGTTTCACTGGTAGCTATAGGGCAAGCTTGCATGTACTACTCTGCCTTTGGTAACTTCTAGACCTCACCCAGTCATTTTCCCTCAGTTTCCCTCCAAAGATCCAAGCTAGGTCTTGTCCACCAGTCATTATCATCTTCATTCCACTGGAATGACTTTAACATTTCCTTTAAAACAACATAAACAAGACCGATCGACAGGAGGCCAACGAGTTAATTTCAGAATTATGAATTTCCAAAAACTCTTTCCAAGAACTCCAACGTCAACATGTCCTTTTTAAAATCTTGCCTTTGGGGGGAAGCTGGTGTTCTAAAGGTGAAAGGTCGATTTCATAAATCCGCCTTGCCCACGGGCCCATGACAGACTGTCATCAACACTAATTTGAGTCTTTGCTACGGTAATGAGGGCAGTTCCAGGTCATTCTGTTATTGAAGATGATGGACGCCGGTCATAAAGCACTATTGTCTCTGTGAGAGTGCAGTCATCTGTCGTTTTAACCCTCACATCTAGACATCCTCACTCATTACCAAACCTCTATTCACCACAGGTCTCTAGGCTAAATAAGTTCAGGAGATTCTGACACACATTCTATTTCTTCCTGCAATGATAAACTAATTAGATAGAGTCCAACTGAACCTAATTTTTCTGTAATATTTCCACTGAAAGGGTTAATCTTAGGAACCGGTACAAAGCTCTACACCAAAAAGCAGTCGTATATGTGCCAGTAAAACATCCCTTTAGGGGTCAAACTTTGGAATGCAAGTTCAGTGCTCTGTGTGCTGAAATCTTTTCATTTTGTTGCGACGTGTTTACACGCCTCATGTGACGCTCTGAGTTGCTCAAATTAGATTTACGTGATACTGCGGATGAATATTATTTTAGGAAGACAAACAGCTGCTCTGTATGAAGTTGTTTAACATGATAGAAGCTGAAAAACATGCTCTCCACACCTACATTAGATTTACAAGAATACACACACCTTGAGGAGATGTTAGGCCTAAGGCAACCCATGGAAGCTCCTCACTGTTCACGGGCTGTTACTGCCTGTTTGTCTCAGATCAAAGCCAGCAGCGGATCTAAGAATGACAGAGTAATGTTATCCTTGAAGACGATTAGTGGTGGTCTGATAGGAATACCGCTTGTGTTATGAGGCTGTGTGTAATAGAGCTGTTGTGGCGTTCTCAGTCGAGCACCTGGGGAACACTCAAACACTTCCACAAATGTCAAGTGCAGAGCATAGCCAATGAGCAGGACATGTTTTGGTGGCCTCTCGTATCATGTGTCTGGAGCACTAGTGTGCAATCATTTAGACTGTAAGTACAGGATTCCTTTAGTTTAGTGCTTAACATACATTAAATGACTTTCTGTACAACTATATTTACATACTGTTTTTAATGTCTGAGCTTGCAAAAACATTTTAGCTAGCACAACTTAGTTTATCAGCTCTACCACCTCTGCTGTTTCTCTTTGTTGTTGTTCTGCAACCTTTAATTCACTTCTTTGTTTATACATTTGCAGTCATTCAGACGAGTAGAGCTGGGGGGTGCGGGACCACAGATGCATAGCCAAATGCCTTTCATTAATGAGTGGGCCTTGTGGGGTGGTTGGTCCGTGTGTTCACGCTCCTGTGGGGGAGGGGCTTCAGTCCGTACACGCACCTGCATCACCAGGTAAAGCACAGCATTCGTTTACCCCATAACACCATCTTCTCTGCTGTCAGATGATTATACATGTGCGCAAAGAAAAATAAGTAATAATAAGTCTAATCTCAATAAATGGCTGTGCTCTTCTTAATTTCATCTGAATAATCACATGTGTAAGATTTAGTCAGAAGATTTGTGAGGTCAGATTTCTCTGGAAATTGTGTTTTATGTTGAATATCAGAGTTTTTGTGTCATTTTTTAGTTGTGTAATTTTTTAATGTAGGGTTATTATTCAGTAGTTGGGTTTCATTAAATGTGCATTTCTGACAGTAATAAAACTTTAAAATGGATAAATATTAATAATAATGAAATCAAAAGTAATTTATACTTGCCCTGGGAAGGAGGCCAACTCACCCCAATCTTTGTATCTTATTTATTGCTTAAAATTCATAGTTGTATCTTAAAACTACATGTTGCTACTCTAAGGTACTTGTATGCATCTTTTAAGGGCAGATAAAGTGTAGTAAAGTGCAGTCACAAGCTGTTGTAGCCCTAAAGGTTATTGTTTTTGCACATTTTTCTCACAGTAAACAAATAGAAGAACACATCCTGTGTGAACAGCCTTATGGTGTATTACTTGATCATGCTTGATTGTTGTTTCTCTCTATAGAAATCTGGTAGGAGGGCCGTGCCCGGGAGACACCAGGCAATACAAGAATTGTAACACAAAGGTGCAGTAAATTCTTTACAGTGTGAACAGGATGTCTACATAGAATTTCAGTCACACTTGGACATAAGGTCATTATGCTTGGACATAGCAAAAATTATGCAAGGTCATCTGCCTCAGACTTGTCAGATTTTAAATGACTAGTCCTCAATTTTATAACTTCACTTTTTTATGTATCACTTAATATTAATAAATTAGTGTGTTGATGTATGTTAACATTATGTTAACATTATAACATACCACATACCACCATCCCTAAAATAAACTTTTATTTTTATTTTACTTCTACTCCAAATGTGGCGTTTTGATTAAATTGTTGATTTAACAGTTATTTTAGTCAATCCCCTGTATTAATTTTAAGTTGTATGTGCATGGTTCCCTTGTTCTCAGTGAGTGTATTGATGTCAGGCAAACTGAAATTCCCTGAAGCCTTGTGCTTGTATATGTATGAACTTTCCACATTTTGAAGAATGACAAAGAATGGGTTTCACGTAAAACCCTTGTTATAGTACATGGATGATTACCGGATGAGTAAGCTGCCCTTCACTGTTGTCTGGTGTGTGTTCATGACTAAATGTGAATATGGTTTGAGTGATCATGAAATGTTTTGAAACGTGCTTACACCTGTGAACCCATCATCCGGGACAGATGTTAAAATTAGGTTTAAATGAGGTCATTGTGTCAGCATGTGTTGTGCTTACCCTGAGTCCTCCAGGGCTGTTCTAGTGAGTGTTAATGAATCAGGGCTTTAGCAGCTCTAGATGTGTGTTTTCTCTCCTGAGCTTTGTGTCTGTAACATCAGGAGTGTCCTGCTGACTCAATGGACTTCAGAGAACTGCAGTGTAAAGCTTTCAATGACAGACCCCTGGTCGCTGGCAGCAGTTACCGTTGGACTACCTTTCATGGAGGTCAGTGAAGCATGACTCTTCTCTTTTGAAGCATGTGTTGTGTTACTGTGTGGATTTCTCCATCTGCTAGGTGCTTATACCCACTGAATCCTGATTTATTCTCCTTTTAAGGATCCAACCCATGTGAGCTCAGCTGTCTAGCAATTGGACACAACTTCTACTACAACTTTGGGCGGGTTCTTGATGGCACACCATGCCAATCAGATCAGGGGACAGTCTGTGTGAATGGAAAGTGTCTGGTGAGTAGATGTTTCTTAGGACACGGCTTCATAATAACTGACAACCCCAAAGTACTGTGCACCCCCCCCCCCCAAAAAAAACAACAACAACAACAACAACTTATTTTAAAGACTTATTTACTTATATATCTGTTCTGACACTTAAAAAATAATTTTGTTAGGACTAACAATTTAATAATTGAAACATAAAAATATATCATCTATTTTTTTAATTGACATATTAATAGAAATATTTAAAATGTTTTAAATACGAAAAAAAAAAATAAAAATATATTTTTAAATGGACTAACTAAATAGACTTTGAACAGTATTTTTTTTATATAATTAAAAAAAAAATGCTAAGTAGAACATGTTTCAAATTTATTCAGGGTTATTCCATCATACTATGGTTTATTTGTGTTGAATGAAACCTGTGTAACATTTTAGGTTACCTGATGAAACTTTTGTTTAGTACTTTTGTCTAGTTAACCCTCTTCTGTGTAAACGTATCATGCCATTAATATTTCTACTATAGTGTTTCATGTGTCATAGTATTATAATAGTATTTTGTACATGTGTTGTTACTTGTCACTACCATGTGGTATTCAGTACCATGGTATATATATCATAGTATTTTACACCTCAGGTATTTTTGTAAGGAAATATGAAAATTTTACAAGGTACATAAAAACCTGCACATGTACGTGCATGTAAAGATGACTGAAGGGACCCTAAGCCGCGTCTAGTCCTGAAGTCATGCTGCTGTGAATTTGGTTTCCATCACATGAGGACTGGAAAGGAGAAACACATGCATAGTGGGGCCCAATCATTAGCACCATGTGGCAGATTGAATCCATATGTGTGAAGCACACCTTGTGTGTGTGTGGTTGCCCCTCTGTGAGGCCCCACGAATCATGGGAATGTGCCATTGAGAATCATTATTTCACAAACTACCGAGATTAACAAAGGAAAGGCAGAGAAAGGCAAAGAAAGAGATAAGGCTGGGAGGTCATGTATTAGGAGGAGGGTTGCACCTGCGTGAAATGGAGTGCACGGGAGGTCTAAAGACAAACAAGGGCTTAATTATATCCTGCAGAAATAGCTGAGGACAGTGCACTCCTGCACACCTCCCTTCTACCTCTGCAGTCTCCCCTGATGTCTCCTCCTCCACCCCTGCACTCTGGAGCTTAAGCCAAACTTCTGCTTGAATGGTCTTGATCCCTGCCCGGGCCTCATGATCCCAGTCTTGTTTGTGTGCGGTGGCTCAGAGAGAGATCTGTGTCATTCTGCTGCCCGTCTGTTTTCACCTGCCTCTGTTTGGACCTGTGGACCTAAGCACACACAAACACACAGAGACCTTTCAGGATGGTGCAGAGTTACGCTTATATAGTGGACGTTAAAACATATGATTTCTTAATATTATCAATGTTAAAAACAGTTGTGCTTCTTAATATTAGGAACTAACCATGAGACATTTTTCAGGTTTCTTTGATGAGTAGAAAGTACAAAAGAACAGTATTTATTTGAAATAGAAATGTTTTGTAACAATGCATCCTTGCTAGTAAGAAGTATTAATTTATTTAACAACAACAAAAAATGCATGTGAAATCTGCATTATGTATACTTCAGTGCATGCTGGGAACTTAGGTAGACTTAATGCAGAAGGTGCAATTTACAATATAATTTTTTTTACAACTAATCCAACCATTCTGAATATACATATGATTAAAGAAATGAAATTGAAACACTGAAAACTCATAAAATCAATTACAAATGCCAGAAAATATTAAGCCGAGATGAATGGATGAAAAATAATTATTGCTGCTCTTACATTGATGAAATAAATTTAAGACTCCAAGATTTTGTGGGCCATACGCTGTTCCAGTTTTCAGGTGCTTGATATTTTGACTTCTAATCACAGGGTTTGTGTGTGTGTGTGTGTGTGTGTGTGTGTGTGTGTGTGTGTGTGTGTGTGTGTGTGTGTGTGTGTGTGTGTGTGTGTGTGTGTGTGTGTGTGTGTGTGTGTGTGTGTGTGTGTGTGTGTGTGTGTGTGTGTGTGTGTGTGTGTGTGTGTGTGTGTGTGTGTGTGTGTGTGTGTGTGTGTGTGTGTGTGTGTGTGTGTGTGTGTGTGTGTGTGTGTGTGTGTGTGTGTGTGTGTGTGTGTGTGTGTGTGTGTGTGTGTGTGTGTGTGTGTGTGTGCAGAAGCCAGGATGTGACTTGATCTTTGGATCTGAGCAGCAGGAGGACGCCTGCATGGTGTGTGGAGGCCACAACTCAACCTGCCTTCATCACAGAAGTGTTTATCAAAGCAACGGGCAGAACAACGGTCAGCAATGAATCTAACTACACTCACATTGACTTTAAACAGCAGAACAGAAAAATAAGCTCAGAATTCTGTAAACATGTTCTGATTTATATAACATAACTTTGAAATATTTGTATTTATTTAAATGTAATATAATTGTCATTTATTCCTGTTATGGCAAAGCTGGATGTTCATTTTTGTGGATTCTTTAATGAATAGAAATGTAAAAAGAACAGCATTTATTTGAAACAAACAGTTTTTTGTAGCAAAGCAACAGTCTTCTTTGTCACTTTTGGCCAATTTTATGGTTTTTTTTAAAAGAGAAAAAAAATCGAACTTTTAAACTGTGTTGTAAGTGGTTTCTGTGTGACTGTGACTCTCTCTCTTTTTCTTCTTTTATCTCATGGTTTCTCTCGCCCTCACACATATCTGTGCACTTAGAACACAGACACCTCTGGCTTTGAACTTCTCTGCATGAAACAGAACCTCTTTTAAAACCTTCCTTCATGCTGGCCAACTGAAAACACAGAGCATTTACATTGGGGAAAACACAGCGATAATACTGGCATTGTTTTGACACCCCAAAAATACTTGGTTTCCCACTCTCTTACATATGGATTTCTGAGAGTAGGATAACAGATTGGAGGCTGCCAGCACATAGCTCTGCAAAGAGGGTCAAAAGTCAAAGGAGAAGAGAAATGAGCAACCCGGGTCGTAATTCTGTGGTTCAGTGCCTTGCAGCCAGACCAATCCATGTTGCAGCTGCAGCAAGACACATCATGGAAACATACAGTTCCGAGCAGGACTACACACCTGTTGGAAATAACTGTGTTTTCTTTTTTCAAATGGGTTTATATGCATTACTCTCTCGTCTGTTTCCCTGCAGGACTGTTTGGGTACAGTGAGGTCACTATGATCCCGGCCGGTGCCACACACATCAGAGTGACTGATAACAGCGCAAACTATCTAGGTTAGAGCACAGCCTTGTGTGAGATCTTTCCAACACGTGGTTCTCAGAGCAAAAGTGGCAAGGTGCACAGTGTGAGACAGAATTGTAGAAGACTACAAAAAACCTTTACTTTATCTTTATTAGCACAATAATATGACATATTGGAGAACAGTATTTCACTGTATTCTTGCAGCAGCTAAACGCTGTCCCTTTATGCAGTTTGTCCGATTGCTGTATAAGAGCATTACAATTATGCTGTGTTGTGGTAGTGCAATGATTTTTTTTTTTAAATCACTTCTTGTAAATGTTTTTCAAAGCACTCCAGAATGGGCGCTCTCAGTTTGTGATCAATGGGAACTGGAAGATCAATGTCCCTGGGGAGTACAATGTGGCAGGAACCAAACTTCTGTACCGGCGCTCTGCTGATACCTGGGAGAGTTTTGAAGTTCCAGGACCTACTCAGGAGGACCTGCACATCATGGTTAGCTTTAAAATGACACACAATGAAAAAATTAATAAAGCAACACAATTCTTAACCCTAGTAGCCAGTACAACTGTGTTTATTTGTTCTGGTCTGATTGTAGGTCTTGTTCACTGATAAGAACTCTGGGATTGAATATGAGTACTGGCTGCCTCCAGACCGCTACGCCCTGTATCATGGGAGACGTCAACTTCGGCAGCCTGACCACATATCAAACCACTTGCCCTTTGAACTTCCAACCACTACGACTACCACTACAACAACAACAACAACAACACAGCCAGTCACAAAACCTCATTTCTGGGGTAAAAACCTTTCATTCTTGGTATTTAGGAATACAAATCTATTAAGCTTTTGTTTAAATTAGTTAGTTGTAATATGGTATTTAGAAGTATCTTATCTGTGCAGTGACAAGATTGTGGATTAAGATAAAGGTTTAATGTTGAGTATGTTTGAAGTACACTATATTGCCAAAAGTATTGGGTCACCCCCTTCTAATGAAAGGTTTGACTACTTTAGTAAATTCCATGAGTACAAATCTTAATGACCCTTTTCTATTCTAACATGACAGTGCCTCTGTGTATAAGGCAAGGATCAAAGAGAAATTATGTTTCAGTCAGTGTGGAAAAAAATAAACATTAAGCTCAGATGAGCTTTATTTGTCACATACACAATTATACAGAGTATAACCAGCAGTGAAATGTGTGCTCTGCATTTAACCCATCCAAGTGCACACACCTGGAGCAGTGGGCAGCCAACACTGCGGCGCCCGGGGAGCAGTTGGGGGTTCGGTGCCTTGCTCAAGGGTCTCACCTCAGTCGTGGACAGTTCCTGTTTCGAAATTCGAACCCACAACCTCGGGTTACAAGTCCGACGCTCTATCCATTAAGCCCCTGGTGTGCCAGTCAAGTTCCACAACCAGAACTGAAGAACACCTCTGGTGAACACCTGACCTATGTGACCTTATCACCAAACACCAATGAAACCTTGAGCCAAACATTCATCACCAAACACCAATGACATATGGGTACATATGGTACAGTGTACATGAAGATTCCATCTTTGTACATGATTTATGTTTCCATTTTCTCTTCTAAAGAAGGGGGTGTCCCAGTACTTTTGTCCATATAATGTGTACAAGTCATGGTGTTTGATGATGAATTTTTGGCTCAAGGTCTGCATTTAAAGTCACACCAGAGGTGTTCAGCTGGGATTAGGACTTGGTTTTCTGCAACCAGTCAAGTTCTTCCACACTGTGTGATGGAGACACTGTCATGTTAGAATAGAAACCAAACTTTTGCTATACAATTAGAAGCACACAATTCCCTAGAATATCATTATATGCTTAAACATTAAGATTTGTACTCATGGAAATTACTAAAGTAGTCAAACCTTTCATTAGAAGGGGGTGACCCAATACTTTTGGCAATATAGTGTTTGTGTGAGGTAAATATTTGGCAGAAATGCCCCAGTCGCTTAAAGCTTAATGTTAGGAGTCTTTTGTAAATACAACTGATTTACGAGGTCATGCCCTCAGGTCCTGCTGCTCGCTGGCCTCTTCAACCCCCCTATCAACAGCAGCCAGTCCCACGTTTAGAAAGAGATGAAAACCGCAGGAACCGACTGCCTGGAATACACCGTAGAGGTCAGCATTTTATCATTGCCATTAGTGTATAACACCGAAATTCTGGATTCAATCTTGCATTTAAATAGTTATTATTTCTGAAAATTTGCAACGTGTACTTAGCAGCATGAAAAATTAAACTTTTATTCAAACTGTAAATTGGTTATATACAGAAAGTGGGAAAATAGTGCTCCTTTTATCATTACTGAAGCTGTCAATCACTTCAGCTCCAGAGTTCTGAAATCAATGAAGATGTTTATACTGCACAAATGTGACCCTGGACCACAAAACCAGTTAAGGATAATTTTTTTGACATTGAGATTTATACATAAAGTATCTGAAAGTTGAATAAATAAGCTTTCCATTGATATATGGTTTGTTATGATGTGACAATATTTGGCCGAGATACAACTATTTGAAAATCTGGAATCTGAGGGTGCAAAAAAATCTAAATATTGAGAAAATCGCCTTAAAAGTTGTCCAAATTAAGTTCTTAGCAATGCATATTACTAATAAAAAAATAAGTTTGATATATTTACAGTAGAAAATTTACAAAATATCTTCATGGAACATGATCTTTACTTAATGGCTTAATGATTTTTGGTATAAAAGAAAAATCTATAATATTGACCCATACAATGTATTTTTGGCTATTGCTACAAATATACCCCAGCGACTTAAGACTGGTTTTGTGGTCTAGGGTCACAAAATTATCTCTTATTTACATCGTGTTTATGAAGGGATTCTTTCACGTATAGAACAAAAAAAATTTTGCTAAACAAAATGCCAGCATTTGAATGGTATTCTGCAGATTCTGTCTATGCTGAATGCCTCTGATTGGCCATTTGCATTGATGTGCAGATGTCTTTGATTGGCTACAATTCTCAGAGGACACGATGCAAATAGAAACCTCTGAAGCTCTTCACTCAAATACCATTTGCACAGGAGTGTTTGAAAGCAGGAATCTTTCAGTGGGTACCAAATAGACCTGATACTTGGTTCTACCAGTACTGCAAAAATGGCAATGTTATTATTTTTTTTCAATGTAGACTTGCTACTGAATGATTTCCATTATTTGCACATCATCGTGTAACTTGTTCATTCCCTCTGTTAATTGTTGTTTCGACCGGATGACAAAGTCTAGGCTTTTTATGTCATGACATCCTTTTGTAGGCCACTGTGGGAAATGCCGCCGGGTTCGAGGGAAAGGTGAGCGCCAGAGACAATATTGCCAAAAAGATTTTGGTGAGTTCAATCAGTATGTCTCTTCAATGCCAACATAATACAAGTGGTGTACTGTACATAGTGTATTGGATGATGACAATGCATGTGTCTGCTGTCACAGTATTTCGAGCAAAAGTGCTGGAAAAAGTCTATCATGGTGAGGAGACCCGCTATGATGTCCAAATCATCCACACATACCGCAACCGCTATCGTCTGGAGCACCGGGAGTTCCTGTGGGCGCCCAACAAATGTGACTGTCCCTTTCTGGAGGAGGGGCATCAGTACGTGTTGATGCTGCGACGGCATGTTAATTATGAACACACTCTCAATCGCATCCTGTTGGAGGAGGACGGCTACGCTCAGCCTTATCGAGCACGCGAGGACAGCCTGCTGCGCCCCCTAGAGGAGCTCTGCGGTAACAGAGGCAGCAGGACTCAGTTCAGGGGGTAAACACATGGACGATCACACTTTAACTGCACACTTATTCTGAAGTTCAACTCTCATGCCAAAAGCCAAGGTGCAGACAGAAACCTCACTCTGACGCTGAATTGAAATCAATGATGATTTTACTAAAGCATTTTGTATTCCTCAATAAGGACAATGGACACTTTGTCAGGATGAATTATGTCCGTGGGGGCATGATGCAAACCAAAGCAAAGAGTCTCTAAATGAAGCACTTTAGGTGGACAATCACCTTTTAAAACCTATACACCAAAGTAAATAATATACACAGAATTTATGATGCCTTTAGCACCACGTGTTTGTTAATGGCATAAAATCACTTGACAGCATGTATATCTTTATCATGTGCATTTTGGTGTTGTTTTTATATATGTATTTATAAGCAGACAGTATTTCTAGAGGAAACCTTGATTTATATATATTGCCTTGTAATTTTAAATGTTTTACCATCAATATTTTTGCTCTTATCAACAGTTATAAAGTCTCTCAGTGAAATGAAAATGAGTGTTTATGAGTCACATTTACACATTCAAGATAAACAGCATATACATAAAAACTGTCTATGGCGTAGCGCTTTTGCCAACAAACAGTTGTTTTCTGCTTTATATTTGGCAGCCGTTTTTCCCTTTCATCATTAGCAGACTAACTAAGATTATCCTATTACCTTGATGTGGTTTTTTTAATTATAGTCCCGCCTTTCTACAAAACACACACAAACTCTAGAATGTGTTTTGTTAAAAATATATTTACAAAAATAACTTATCTTTTATGACAGTGACATCAAACTTTATAACATAAACATGCAATTAGGGCTAAATAGGCTGGCTGTTACAGGGCTATTAAAGTCATTATACTCTGTCTAGAAATAATAATATAACAGCGTTTTCTCCCTGTGGCCTTTGATTGGCTGAGAGAGTGGGTGGGGCAAGTCCCCAGAGGAAAAAAAATTATATATATATATATATATACACACACACACACACCACACACACAAGCCACAGATCACTGAAATAAAGCATTGCTCACATAATTTATCCAATTTAATATGCATAAATTTAACAAAAGCTTAAATTAAAGCCTATTTCGGAAAAAGCCTATTTCAGGTAGTTTCCATATATCTATGCTGTAAGCCAATAATAATAATAAAAAAATCTTCTACATTTTAGAAAAAAACACTAAACAGACAGATATCCAGCTTGTCCAGAAAATGTTCATGTCACATTCCTTTTGGCAATTGTAGCACATCCCCTAAAGATATGCTTGCACAGTCTTAAACATGGTTCATATTTTCTGTTCCCATGTTGAATTGCATTCATAGTGCTGGAGATTTTAATCCTAACAGGATTATCAAGAGGATCAATGTTCATTTAATTGAAGTCTGCTCTTGAGCGTTCAGAGATCCGTCGTGACCCATTTCCTTTGCGGTGGAAATCCCCAGTAAGCGGCACCCATCCCCGCTGTCTTTGACGCTGTTGTACAGTCTGTAATTCACACGCTGACGCTAACGTGGCGGTGGGAGGCGGCCCGTCTCTTGATGCGGGCGCGGCGAGGCCGTTTGTGATCAGACTGGCAGTGGCACAGGGGTCCCAGGAGAAGCCATAGATACAGAACCACACACGCCCAGCAGGAGGACAGCTTGACCCAGAATGTGGAGTAACTCCCATGGGTGAAGGTGGTCTCCAGCACAGCAGTCTCATAACTGGGGGAGACAGAACAGCATATCAAAATTGTGATTCGAGCCCTCTATACTTTCATGTGCATTTGTGTGTGTGCTGTACATTTGGCAACAAAATTGCAGAAAAATTCTCCAGATATTGGCTAAATATGAAAAAAGCCTTCTTTTAGAGATGTTATCAATATAAAAGAGAAAATATTCAGCTCAATATTTCTACTCTGCCCTCCAGAACAGCTCAGACGACTTCTTTAACAACTGACCTGAACCAGTTAGTGAGGGTCATCATTACGTAGAGGGAAGCCAGAAAGAAAACAAAATGGAAGAAAAAGTAGCTGTAGGCGACGCGCTGGGTCTCATTGTGGATGACTTTCTGACAGCCTTTGTTCTCGTCAATGACGAACTCTTCCTCTGACGGGACAGAAGCCAAGATACATTCGGTCTCATACACTTTTGTGTTTAATGACATTAATATATTTGTGAAATCTATGAATATTGGAATTTGTGATATTCTTCTCACCATCTTCAGCCTCTGGGTAGCAGAAGCAACAGGAGGCTTTCTGTTCAGGACAGAGAGCGAGAGACACTGTCAGAGACATTATTCCAAAGACAATATACTTAAGTACAACATTTCTGTCATTTTAATAGTTTACTTAAAAAAAATATATATCATTTTGAAGAATGTTGGTAGCCAAACAGTTTGCGTTACCATTGCCTCCCATATGGACAAAAATACAGTTGAAGTCAAAGGGAAAACTGAAACTGTTTGGTTAGCAACATTCTTTAGTGTTCTGCAGAAAAACGAAAGTCATACATGTTTGGAATGACAGAACTTCTGTTTTTGGGGGTTAACTATCCCTTCTAGAGTTAAAGAACTCGAGTCACTAATCTGAGAAAGTCACATACCTGGAACTCATAGCGGTAAACTTTTATCATCCAGAAAGGTCCAAAGACTTCAGCTAAGTATGAAGCCTCATTGCTGAGAGAGAAAATCGGCAGTTAGCCTTTCGATTAATATCCCAATTACTAATAATTCAGAATTAGTTTTGACTCACCATGCAAAGAGAACACAGCAGTACATGATTGCAGCCCCAATAATGGCCACTGCATTGCCTTCATTTTGAATCTCATCCCTGCTGACTTTAGGGTAGCACACCGTCAAGTTGACCCCCTGATACTCCACTGAAAGAACACACAAAAGCTGGTATTATTCATCACACATTTATTTTGTCTTTATGTGAATTAAATTCCGGGTTCGTTTCCTACAAACGTATCATTCAGGGTTTCAGAATCATGCCCTGTAAGTTCCTGTTACATAAAAGGAATAGTTCACCCCAAAATGAAATTTTTTATAATTTACTCACTCTCATGTTGTTCCAAACCTGTATAAGTTTCTTTCTTCTGTTGAACACAAAAGAAGGTATTTTGAAGAACAAAACGGTCTCCATTGACTTCCAGACTTTAAAGAAATACTATGGAAGTCAATGGGACCATCAACTGTTTGATTACCAGCATTCTTCAAAATACCTTCTGTTATGTTCAACATGATAAAGAAACTCATACAGGTTTGGAACGACATGAGGGTGAGTAATTGATGGCAACATTTTCATTTTGGGGTGAACTATTTCTTTAACAGCAAATGCTCAGTTATTTGAAAACAGCTAATTGAAAATGACTAATTACATTAAGTGTCACATTTACACGCTCCATTTAAGAATTCTTGAGCTCATTGTTGCTGGTAGATGCTTTTCTGTGGATACTGTGTGTTATGTGTCTGAGAGAATTCCTCAGATGGGATTAAACTCCCAGCATGCCTCAGGGTGCACTTCAGTCCTTTATGAAGTCATGCAGCAAACAAAGGCTATAAAGCCGCTGATAGGGAACAAGACAGGACATAACAAACACATATACACACACAGCACCATTCACCAAATGAAAAAAGGGCAAGAAGTCAGTACACCGTTTCCAGAAGCAACAGTACCGCCATATTAATCTCACCACATGTGATATTTCAAGCCAAAAGCTCTTCATCAGACGTTACATAAATCATACTAAATCCAAAACCTGAAAAATGTAAGAATTATTCTGCAATCCTTTTACAGCAAGGGCTGCAATTCTTCTCCTCTGAACTTCAGTATAACATCTGTATTTCAAATACCCACGTAACACACCCTCAGCTTCATCTGTGTTACATGCTTGAGAGCTTTTCTATGACCTCAGTCACCAGAGCTTTTCTTTCTGGAAATCTCATTCATCTCTGTCGTATGTTAAGCATGCACCATTCATCACCTTTGCAGCGTGCCACAGTTATTCTCTGAAATTCACCACTAATGGATGAAATGATGTGAGGTGAGATGACGAACCAAGAAGGGTTTTGTGGACTCCACTGATGACTTTTTGTTAATGGCGTGGTGTGATTACAGGCAGTTTGATTAATTTTGTTGAGGGATAAATCTATTCGGTTACTCCGGTCGAGGTTTGCACGCACCACTGCACCTTCAAACATCAGATCCCTCTGTGATCTGCATTGCACTCTAGAAAGCATTTGAGAGTTTCATAAAGAGTGGAAAGTATTCAAAAAGGTCACCAATCACTCTACAAATGCCTGTCATCATTACTGTGACTGGACGGTTAGTTACTTGGCTTTATGTTGACAGGCTCACACATGCTGGATCCACGATTAGTTTCTTCCAGAACAATCAGTGTGAAGTGTTTAATGATCTTGCAAATGTCACTAAAATGCTATTTGACACATCAGCAATGTTGTGATTTGTTTAATTTAAGAATTGTTTTTTATACTTTTTATATTTTTTTAATAATTTCAGTTTTCATTTTAATTCAGGTTTTAGTGTTTTTGTTATATGCTTTTGTAATTTTAGTGATATTTTGGATTTCTATTTAGCTTTATTTACATCCCTTTTTATTGTAGTAATTTTAGCAGAACTCAAAATATACTTTCAATTAGTTCACATTTGAATTCACAATTCGGTTCTCGCTGATCTGCTCAGATGATGTCTTGTGAGGACAGCGACTGGTTCTTGTCTCAGACCTTCCCTGATTGGTCGAGGGACGAAGACGCTGCTCGTGAGCTTTTCCCCACTCTATGAGATAATGACGACTAAATACTTTGCAGTTATGGTGAGACGGAAAACATTAAATCAATAAAAATGAATATACATAGCCTAGTTTACATTGACAGGATTTATGTGTTGAGTGATTGTTGTTTCTTTATTTAGTTAAAAATGTACGTAAAAGCATCTCGGTCCAGCTCTGGAGGTGTGTTGTATGTAAATCTGTGCCCAGTGATTGGTCAGGTGTTAGCGTCAGTCTGTCATTGTCTTTAACAGCAGGTTTATTGATTCAAGCAATTTACAAAATGTTTATTTTTCATAAGGTTCATGCTGACCTGATAGGTGTTTCTTCTACCACCCAAACAACTATTTTCTATTTTCATATAATGATGATTCATATGAGAGATGATCTATTTTCATCACTCCTTTAAATCAGAAAACTTTCAACAACCCGAAAAACAAATCATCTTATTTTAGGGAAAAAAAAACATGTTAAATAAATCAGGAAAATTATATTTAAACAAACATAAGTGCATTTGAAGTGACTCATTTTGAGAAAATGGCCTTTAAAAACGTATTATAATTGCAATCTACTTACGCAAGTAGTGTATTTTGGATGTTTTCTTTACACTAGTCTGAAAGAAGACATGTTATGAGAGCAAAATAGCCCAAAATCTAAAAATGTACCAGTGCATGAAAAATAATGGTTTTGCCTGTAGTATCTTGCCTAAAGACCTGAATCTGTTTTGCATATGACAAGCATTCTTTCCGACTTACCCTTCTCTGGTGGACGGCTGGATAGAGCTGAGAAGGTCAGGTACATGACATAGCAGCAAATAATGGAAGCCTGCAGGAGTCCTGAGCGGGGCTGCTCTGAGGGGACAGCAAAACAACTTGTCAGCTTAAATGATAGTTCAATTTATGGTGCAATTGTTGTAAGAGCATTCCCACAAAACCTTTATCTTTTCATTGATTTGTTTATATCAAAACTGCTCAAATAAGCTACTGAACTATTGTTTGGGTGAGAGAACAGAAACAGATCACTAACTTTGCTGCACACAGGGAGTGACCGCAATAAAGGACATGATGGAGCAGAGGGCCAGGTTAGTCCATAGCAGGGCTTTATTCAGGTGACATCCCGCTGGGTGAGTGTAGAATTTGTACATAAAAGTGAAGGCCATGGTGGCGATGGTGTAGAAAAAGAGGGTAGCACACATGACTGCCACGTACCACCTCTTATTCTCAGCTGCACCGGTTAACCTGGAAATGAGAGAGACGGATGAGATCAGTGACGCCTCACGTCTAAATCGAAAAGAGAATTCACAACTCTATTGTGTTAAGATGATTTTCTGCCTCAAAATGGCTTGAGGTGTACTCCACAAAGATCTGGGGAAAGCTGGATGTCAGAGGGAAAATGGGGAGATTGAATGTATGAATGCGTGTTTGTATGCATGTGTATGAATAAGTGAGATAGCAGAGCGAGAAACAGGAAGGGAGTGAAGGACAGAGATTATCTAAAGCTCTAAAACTGTGGAGGGAGATATTTTATCATTCCAGATGTGACTCGGACATGAACCAAATGTGGTTCTTCATATTCTGATAATGGGTGCTTTCCTACAGTAGTTGTTGTGGGTTATTGCAGGTTTGTTTAGGGACTGTCTGTGTGAACATAGTTTCTTCACTCACCAGTTTTTATTCCACGTATGAGCGAAAGCAGTGATGAGAGTGAGTTGAATGAGGATAAAAGCAAAGCCTCCCACTACTCCAACATAATGCCAGGCTACACGAAGAGAGGAGAAAAGAGAACCGTTTCAACTAAAGTAAGAGTGAAATCAAGTGAACTGAGATTCATGGAACGCTGGGCTTAATTCTGAATCTTGAGCAAAACAAAAGTCATACATAAAACTGTTTGTCTGTAAAATGTCACACTGAATTGAACATTTTACGAAAAGCTATTTAAAAAAAAGTGTGTTCAGGTTGTCTTTCATAAATAAGGCCTTCTGAGTGAATCCCCACCATGTGCGCTAATGGAACATGTTCAGTGTGTCTACAGAGCCACCTGTTGGATTAAAATAAAACGTGCAATTCACATAATCCATACTGGCCAGAGCCATGAGCCTCTGTAATCCCATTAAGCACATAATCACTTTAAATACAGACTACTCACTACCATCTGCATGTTTTGATCGATGTACTTCCTTTCCACTTATCATATGGATGCACAATATATTGGTATCGTATTGGTTATTTTCCAATTTTAGAGATTCATTTATGGTTATCAATGTTGAATATTTAATTGTGCATTCTCATTTCCCTTATTTTTACATTTAGACCATCATATAACATATTAATAAGTTAATATTTAAAACTATTTTAATTACACAGTTAAATTCAATATTTAGCCAAACTCAAAATGAATATATATTTTTCATACTGTACATTATAATGTTGTGAATGTCTAACTTCACTTTTAGTTTTTAGCATTATTATTTGTAGTAGTATTAGTATTATTAGTATTATTTAGTCAGAGCATAATTCTGATTAATCATGACTTAATTATAGAAATGCCCATAAAACGCACTATACCGTTCAAAAGTTTGAGGTCAGTAAGATTTTGTTAATATGTTTGAAATTAGTCTCTTGTTTAAAAAAACGGTATTATTGTGAACTACTATCTAAACGACTATTTTCTATTTTTATATATTTTAAGATGTAATTTATTCTTGTGAAAGCTGAATTGTGAGCAGTCATTACTTCAGTCTACAGTGTCACATGATCTTTCAGAAATATGCAGTTATGCCATTCAAGAAAGATTTCTTATTATTATCAATGTTGAAAACAGTTGTACTTAATATATCTGACCCTGGCTGTAAAAACTACATAAAGTCATCCTTCATAAGGGTAACGAACAATTCTGTGAAAATGTAACCTTGATAACCTTAGTTAGATTGAAATCATCATCAAATTATTGGTTAAATCAAACTTCAATGCTTCTTATCTCATAATTCGATTTTGAGACTTAAGCCTGGATTGCACAGACATGGTCACATTTTCATTGAACTTTGATACATTTTATTTTCAGGACACTTCGATGAATAGAACAGCATTTATTTGAAATGGAAATCTGTAATGTCCATAAATGTTTTTGCTCACTTTTGATCAAAATAATATGTTCTTGTGTCCCCCCAAAAACCTAACCCCACACTTTTTAACTATAGTGTTATTATTGGATTTATTAGTATAAATCCCATCTTGCACATTTTGATATTGGTGCATATTATTTATCATACATGTAAGCCTTCAGAGATGATCAGCTCACCATGCAAAAAGGATTCTGTGGGAATAAAGAAGGCAGCAGCAATCATTCCAAGCATGGTGATGAACTTCAGAAACCAGAACCTAAGTGAGGATGAGGAGAATACGTGTTGTGTTAGTTTATTTATAATAATTAACTCAATAAACCTGTTAAATGGATGAGCCAATATATCATATATATTCATAGTCCAAAATCTGTTGTGGTTGGTCCTACAAGCACCTCCAAAGATCTGGTTGACCCTTGTCCATATCATGTTCTTCCTCTAAAAAACTTTTCTCAGCAACTTCCTAAGAACCTTTAACAGTCTAAAGAAGAAGAAGAAGTGCGCCTTTTTCCACTATAGAGAATCTTTTCGTGCAATGGAAAGGTTCCATGATTATTCAAGGTTCTTCATGTAACCATAGATGCCAATAAAGAACCTTTATTTTAAAGAGTGTAGGGAATAATAACACTGACCCGTTATGAATGAGGGCTCGGAAATCCTGACTAGACTTCACATCAATGAGGAAGATGGCCATCATCAAGTAGAAACAAGCTGTGCCGAAACACACCCTGTAGACGGCAGAGTAGCCCACCAGCATCCGACAGTCTCCTCCACCATGAGCCTCATCACACACCACGTTAAAGAAAGGCACCTGAGGAAGAAGGACATCTGTTATTGCGTGGCACAGCGTTTCTGTAGGGCACAGACAGCTGGCATGTGTAGATGTGTGTGTCCTGCCAAGCAGATTAGCAAAGATTTGATTGGATGAGACTACAAATGAAGCAGAGTTTGGGGTGTTTACATAAAACTAGGTTAGAATCACTGGAGTCTGTGCAACTTGTAAACAACTTACATTCTCCCTCACTGCCTCTGACACGGTCTTAGACAGCATGAGGCATGAGACAGTGCAGGCCAGGATGTGGAATAATGTGTACATGATCCGTGTGGTGGTTGATGTTTTGACGGGCGGACAGAAGGAGCAGCACAGGGAACATGGTGCCGGGCCACAGCAGCAGCATATCTAATGGAGAGAAAAGCAGACCGGTCAGGGTTTGGGATTAATCGAGTTCACTCAAAGCATCTGGATTTTTTCTGATGGATTGGGGCTGGTTTTCTGGATGACGTCCAAGCATCTTTTATCCTCAGCTAAACCCAGAAGCATAGATTGGTCTGAAACTCGGTTCCCACTGACTTTACAGATTAACAATCCATCTTTTATGAGCATATACAGGATTTGGAATGATAACGACATGTGTTTTAGTGAAAAATCTTTCAGAGATGTTTAACATGTGCTTCAATCCAATATCCTGTTGCAGTCATTCACTATTTTAAATACAGAGAAAAGCCTTCAAAATGTATAGTAATTCTCAATTGAAATGTCGAGCTATATAATGTCTAACCCATTTGCAATTGACCTTATGTTGTGTTCCAGTCCCTTTGGCCTGGAGGATTTTCTTTTTCATGATAGTACTAGTTAGTGTTATCACACTGGACTAACACTTATTGACTTTGCTCACACATGATATAACTTCCCAAACATTTTTTGATAATATTTGTACTTTTTTTGTGATTTCTCTCGTTGAATCACTTGTGGTGTTCCCGATCAAGAAACGACCGACTTACAAAAGTTATTTTACAAATTTCTTGTTACGGTATATTCTTACCAAATATTGGATTTAATTGGCAACCTGTTTTTTTTTCTATTAGCATAGATTTTGTATTTCTCTTTGGAATTGATTTTAGGCCTCATGATCTGAGTTTATGCACCTCAGTTTTAGAGTGAACTTGGCCTAAATTGTACACAATGTTCACTCCAAAACTGAGGTGCAGATTAATAGGATTTGGTGATAATCTAGCATAGTGAGAGATTTACAAGCTTTTTTTTAAAGGACGGCCATTTTTGACCAGGAACATCAAATTAGGTGATGCATTTTTCTTTTTAAAACAGCACAAGGGATGATCCACCCGATTTGTATATTCTACCAGTACTCCCCCTCATGATGTTCAAAACCTGTATGGCTTTCCTTCTTCTCAGAAACACAGGTCTAAACAGGTATTTAGAAAAATGTATCAGTGTTCAATTGTTCATGCAACGAATGTCAATGAAGGACCAGCGTTGTTTTGGACCTCACTGACTTCACTGTGTGGACAAAAACAGAAACATTCTTCAAAATACCTTCTTTTATGTTCCACGGAAGAAAAAGAGTTAAACAGGTTTGGAATGACATGAAAGTAAGTAAATGATCGAGACATTTTATTTGACATATGGCTGTTTAGAAACAAAACCCTCAGGTGCAATTATTAAATAAAGCAAATTCATTTGAAGGACAGCAGAATATTTGTGGCCTAATTTACCATGACTCAGTATATTGGTACCAGCTGGAAGATTAGATTTTTTCCTTTATAGAAATTGTTTAACAAAAATTGCACAAAAGTTCAAAGACGTGATCAGTGAATCTCACATCTCAAAGAAAAAACTAGACAAAAACAACTTAACTGTGTTGAGTATACAAACAATTAATCTACCCTTAATTACAAGTCATTTCATTATTAACTAAACGAAATAGGGCTACCCATGTTTTATCATTAATTTATTTTATAAATGTTCATTTATATATATATATATATATATAACATGTCTAAAAGTTCACTGATGGTGCATCACTGCATTGTACTTAAAATTAACTTAAGACAAGCTGTCTAATTACTATAGAACTCAAACTGCTCTTAATAAATCAGTGGCAATATTCCTACAGCCAGTGAATGAGGACGATAACACACTGACTCTTAAAGCTCACGATGATAGAATGAATCATCCATCCTCTTAATTACATTTGACAGCACTTTCCATGATGTCTGTGTGTTTCTGTTGAGAGAGGATTTTTACCTTCACATACCAAAACAACAACAACTGACCAAATAACTTTAACAGTGCAATACAAATAATAGTCATCTAAAACAGTTGTGCAATTAAAGTTTAAAAGTGGATTGTTCTATTCAGAATCTGGTGATTGAGCAGAACCACTACTTACTTAAATAGAGTTGTTCAAACTAAAATGCACTAATGCAGGGTTAAATAGTGATACAATAAAATAAATGAAATGAGCTGAGGACTAAGAACATAAAGCCAGAGCATTACGACACACTGTCACTTCACAAGCTTTTCAATATTTTCTTTTCAGTAATCCAACTGTTTTCTAAAGCCACAGCCAAAACCTCTGAAAATCCAGTGACTGAAAATGTACTAGTGATATGATAAATTACATAAGAAACAGACAGGTTCCTTATGTCTATCATTCATCATAAATTATATTCCAGTTCTAAATTCTACAACGGCAGATTAGATTTGAAAGCTTTTCTTGTGTTTCAGTGATCAGAGATCTCTGAGAAAAAATTACAATCATCTGACAAACCTGACATGTCATTCTCTCTCTCTCTCTCTCACCTGATAAGCCACCATGTTCAGGAAATAGTTGTAGACACCGCCGTGGTGTAAAGCTTGAGAAGTCGACATGGCTTCTTATTTCTCAAGGACGATTAGTCATTAAAACAAGACCTCCAGAAAAAAATACTGGAGAAAATATAATAAATAAAAAAGTATATAGGCTACTATAACCAGCCAGGGTCAGGACACTTTAATATATGCAGGAGCTCCTCAGCTTTACAGGAAAGAGTCCTCAGCTAGTTTCTCCTGCAGGTGTAGTTCCACGGATCCCCAAATGCACGCCCTCATTTCGCTCTCGTGGGAATATGTTCCCATATCCTATACATGCAGCCTGTGGCATCGAGTGGTGCCAGGAGAGTGTGTGAGCAAGGGTGGATGATGCCCGGTTGCCCTCCCTCCGGTCGCCTGTACTCACCCAGTGAGATTAGGCAACAAGAGCAGCGGGAGGAGGGGGCAGGTTCTATGTGTTGTCCCATCTGTCCCTCCCTTCCCCCTCGCTCCAGAGCACCGTCACACGCAATAAGATTGCTACAGGGTCCTAATCGCTTTAGGGCAAAATAATGTAATCACTTGCGATTTTGTGACTTCTCTTTCAAAGTAGACATACCTTTGGATCCCCTTTTGGCTAAGAGGCCAAAAGTAACTTACTTTTTAAAGACGCCTCTGGTCATTATGCTTTTGACCCAGAAAATGAGGGATGCAAATGAAGCGAGTGTTTGGAGGAATGCACAGGAAAAGTGGCACAGGTCCAGTCCTGCATTTTTTGCATACATTGACCATACAAAAAAGCCTAGCGTAAAATGGGGATACAATTCACCAAACTTCACATACTAAATCTTCACAATTATTTCAGTAGTTATATTGAAGTGGATAAGCATCATATATGTAACAGTGTGTCATGTCTCTGTAGTGTTATGAGTTGTTATCGTGCAGAGCGGCCGGTGGCTCTATATTTAGGTCAGTGTGTGTGTGTGAGGATGTGTACTGGGATTATCCTGGAGTTTTTAGTCCTCGTCTCAGCCTGGGTGACCTTCTCTCTCCAGAAGAACGACACACTAATCCAGACGACAAGGGTCTGGCAAACACAGGCCCACTTGAATCATTAGCCTTCAGCATCATTCGTACATGACTGTTGTGATGTTGATTCAGAAATCACACTTGAAATCACTCAAATCTAGAAATTGTTGTCATTTAACTCACCCTGTCATTACAACCCTGTATGACTTTCACATTTCTTTTGTGGAACCCAAAATAATATATTCTACAGAAAGTTATGGTCCAAAAAACACTGGACTACACTGACTTTCATTGCATTTTTCACAATATCTTCTGGTTACATTTTTTAAGGTGATGCCGTTACAGTGTAAGTACACAAATAAGTACTGAGTAACACTAAAAAAAGAAAACTTTTTTTCTTGTTATATATCTTCAAATGGCAAAGGATAATGACAGAGAATCTTCTCAGAACTTCAGCTTTCAGAGCGTTCTGGCAAGGTTTTCTAGAGTTCTTCCAGTCATATTAATAGAAGTTATTTGTTCAAAAAATGATCTTTATACATTGTTCATTTAATTTTTTTTTCTCCTGGAATATTTTAGTTTTATCCTTGACATGTCATAGTTCCAAACATATGGTGCTCAAGCACGAGGCACCGAAAAAGGTGCAAGACTCAAAGCAACTGTCAAAGATGTCCATCTAGTGCATTTTTACCTAGAAAATCTAAAAAGCAGCGTAGTGAAAACAACAACAACAACACTGTTGAGTGTGACAGTCACCTGTATAAAGATGTTCCAATCAACTAATGCTCTGAAGGTCTGGTGCGGTAATTTGATATATGTGTTAATGTCCCTGAAAACCCAGCAAGGAAATGAATAGTGGATGTACAGTCAAAGCAGAACTGCAGGTGAACAGAAGCTTTTCAAGTGACTGTTTGAGTTCATTGTTGTTTAAGTACATCTCTCAGTACAGACTCTGTGTACTATTTCAATCTGGAAAGAACTTTTCAGAGTATTGACAGTTCCACAGAGTTATGTGGCCAAAACCTTGCTAGACACAATATCATTACATAACACTGTTTGTGGGATGCAGCTATCAGAGTGGCAGCACATTACAGCACGGGCATTGCATTTGTGTCTCTTAAGAAGAGGAAAAGTCTCTGAAATAGGTTAAGAGAGGAATACATTTGCCTGTTTGTGTAACTAACGTTCTGCTTTATGAATCAGTGTTATTTGTTCTAAATAAGTGCATAAAAACGCATTACTAGGAACCGAGAGTTTAATTTAGCAGCTTTAATCCTTGTTTAGCTAAATCACACAGACATGAACTTTTCTAAACCAATTAGAGTCTTTTAAAGTATACAAAGTGTATACTCCTCGATGAACCTCTAACCTCTCTCTCAGAGTGAAACTCCCAGAATGACTGGAGGTCTTTTCACTCAATAATTGGGGGCCTTGAGTGAGAGAGGGACACTAGCACACTGTTCGAACAAAAGCACGGCTGACAACATACAATGCAAATCACTCGGCTAGGCCCATGAGAAACATTTGATCTGTGTTCTTTCATGGGCTTTAGAATAAGTGATGGGAAACATTCATCCACAGACACGCACGCACACACACACACACACACACACACACACACACACACACACACACACACACACACACACACACACACACACACATGGTTCTGCAATCTGGTCTTTAAGAAAATTAAAGTTTATATGCATGCAATGACCAACAAATAGGGTTCTAGCTGCTTGTGTTATTAGATCAAAAGATGATGTTAAATGTTGTCACTACATTAACTTTTAGTATTTTAGCGTTTTTTTCAAAACCTTTACTTGCCACACAATTTCTGAAACCTGACACTCAAACACCAGAAGCACACACAAATCTGCAAAACCATACACTAATTCTCTGCCTTTGACTCTTTATGCAAAACACAACACACAATTCTCTATGTAACACAAAAATCTAACAGGAGTTAATATTATGGCAAAGGTGTTTGCTTTTGAGATGTGTTTGGGATATTTTCATTATCTAGTTTCATTTTGCAAGAGATGTGAGGCATTCTGCATTCTGTGTGTGCAATTCTTATTGTGTGTAAAGTTTTGAAAAAACGAGGCAAGCTTTTGAAAATGTTGCTGTTGAAAAGAAAACTGTAAAAAGAGAAACATATTTCATCACATCTGATTCAAAACATCATGTGATGGAAACATGAAAACCACAAGGAGATAAACAGCTTACTCTAAATAAATAAATGCTTTGCAAAAATGACTGTAGAAAATATAATAAATAAAAGACAACACAATAAATGTACAGAACAAATATGTTTAGTAATAATAATAATAATCTTAAAGGAATGTATTGTTTATTCCCTTCCAAATTCTGTCATCATATGAGTCTAAAAAAGTCTTAATTCATCATTCCACAAATTAAGTTCTTAAAAAGGTCTTAAATTGGAGCAGAAAGTCATGAAATCTTTTAGTCACAGTCACAATATTAAATGTTGCTTTCACAGCAAAAAATTGACATCTTCCTCAGTATTTCTGTTTTCATTAAAAATATCTACAAATTACTCTTATATGAATATACATTTACTTGAAATGCAAAATGAAGATATGAAGTTTTCTTATGAGACATTTAACAAAATTGAGTTTATACTTAAAAAACAAGAAACAAATATCTATCAACGAGATATGACAACTTGTTTCCCTTTGAATTAAGCATATTTTATAAACCCCATTGGCAGATATTTGTTCTTATTTTAATCGTATCACAGTTTCTCAAAAATATTGCATCTGATTTAAGAATCTTTAGACATTTGCAATGGAAAACAAGACTGAGGAAAACATTGCTTTTGCAGTGTGATGAGAATCTACTTGACAGTTTTTTTAACTGCTTACACACATTTTCAAAACCTTGCCTCTTTTTTCAAAACTTTACACACAAATCCAAGAATGGCACACAAAAATGCAGAATGCCTCCCATCTCTTGCAAAATGAAGCACTGCATTCAAGATATCACAAACACATCTGCAAACACCTTTGCCATAATATTAATTCCTGTTCGATTGTTGTGTTACATAGAGAATTGTGTGTTTTGCATAAAGTGTTTTATGAAATTGAAAAGGCAGAGAATTAGTGTATGGTTTTGCAGATTTGGTGTGTGCTTCTGGTGTTTGAGTGTCAGGTTTCAGAAATTGTGTGACAAGTAAAGGTTTAGTGTGTAAGCAGTTAAGCAGTAAGTTTGTTCCATATTCCAGTGATTTTATTTTTTATTAAGTAAAAATGTATGGAGATATGTTGAAGGCTGTATTTTTTAACTTTGATGTGTTGCTAATAGAACTCATTGTCAGCTCTTTAGACATTTACATTTGCATAATTTTGCATACAGTGTTCCCTTTAATTTTCTCTACGTGCCCTCTTCATCTACTGACTAATGTAACAGCAACAACTCAATCCCATTCTCACTGAAGCGTGCTGCCCAACTAAATAAAAAATCGAGCTAGGTCAATCTCTAAATGCTAAAGCTCACACAGTGCTACCATCACATGCAGGAAAGCTTACTTGGGCCCAGCAACAGCAACAGCAACAACACATCACTTCCCAGTGATCCGGCTGTCAGAGGAAATCTCCAAGTCCAGCGGCTGTCAGAGATCAATCGTACAGTAGAATAAATAGACTGGTAATGATAATGACGGGGAAAGGCTTCTTATGAAACCTTTGTAACATCCCTCAGAGATGGTAAACATACTCTAGTGAGAAGAGCAGGTGCTGCACTTCAGGTGTGCTCTGAAAAGGCTTGCTTTTTTGTTAAGCTGATTATGAGTCGAGGAGGAGGTAGAAAACCCATCGTGGAAGAGAAAGGCACATAGTAACAGACTAACACTGTAGTAGTGTCTGTCAAGCTGGTAAACCTATTAAGGGATAAAATAGTTACGGGAAAGCTTTTGATTAGAGCCCTTCTGAACCCATAAACAACATTGTCCAAAAGTGAATTTGCACGTTTTTTATTATTTATTATTATTAATGCATATTTTTTATTATTAAATAAAAACATTGTCAGACCTTCAGCCTTGTGATTGTAATAAAATCAACTATTCACTCAACATTTTTTTTTTCTGAGATTACAAAAATGTAAATTTCTCTGAAATGCTCAATATTGTATATGCACACTACCCGTCAAAAGATGATCTTTAAAATGTTTTCATTTAAATGCCAGCATACTTGGACACCTCTATATTGATTTCTAAAAAAAATTATAAATCCCAGAATGAATTTGGTTGAGACGAGAGAAAGAGAATTAGCGCTGTCTTATAGTTTTAATGACTTGACTATTTTAACAGCCTCTCGCTCTTTACCTGAAGGTGGACAGGGCTCGAGCAATGGTTTCCCATCATGTCATGTGTTTAAAAAAATCTTCTTATTTATTATTAACCCATGTAGAAATTTACATTTTAGAGAGTATTACAGAATATTATTATGTTATATTAATTTCTGTGACTAGGATATAGGGTTTATTTTTGGGCAAATTCATTTTTATTTTTATTTGGGGGGGGGGGGGGGGGGTCGTCATGTTTGTCATGTGACACACAGTAAAGGGCTTTTTAGCCTATTTATTTTCATTTTCCCTTTTTATTCGAAATAATCCCAAAAGTGTTAACTAAATATATCGATTTTCATATATCGATCATTTTGCACCTTACAGATTTTTTTCAGCTGCTTACACACAAAACCTTTACTTGTCACATCATTTCTGAAACCTGACACTCAAACACCAGAAGCACACACCAAATCTGCAAAACCAAACACGAATTATCTGCCTTTTTTACTCGGTTTTCAATTTCATAAAACACTTTTTGCAAACACAACAATAATGTAACAGGAATTCATATTATGGCAAAGGTTTTTTGAGATGTGTTTGTGATATCTTGAATGCTTAATTTAGCAAGAGATGTGAGGCATTTTGCATTAATTTCATCTGAATATCAACAGTTGTTTGTCAGATTTAAGCAAAAAAAGTTTTGAGGTTAATTGATCTTATATTGGAAAGCAGTGATCTATTTGAAAGTGTTTTTTTTGTTACATATCTCTCTAACTGGGATTCTGCTTTGTCTGTCACTGGTTATTCAGTTGGTCAATTATCAAAATAACGTTTTAATAGAATAGTTGATTTAGTATTTTACATTATTTTCACTTAAAAAATGTAAATATTAATAAGAATGATTTAGAAGTCATCGTATCCCTCTTTTAATATTTTACATTTTGTGCTATAACATCTAAATTAGGAAGTATTCACATTGGCTGATGCATAATATTGTATCTAAATATTTTACAGCTTAAAAGTAAATTTGACATGTTTCTTATTGTATTTAGTTTAACCCGTGACCTCTCTGGTGTGTTACGTGAATCTCAGTCCGGGTGTTTCCATCACTGTTTTGCGTTCCGGCGGCTTGAACAAGCAAACATGGCGGCTGAGGGAGATGTGGATCTGGACCTGGAGGCTGAGGAGAACTGTACGGGGAAACCGACAGAAAAGCCCCGAAAACATGATAGTGGAGCTGCTGACTTGGAAAGGGTTACCGACTATGCGGAGGAAAAAGGAAATATCCAGCTCGAATTTGGAAACGGTGAGTTAATATACGTATCAGAAGCGGACGAAGCTAGTCTGGGTAACGCCGAGTAACCATGTGCGGCAGGAGTGGACACTAGATTTCTATCACATAACTATGAGGCGTCCTCTAGAAACACAATATTAAAACGCCATAATAACGTTTTAATAGTGTGATGTTTAAGCAGTGTACTGATCAGCCGGTTAGCTAAGTGAGCACTCAAGAGAGATTGTTTAAGCTCTCAATGTTCATTTATCTCGCCACCTAACCTGTATAGAAGCTAAAGCCCGAGAACATTCGCCAGTGAACGCTGTCATTTCAGAGTACATCTAGATATGAATGCTGCATTTTATATCATTGTAAAAGGTGTGATTCATGTTTTTGATGTGTGTCTTTGAAGGCCATGTCCGTGATTGGAGACAGAAGATCCAGAGAACAAAAGGCGAAACAGGAAAGGTAAAACAAATAGTTTTATTACAACCAGCAGCTATATGTCTGTGGTTAAATGATCATCACGACAATACTCATCTCGATCACTTCCACAGAGAAAAAGAACTAGCCAAAGTAACAATAAAGAAGGAAGACGTGGAGCTCATTGTAAGTATACAAAAGTGCATTTTCATGCTAGATTCATAAATGTTTATTTTGACATGGGACTCAATGGTTATGCTGACGTCTTCCTGACAGATGGGAGAGATGGAGATTTCACGAGCAGTGGCGGAGCGCAGTCTGAGAGAACACATGGGCAATGTGGTGGAGGCATTGATTGCACTGACCAACTGAGTGCTTTGAGATGTATGGACACATTGGACTGCCTTTTTCCTGCTTGTGATGACCCTCTCCTTTTCACACTGTACTTATTCTGTAATAAAAGGAACCTTTTTTAAACAGTCATTACCAGTACAACTTACCTCTTTGCATTTATTAGAAACTCTGACCCTCTTTTTAATAATGGATTCCAGATAAACCAATACGATCCGTGTCATAGTAATTTATTACCACAAAACAAAAAGGTCAATTTTTTTCCCATTAGAAACGGTGGAACTAGCCTTAGAATTCTACACACACACAAAAATGCAATGTGTAGAAGTATACAATTGAAATGCAATAAAGATTTCATGTCTTCGTTATGAGGTTTCTTTAACATTAGCAAAAGACGCTAGTAAAACAAAGGTGATGAGGGAAAAGCAGTTTAAAAGTGTCCTTGTTTGAGCTGATTTGCTCTTCTACCATCAATAAGACTATGTCTTCCTCTTGTTCACTGTTGGCCGATCGAACACGTCTCTCACGCCCCCTGCCTTCTGTTTGAAGAACTTGCTGTTCTGAGCGCTCTCCTGAGCCCAGGCAGAATCAAATGAAGTGGTGTCCTGATCCACCAGATGTGTGTATTTTGTACGTCCGGAACGTCCAAAGTTTTTGACCTACAAAGCACATTGAATAATTAGTCATATTAGTGTTAAACATGGATGCTAGACTACTTACACTTAAGGTGAAGGAGTAAATTTGCCAGAACGGGTTCTCAACTCCACTTTCCTCTCAATCATGGCCATGAATTAAGACTTGTTTCCCCAAAATATTTAAACATTTGCCACTATTTTCAAAAACAAGTTCTTATTTAATGGCCATGAAAAAGAAAAGCATGCAATGAAAACGTTGCTTCCATATAATCAACCACCCATATATTGAATGTTATCTTTTTCGATAATCCGTTACATGCAGATGTACATCATAAAACAGAAGCAAGGATCTGCAGCTAAGTCTTTTCCAATTTGAGCAATTTGAGCAATCATCTGATTTTAGTCTCAAAATGCAATTTCCAAAATATGATTTTGAGATTTTAACATTGTAAGCTTTGAAAAACAAACCCAACAACACCAAAAAACAAACTGATTTGAAGAATTAAACCATAGAGCTCGGTAGAGGTGGGCGATATACACGAGCGAAACAACTCATTCCGCTATTATATGCACGCTCGGTCTTAGAGGTGTGCGCACATCAAGACGGTTCTGAACGCAGGAGTATTGAATACTCAGATTTATAGGCCTTGAACGATTGAATACACGCACTCGTATGTGTCAAATGACCCATCTTTGCAAGTGAAAGCAAACAGCGGAGAAAGAAAAACACATGTGTAACAGTATATTGGATCCAGGCAGCTCTTAAAGTGACAGCAGTCTAATATTCCTGCTGTCTGCCATTCATGTTCATCAAACAACAAAAGATCTCACTGCTCTTGAATAAATCCCTTTTATAACTTTAATAAAAATAAATATTTTTACACAGTGAAGAATATGCAGTTTTCATACATTTGCTTACTTTATACAATGTAGTTTTTTTTGTTTTTTTTACTTGTAATTAGTGTTATTTTTTATTTAAATCACTGGCTGTTTGTTTTCAGTGAGCTTGAGTTTTTCTACTTTTTTAAATTTATGCTAGTATTAACTTTTTGTGATATTGACACTGGCGACAAAAATTATGACATTTTTCTACAGTATCAAAAAAGACCTTATTTAAAGCAAAAATAACTATATCATGATGCATATTGTTACCATGAAATAAATCGCACATATCCTGATATAAGATTGTGGTCTTATTGCCCACCCATACAACTCGGCATCGATGTCAAGACCAATGCGATGAATTCAAATAGATGGCACTGACCTGCATGACTTTAGGTAAGATTGTTTTGTTGAAATGGTCCTCAAGAGTTGGAGCACTGAAGTCTCTCCTATAGACATCTTGCTCTTCATCCTGCAGAAAAGATCTTATATTTTACATCAAGAACAGATTGTGATCAGGTAATGATGATCTGCTCATTACTCACCAGGAAGAAAGCTCCTCTGTGATAGTACTTCTGCAGAAACTTGTATTTGCCCTTTGATGCTTTGTTGGTGACGACTTTTCCATTTGTCCGCAGTTCTGCTCTACGCTCTTCCTCGGTAAGAGTGCGAAACCTCTCGATGTCTGCTTTCTCTTTCTCGATTCTGTAATTTAAGTAAAAGCCATGTGGGGTTATCATGAGTTACTACTGTGAAACAAAACAGTTTCTGCAAAAATGATGAGCACTCACGCTTCTCTGTCTTCTCGGTCCCTCTTAATACGCTTCAGTTCCCTCACTTTCCAGGCCTCATACTCCTCCTCCTCATTTTCTCCATCGGTGTCCAGAGCATCAAGAGCAGCTAGGCTACGTTTGTTCTCCTCATACTCTTTCTTGGCCTCCTCCTCTACGATCTTCAGGGTGTAGCGCCGCCTCTCTTCAACCTGTTTTTTGGCCTCGATGTCCAGCTCTTTTTGTTTCTGCTCCTCTGCTTCTCGTTCTGCAACGGTCACTCTGTCCTTCCTGGGAAGCCATAATGATGAGAAATTATTTCAATTGCAGTGTTTATCAGTGTTTTTTTAAAATTGCAGTTCTCATTTTAATATTTAGTACCCACAAAATGGGTTAATGAGTTGTTAAATAAGACAAAACGGACAAATTTTTTTTATTATTTACTTTTACTACTACATATTCGTCAACAACTTATCAGATAAGAAACATTTTTAAAAAACATTGGCATTTGCTGTTCTTGGACACGGAGTTGAGTCATCTTTTTTCGATATCCTCCGATGATTGTAAATAAGCGGTCCAAAAACTTAAGAGATGTTTCGGTACATGTCCTATATCTCAAATATACAGAAGGGAAATTATCGGTGCGGTAACTGTGGACAGTGTAATAATACATTCAAAACTGCGGTTTTTGTCATCCAAGAACAGGTCGAAAATATTAAATTAGCCGTCATTACATGTGCTTCAACCCATGTTGTGTATCTTATTCGATGTCCATGTGGGAAAAACATCTCGACAATCGAAACAGAGGATCAGTGAACATAAGAGCTCCATACGGAGAAAATATATGAATTATCCAGTCGCTGCTTAATTATGACTTGTCCTCCCTACGCTTTTTGGGGATCGAAAAGGTGTCGGTTCCACCGCGTGGAGGTGATATTGAAACTCTTTTATTGAGACGTGAATTGTGACTTTGCAAACCTCATCACCCTTGGGGTTAAATGATGAAGCATTATTTAATGTAATGTTGTAGGGTGTTTTTATTGTATTGTATTTTTGAGTGTCTGCTTGATTGTGAAGAGATGATATTGTAACCTTGTTTAGATATTAATTGTCTGACATCGTGACTTTACAAACATGATTTATTTATAAATAAGGGAACATCGTTTATTGGTAATATTGAAAAGTATTTTTATTGGATATTTGAGTCCGTGTTAGTCATGGCGTATGAGTTGGTGATTGGTCCACATGTAGTGTCGATTACATTCATTGGTGGTGACTGTTTTTAAATGTCTTGTTTGTAATAGAATACATATGCTTGATGAACGTCAGTGGACAGAAGCATCTTTGTTTTTTGTAATAACACATTTCTATATTCTATATATAAATAAATATATTTATATTTATGGACTGATAGTGTGTGGGAAATTATTTTTTATTAATATTTAGTACCAAACAGTTGCTGGTAGCATTGAGTTCCACAGTATAGGAAAAATATGATGCAAGTCAGTAGCTACCAGCAACTGCTGTGTCAACCATCATCACTCTTCAAAATATCTTCTTTTGTGTTTAACAGAAGGAAAAAATTAATACAGAATTGTAACAAATGAACTAAATTCATTTTTGGATGAACTGTCGCTTTAAGGTTAATTTATGTTTGAGAAACTCACTTGCGGATAAACACGGGTTTTAACCGAGGCTCAGCTTCATCCTCGCTGTCTGTGTATTCCTCGTACTCGGACTCTGACTCAGATTCAGCACCAGACTTCCTCTCCTCCTCCACCTCCATGATCTCCATTTCCTCATTCTTCCTCTCTTGTGCACGCTGACGCATCATTGCTCTCCTCCTCTCAATTTCCTATACAGAAGACATTTACATTTATGCATTTAGCAGACGCTTTTATCCAAAGTGACTCACAGTGCATTCAGTATGTGTGTTCCCTGGGAATTGAACCTGCAACCTTTTGCGCTGCTAACGCAATGCTCTAACACTGAGCTACAGGAACAGTCAAGACATAACACCAGTTATTTGTGAATAATTATTTGCTTTTCCTAAATGTTTTGTTCAAGTGACCCACTTCATCATCGACTTCCTCCTCCTCTTCATCTTCGCTGCTCTCCTCTCGCTCAGGGTGCCACGTTCCTTCATCCGAGTCCTCGCTGCTTTGAGCAATCAGCTCTGGCTCTGCTATCTGCCTGTGTCTCGCAAGCCTGTGAAAGACAATAGTGCATTCCACATTAACCCCACCAGATCCCTTGAACAACAGTAATAGATTTATAAAAATTGTATTGCACTGATTGATAGGCTTAACCTTTCTTCAGCATCTTCGGTCACTCGATTCATGAGACGTCGAAGACGAGGATCAGATTTTTCCTCCTCTTCAACTTCCATCTCTGGTTCAGCCTCTTTGCCCTTCTTAACAAACTGGAAGTCCTCCTCTTCTTCATCGGAGGACTCCATCGGGGCATAGTCTGGACGCTTACCCGACACATATCGCTTCACCTTCACTTTCTCCATAGAAATTTCACCTGAAGTTAAATAAAAACAAAACATTGATAGTGTCATAAGTTTTACTACAGAAAGCAGGTGTTACATTTTTTTCAAATTATGAATAATTAAGCTCTCAACCTGCTCAAATTAATATAGGCTTTGCCCGAGCACTGTTAGAAGCTTTCAGAACGTTGTCATTTTAATTTTATCATAATTGAATAACCACTGTGGTGGTTTATTGTTGCAGAGTTACCAAGTCTTGTAGTCATACAGGTTTACAGTAGAAAAAAATAACTATAACTTACACAGTTATAGTATTTTTTCTACAGTAACTGTGTGGAAACTACACATGTAACGTTACATGTATCAGTTTGACTACATGTGATTAGTTTTAAGTTTACCAATAATTAAGTTTACCAATAATTTCATGTTTTTTTACTGCATAATATTGCACACTCGCACGAATCGTGAAGTCAACACATGCTAACAGTCAAAGCTAACTAGCGTTAAGTGTTTCTCAAACAAATACCTTTTTCATTGCGGATCGGCACGGCTCCTGCCGTCGACTGAATTGGCGGCTGCTTGGCATTTAATGCGTTTGGTCCTGACATTTTGGACAGTTCACGCGGACCCCTTTACACTCGAAAACAACACAATCGCTGAAAGTCTCCGTGAAGATCCTGTTTACAGTCCTTTATCAGCTAACATGGACGTCCCGGAAACTGTACGCCAATAGGAAACCGCACGAAAACTAGTCCCAGGAAACACTGACCTATTAAGTAGTTCCTACCTTTAATTGCACTTTTATAATTCAACACGTTATTTGTTTGTCCTGTCCTTCCCTTTTGGCGATAAACTGTCAGTGGAATAACAGTAATCCGGTAAAAGAGCAGTATATTCTAAAATCATTACTATTATTATGAAAACAGCATGTTTTCTACGTTCTAAAATCATAAATGAATAGGCCTATTTATCAGAATCAGAATGAGCTTTATTGGCCAGGTATGTTTAATACACATACGATGAGTTTGTTATAGTGACAGAAGCTTCACAGTGCAACATAATGACGGGACAGGACAGGACCGAGACAACAAAAGAACAATATACAAATGGGCAATGTACAAAATAACAAAAACACAATATACAATACAGACAATTATGTGTGTACAGGTCTGGCATGTGCAAATTTGAAAAGAAAAAATAAGTATGTGTGATGATGAATAAATAATGTATAATAGTGTTATCAGAGGTGTAAAATACTTGAGTAATTTTACTTGATTACTCAAGTGTTATTTTGGGGGATTTTTACTTTATTCAAGTACAATTTAAACTGACTACTTGAACTTTTACTTGATTACATTGCTGAAGAAAAACGTTTTACTCCTTACAATTTTATTTCAACTTAAAAATTACATTACATTTTTATTTACCTTAGGCACATTAAATATGGTAAACGGAAGCTCAAACATGCATGCTTGACGTGAGAACCAATGATCATTGTTTTCACGCATCAAGTACACACAGTTCTACTTCAGTTATGACATTCATCAGGTAAATGTCTGGGTGCAAAAGTTGACCATCAAATCTGAGGAAGCATGTTGAGGTAGCAAAGTTGTGTTTTCCCCCCAAAAAGTTTATTCATTATTCTTTCTGTTTGATGGTCGTGGATGAATGGCACAACACTGGGCCTCAGGATCTCGTCACGGTATCTCTGTGCATTCAAAATACCATCAATAAAATGCACCTGTGTTCGTTGTCCATAACATACGCCTGCCCATACCATAACCCCACCGCCACCATGGGCCACTCGATCCACAACGTTGACATCAGCAAACCGCTCACCCACACGACGCCATACACGCTGTCTGCCATCTGCCCTGTACAGTGAAAACCAGGATTCATCCGTGAAGAGAACACCTCTCCAAAGTGCCAGACACCATCGAATGTGAGCATTTGCCCACTCAAGTCGGTTACGACGACGAACTGCAGTCAGGTCGAGACCCCGATGAGGACGACGAGCATGCAGATGAGCTTCCCTGAGACGGTTTCTGACAGTTTGTGCAGAAATTATTTGGTTATGCAAACCGATTGTTGCAGCAGCTGTCCGGGTGGCTGGTCTCAGACGATCTTGGAGGTGAAGATGCTGGATGTGGAGGTCCTGGGCTGGTGTGGATACACATGGTCTGCAGTTGTGAGGCCGGTTGGATTGTACTCTCTGAAATGCCTTTGGAGACAGCTTATGGCAGAGAAATTAACATTCAGTTCACGGGCAACAGCTCTGGTGGACATTCCTGCAGTCAGCATGCCAATTGCACGCTCCCTCAAAACTTGCGACATCTGTGGCATTGTGCTGTGTGATAAAACTGCACATTTTAGAGTGGAATTTTATTGTGGCCAGCCTAAGGCACACCTGTGCAATAATCATGCTGTCTAATCAGCATCTTGATATGCCACACCTGTGAGGTGGATGGATTATCTCAGTAAAGAAGTGCTCACTAACACAGATTTAGACAGATTTGTGAACAATATTTGAGAGAAATAGGCCTTTTGTGTACATAGAAAAAGTCTTAGATCTTTGAGTTCAGCTCATGAAAAATGGGGGCAAAAACAAAAGTGTTGCATTTATAATTTTGTTCAGTGTATATATATATACATTGGGGCAAATGAGTATTTGATACAATGCCGATTTTTCAAGGTTTCCCACTTACAAAGAATGGAGAGAGATTGGTAATTTTCATCGTAGTCACACCTCAACTGTGAGAAAGAATCTAAAAAAAAATCCAGAAAATCACATTGTATGATTTTTTTAAATAATGAATTTCCATTTTATTGCATGAAATAAGTATTTGATACAATAGAAAAATAGAACTTAATATTTGGTACAGAAACCTTTGTTTACAATTACAGAGGTCAGACATTTCCTGTAGTTCTTGACCAGGTTTGCACACACTGCAGCAGGGATTTTGGCCCAGCAGGTTTTGGGGCTGTCGCTGGGCAACACAGAGTTTCAGCTTCCTTCATAGATTTTCTATTGGGTTAAAGTCTGGAGACTGGCTAGGCCACTCCAGGACCTTGAAATGCTTCTTACGGAGCCACTCCTTAGTTGCCCTTGCTGTGTGTTTGGGGTCATTGTCATGCTGGAAGACCCAGCCACGACCCATCTTCAATGCTCTTACTGAGGGAAGGAGGTTGTTGGCCAAAATCTTGCGATGCATGAACCCCATCCATCCTCTCCTCAATACGGTGCAGTCGTCCTGTCCCCTTTGCAGGAAAAAGCATGATGTTCCCACCCCCATGCTTCACGGTTGGGATGGTGTTCTTGGGATTGTACTCATCCTTCTTCCTCCAAACATGGCGTGTGGAGTTTATACCAAAAAGTTATATTTTGGTCTCATCTGACCACATGACCTTCTCCCATGCCTCCTCTGGATCATCCAGATGGTCTTTGGCAAACTTCAGACGGGCCTGGACATGTGCTGGCTTGAGCAGGGGGACCTTGCGTGCGCTGCAGGATTTTAATCCATGACGGTGTAGTGTGTTACTAATGGTAACCGTTGAGACTGTGGTCCCAGCTCTCTTCAGGTCATTGACCAGGTCCTCCCGTGTAGTTCTAGGCTGATCCCTCACCTTTCTCAGGATCATTGATACGCCACGATGCGAGATCTTGCATGGAGCCCCAGTCCGAGGGAGATTGACAGTCATCTCGAATTTCTTCCATTTTCTAATAATTGCACCAACAGTTGTTGCCTTCTCACCAAGCTGTTTGCCTATTGTCCTGTAGCCCATCCCAGCCTTGTGCAGGTCTACAATTTTGTCCCTAGTGTCCTTAGACAGCTCTTTGGTCTTGCCCATAGTGGAGAGGTTGGAGTCTGATTGATTGAGTGTGTGAACAGGTTTCTTTTATACAGGTATTGAGTTCAAACAGGTGCAATTAATACAGGTAATGAGTGGAGGATAGGAGAGCTTTTTAAAGACAAACTAACAGATCTGTGAGAGCCAGAATTGTTGCTGGTTGGTAGGTGATCAAATACTTATTTCATGCAATAAAATGGAAGATAATTATTTCAAAATCATACAATGTGATTTTCTGGATTTTTTTTAGATTCTGTCTCATAGTTGAGGTGTACCTACAATAAAAATTACAGATCTCTCCATTCTTTGTACGTGGGAAAACTTGAAAAATCGGCAGTGTATCAAATACTTATTTGCCCCACTGTATATATATATATATAGGATGGCATGAGGGTGAAAAGGATGAAGTTTCATTTTAATCCCTTTCCCTGCAATTTTGTGTGTGTGTGTTCCGCTGTGCTGAATTTTAATTATCACTGTACTAGATATGTGTTTGACCTGTGCCATTGCATTTTGTTTCGTTTTCTCCCTTTAACCAAACTTCTGTATGTCTGTCAGAAAAAAAGTACTACTTTTTTAATACTTGAGTACAGTTTAAAGTAGAACTTTTTTTACTTTTACTCAAGTATGTTTGTGGCCAGATACTTGTACTTTTAATTGAGTATCTTTACTTTCACTTGAGTAAAATATTTGAGTACTTTTTTTTTACACCTCTTAGTGTTGTGTGTTCCACATTTATTGTCAAGTGTTCATGAGATGGATTGCCTCGAGGGAAGAAACTGTTCCTGTGTCTGGTCGTTCTGGTACTCAGAGCTCTGTAGCGTCTGGTCGACGGTAACAGTTCAAAGAGGGGAGACTGGATATGTATGTTCCCATTCTCACTTAAATTAATATCCTATCTCCTTCAAGCAGTGTTTGCTCTCAGGGTCATCATTTTACTTGTATTTTGTCATTTAATAGCTGTGGTTTATTTCACACAGTTACAGTACCAAGACTTGGTTACAAAATGATACATATTGGTAATAAAACATTATCTTTTAGATTGTATTATTCATATTGATCCATTTAAGAATATTAATACACAACAACATTTGTCACATTTAACAAAACTTTAATGTCATAAGTGTGCAAGTATTATACACTTACATTCATATTATATATAAAAAACAAAATGTTAATAAAAAAATCTTAATACTAAAGCTGACTCAAATTTAAATCCAGTCATAATTCACCCATCCTGATGTTGTTCTGAATTACTATTTTAAAGTGGAACAAAAGAAAATTACGAGAAAATCTTGCTCCACAGAGGAAAGAAAGTCAAAACCGGTTTGGAACGACTTCAGGGAGGGCTGAATTGCCCCTTTAGGGTAAAGAACACCTCATGATGATCAATTAAAGAAAGAAAAAAAGCACTATAATTTCAACCAGTGGCTTGTGACATCATCATAACGCCACTCCTCTCTCCAAAAAGAGCTGCTGCAGTTTCTCCTCGAGAGCTGCGTTGGTGCCACGGAGCCCTCTTACCACCAGAGATGCCCACAAAAAGTATTCTTGAACCCTTTCCGCTGTCCAACCTGTCAACATAGATACAAGACAGCAGTCTTACACAAGCAGTATAATTGCAGACTGGAAATGTATTGATTTCTGGAGCAGCAGTTTTAATGTCTCACCTGTGGGAGTGCAACGATTGAGGTCACGCAAATTATACAACTTGTCAGCTAGTTTCACTAGCTTGGCCTGATGGCTGCGGTGCGGTGCATGCACCACTTGCAGCCGTTTTCTCTCCTCTTTTGGTAAGGACTTGTCATCTGTAACCTCCTGGACGATTCTCGCCACGGTCGGTCCAAACATATACCCCAGCTCATCAATGGTTGTGTCAGTGTCCTCTACTGTGTCATGAAGCAATGCAGCCTGCATCACAAAAGCATACAGTTCAATGTGCAAACTTCATTTAGCCTCAGTGCACGGCTCTTGAAATAAAACTCGTTATTTCTTCATGAATTAAGCATTTTTAGCATATTACTACAAACTGATATGTTATTTAAAAGTAACGCACAAACATATCTCTGACTCACTTGTAAAACTTCAAGATCTGTGATTCCACCCTCATGACTTAAAATCCTTGCCACCCCTGCAAAGACAAGAAAAGCAGCTGCATTTTCTGGAGTCTGGCTTTGTATTGAAGTGCTCTGGTTCAGTACCTATGGGGTGATTGATGTATGGTGTGGCACTGGGATCTTTACGGCGCTGGTTTCGATGTTTCTCTGCTGCGAAGTTGACCGTTTCCAGCAGCACTGCCGTCGACGAAGAGCTCATGGCTAACTTACTTTAGCAGAATACGATGATGCACAGTCTGATTATGCTTTTATAAATAGTTCGGACTGATTTGTTAATATACAACCCAGAACATGCGAGTCAATCATATGTTAAAAATAAGGGTAGTGTTACATTCAATCTATGTTGTTTTTGTGTCCGCAAGTCTAAGATGTCCGTAGTGAAACATTCGACTCATGAAAGAATTGTTCTTTTGAGTCGGATCTTTTCAATGAATCAGTTCACGGGTTGAAATGAAATTAAAAACAGAAATGCTAATAGTACACATATATTAACATGTCATTACACCTTTTTATCAACAAGCATATGAAACGATGAAATATACTTCTGTTCGAGCGTGCAAAAAGTAAGGGATTAGTATGTTTCTTGTTGCAAATGACTTGATTTTCATGCTGAATTATGGCTGCAACAAACTGAAGCGATTGTATTAAATTACAATAAACACAAGCATTAATCTAAAAGCGTAGTAAATAGCGATATGTGCCTACGTTTCAGAACATTTAATGCCACATTGGCACCCAAAACCACGGAAAACGCAAAAAGATTCACTGAATTGGTTTTGCTGTTCAAAAGAATCGTTTTGCGGAAATGAATCGGACTGTCAGATAGCGAAACCACTTCCGGAAAAAGGTGGACGAGGTATGATACGTTTTTTTTTGTATACATTCTGATTAAATGAATAACTATAACTACATTTATGTTATTTTTGTAGCTAACTTGGGATTCGGATGCTATGTCGATAGACTGTGAAAATAAAAGACAGTTAGAACTGCTGAAGGAAAGCCAGCTTCAATGACACGAGCGAAATTGAGACAGAAGCTGCAGTGATCGAGTGATACTTGCACATGCAGCTTCCACAGATCTGAGTGACTGTAATGTTAGAGAGAAATGTTTTCCAGGTATACCCAGCTTCGGATAGAGTGGCAGGATCTCTGCACATGGCACACACGGAGAGGAGAGATGCTCCTGGGATGCCTGATTTCTCCCTGCTCAAAAGACTGGCCAGAGACCAGCTCATCTTCCTGCTGGAACAGGTGCCATGACCTTACACTGTTTCTTCAGAGAAGGACTTTGCATTTTGAATTTGTATGGTAAATCTCAACATGCATGTTTTGCAGTTGCCAGGGAAGAAGGATTTATTTATTGATGCAGATTTGATGAGCCCTCTTGATCGAATAGCAAACGTCACAATCCTGAAGGTATGAAATCATGTAATACATTTTAGGAGAAAGTATTGGCACGCTGTCTTTCTAAATGACCAGCATTTTATATCTTCTTGAAACAGCATTAATTTACAAATATGTATTCACACCCTAATGATACTACGCCTGATTTCAGCAACATGAAGTCGACAAACTGTACAAAGTTGAGCTCAAGCCAATTGTCAGCAGTTCAGACCAGTAAGTAAACTAGTACGCTTTTATCAATTACAAACTCTAATTCCTCTGTAAAAGGTAGGCTACATATTCTCTCTTTTTGCAGGCTGTGCTTCCTGATACGTCCTCGAATACAAACTGTGAAGTGGATTTCAGGTGTAGTTTAGTTTGCTGTTACGTAGTAATTTATAATCTAGGAGGAAGTGTAGTTTAATAGTTTGTCTTAACAATGTTTACAGATTTGGTTAATTCAGACAAAGCGGCTGGAAGATTCAGAAGATATAAGATCATATTTACCCCCCAAAAGGTAACTAGTGGTCTGGAATTGATGTTAAAATATGCAGAATTGTTATTTTGTTGTGTGATTTGGATGTTATGGCATTCTTTGCAGTTTTATGCATGTGAGACGGTTTTGGAAGAGCAGGGAGTCTATGGAGGTAGGTTAAGTGTGATAATGTTTCAATCTTTGGTCCTGCGCCTCCTAATGCAGACATTAACGCTGATGTTGTTTCTTAGATGTTACAACCGATGAGTGGAATTTCTACATTCTTCCTCTGGACGGCGACATCCTCAGTTTAGAGCTGCCTGAATTCTTCAGAGATAACTTTCTGGTAATGCTGATTTGGATGCTACAGATCTTTAGGGCTGAAAAAAAGCTTTGAATTTGGTATGTTTGATTAGTTTTAGTGAGATGTATATATTTTTTTAAACCTATTTTGAGATTTTTAGTATGCATTCTCATTATCAAGATGGAGTGTTATTGATAAGTACACTTCAGTGTCATATGATTCTTAGGAAAGCATTAAAATATGGTGAATTTGATGTTTTAAAACATTTTTCTTATTTTTATGTTGCTGCTAAATATTTTTCTGAAAACTATGATATTTTTTCAGTGTGAATAGAAAGTTGAAAAGAATAACATTCATTTGAAAAGGAAATTTATTTCTAGCATAAATCTTTTTGCTGACTAGATTATTTCAATGCATCCTTGCTAAATAAAAGTATTAATTTCTTGAAATAAACCCTACTGACCTGGAACGATTGACTAGTAGTGTCATTTTTATTATGGGATTGATATAGAGTAATTGTTCTATGATTCATCAGGAGGGAGACCAGCGCTGGGTGACCACTGCAGGAAGTGCACTGCATCTTTTACAGTCGGTCTATGGTTCCTTCTCAAAGGTGTATGGGATCGGTAGATGTGCCAAGGTGAGGATTTGTGACAAAACCCTTTGCATCATAGATTCACAGATTTTGCAGTCTTTCATGTGATTTGTCTGTGTATGTAGATGGTGTATGAATCCTGGAGGGAGCTAATGGAGGAGGGGGAACAGAGAACAAGACAACCTGAATTTGCAAAAGTATTTCTTATTGACAGAGGTCAGTTATTTCAAAAGAAAATACATTTAGATGTACTCTTACCGTTTTTGGAAAACAGTCTTTTTCTGTTGTAATAAGAGCTTGCATCATTTGTATTTTAATATTTTAGATGTGGATTTTGTTACTCCACTCTGCTCTCAAGTTGTTTATGAGGGATTGGTAGATGATATTTTCAGGATAAAATGTGGTAAGTAATTTTATATTACAGATCTTAATGATCAGGGCCCGTATTCTTAACGATTGTAAGAATACTCTCAGAGAGCTCCTAACTTAGCTTAAAAAATTCTACGTAGGAGTCTTCGCTTAAGAGTGATTCAGAACCAATCTAAGAGCAACTCTGAGCGAGGAAAAGACAAAAACTTTTATCTTAGTGAGGAGGCGGGCCTGACCCGTTGCTAGGAATGACAGTCTTTTGAAGACTGTGATTGGTTGGTTGTCCAAGAAGGAAATAAAAGAGCGCTTTTAGGGTCTATTATAAGCCTTCACTTTGAAAATACATGCATTTTTTTCCTGTTTTACCGTACTCTCTCTCACACACAGACACACACATTATATATGTATATATAAGCTTTATTTTTTATTTACCATGCTGTCATACCTAACATTTTTTTAGGAAATGAACAGCGACATAATACAGTTCTGAAAGTGCTATAAATGTTTGTGTGATCACTTTGCTTATAGAAGGTAGTGACAGACCCAAATCATCACTGCTGGATAGTTGCATTTTTCCAGTTGCCAAATATGTTAATGTAGTTAATGTAGAGATTACGTCCATTTCTGGCGCTATGGCATTTCTGCGCGGTGTCGGAGATGTTAGCGTGTCTAATAAGATCGGTCACAAACATGATTCCGGCACGATCTAATGTATAGCGTCTTATTAACTGACTGTCAATGCATTGTGTGCAACACATTTTTTCTTCCTCTTCATGTTTTGTCCATTTCCTTCACTGCTAAAGAAACTCTTAAGCCTCTTAATAGTCCTTATTCGTACTCCTAACAATTTTGGACCTTAAGACCTCTTTTAAGGGTTAAGATGCTTTCTGAATTACGTTTTTCTTTACTAGGATCTTTTCTTTAATTTTAAGAGGAAACGCCCACATTTTTAAGAATTTTCTTAGAATTTTGTTACTAGGAGCAACTCTTAGCACTAAGACTTTTCATGAATACGGGCCCTGGTCTTAATTGTTTAAAACATGTTTATGTCTATCTATAGACATATTAATTATGACATGTTCAAGTTCATCCTTTCTATGTCATTTTGTTGTTGCTTCTAGGCAGTGTGGAGTTTGGACCTGATGTCACTTCCTCTGACAAGAGCATCAAAGTGATGCTTAACTCTCAAGACAAAGTAAGAGTCACATAGACTTTATTACTCCGACAGTGGTTAGTAACTACTATTTTAAAAATGACCCTGCTGCTTGTTTAATTCATCAGGTGTTCAATGAAATAAGGAACGAACATTTCTCCAATGTGTTTGGCTTTTTAAGTCAGAAGGCCAAAAATCTTCAAACAGCATATGATGTAAGTGCTTGCTACAGATGGCATGTTTCACAGCACATCAGGATACTTTTAGCACATTCTCTGTGTGACAGTAATCACAAATATGGGATTTGGTAACAGAAACGGCGTGGGATGGACATCCAGCAGATGAAGGCATTTGTTGCAGATGAACTGAAAGAACTGAAACAGGAACATCGTCTTCTCAGTCTTCGTAAGTAGTGTATACACTATGGTTTAAACGTTTGGGGTCAGCAAGGAAAAGTGACCGAAATAACATGTATGTTGTTACAAAAGATTTCTATTTTTAAAAAAATGCTGTTCCTTTGTACTTTCAATTTATCAAAAATCCTGACAATCATGGTTTCCACTAAACAATTATTTTTTTGAGCATATTTTGATTTCTGAAGGATCAAGTGACACTGAAGACTGGAATACTAGCCGCTGAAAGTTCAGCTTTGACGTCACAGGAATCAATTATATAATTTATAAAACAGTTATTTTAAATAGTAATACAATTTTATAATATTACTGTTTTACTGTACTTTTGACTAAATATAGAATTGGTGAATTGTAAGAAACGTCTTTCAAACAATGAAAACAGTTTGTTAATAATAAATAAAAGAACATGCTTCGTTCCTCCACTAGATATTGGTGCAAGTGAATCCATGATGAAGAAGAAAACCAAGCAAGATTTCCAGGAGTTGTTGAAGACTGAACATTGTAAGATGTCTTAATAAGTATGAGATCATGCAAATCTGAAATATGAATTCTACAACTCAACACTGTAATCTCACCCATTTCTATATTTTCTCCTCTCTTTCCCATATATTAGCATTACTTGAAGGCTTTGAGATCCGTGAATGCATCACCAATATTGAAGAACATATCAACAGACAGGTATGAATAAACAAGCACTGTTATTGTTATAAGACACTGGTATGATAATGCTACAATAATAATAATGCTTGAGGAATCTGTCACTCAGGTGTCAATGATTGACAGTCTTAGACTCCTTTGCCTGTTGTCCATCACAGAAAATGGTGAGTCTGATTTATTCTTGTATATAGATTCCATGTCTTAAAGGGATACTCCACCCCAAAATGAAAATTGTTGTTAATCACTTACCCACATGTTGTTCCAAACCTGTAAAAGCTTTGTTAGTCTTCAGAACACAATTTAAGAGATCTTGGATGAAAACCGGGAGGCGAGAATACTTTCTGTATGGAAATAAAACGGAAATAATTACTTTATTCAACAATTAGGCACTGTAACGTCTCATCTGCGTTAGCGTAGCGCCATTTTGTAGATTATCCCCTGGACGCAAAATGCGTACACTCTTTTTTTATGGCCATTTCTCAAACGGAAGGCTGCATCCTCAGGAGGTCGCATTTGTAGGCTGCATACGTCATAAAGAAGATCTTATTTTAGAATATCAACAGTTATATATTTGACCATTATTCTTAGTTAAGCGTAAGTTGTTGTAATATGTTTATGACTCGGGAATGTAATGCTCAGTTAACTCAAATAAACCAGGCTTGATGACGTATGCAGCCTACAAGTGTGACCTCCGGAGGATGCAGGTCTTCCGTTTGAGAAACGGCCATTGTGGCCCAGCTGATACAGAAGGGCGTACGCATTTCAAGTAGGGCTCGCTGCATCCTGCGGTGGACATCCAACCCCGCCCACATCCAAGTGTGACATCATAAGCCACGCCCATACCCAATACAGCCACGCCCACGTCAAAGCATTACGTCATAAACCACGCCCTTATCATATACGTCACCTCTTGTGATTCCCCATCCCCGTTCTGGGGAAACCCGGAAGTAACGTTATGTCTAAGCAATTTACAGCCATTTCGGGGATCTTTAAAGGATGTCTAGGCTAAAATGGCACAACTTAAATCTAATATATTTAATATGTCTAATGTACAGAGCTGATTTTGTCATTACAACAGCCTGTAAAACACTTGCGTTAGTTGATTAAATTAGGCTAATTGTAATAAAAAAAACCTTTTTCATATATGTAATGAGATAAATTCTAATTTATTACGATCGATTTTAATCTACCTTTTAGATTTATCAAATTTAAAGGGGACAATTAGATTTTGTTATTGTAAAAGTCACAACACATTTTTTTAATGTATAATTGTCATTTAATTTTCTAAAGATGTGTTTCACTTTTCATAAATTGTTAACATTTGAATGATAGGATTGACAGTTCTCCATATGCAGTAGGCTACACATACATATGCTAAATAGAGATCGCTTGCTTTGCTAGATTATACAAGTAACATGGCATTGACCTTCAGGCCTTGTTCATCAACAAAACTTCATATGAGGTGTGTCCATGTCTTCCACTATTTAAAGATGAATAAACAGACATCCCTTGCTTCATTAGGTATTTTTATATTTATTATTTTACAAAAATAATTCCATTTCAAAAATTTTCAAAATGATCAAATAAACAGTTCTTGAAATGCAGTACACATACATACTGTACATAAGCACAAGCACATTATACACATGCGCACAAACAACGCACACATTCAAGTTGTCAAAGTTTTAAGTCTTCGTAAAGACCAAAGATTTAAATTTTTTTACTTACTGACACAGCAAACTTATTTTTAACAGTTTGCAAACAATTCGACTTATCTTCTTATCGATGCTTCTTCCTGTTTCAAAATAACAAGAATGTGACGTATTTGGACACGTGCGTGGCTTGTGATGTCATGCTTGGATGTGGGCGGGGTTGGATGTCCACCGCAGGCTACAGCGAGACGCTCCTCACGCATTTCGTGTCCAGGGGATAATCTCCAAAATGGCGCTATGCTGACGCAGAGGAGACGTTACGGTGCCTAATTGTTGAATAAAGTCATTATTTTTGTTTTATTTCCGTACAAAAAGTATTCTCGTCGCTTCATAACGTTACGATTGAACCACTGATGGCAGATGGAGAATTCTGACGATGCTTTTCATACTTTTCTGGACCTCGACAGTGTTACTCCCGGTTTTCAGCCAAGATATCTTAAATTGTGTTCCTGAAGACTAACAAAGCTTTTACGGTTCGCAACGACATGGGGGTAAGTGATTAACAACAATTTTCATTTTGGGGTGGAGTATCCCTTTAAGCTGTTTATTTTCTGAACATCTGTTCAATAATGAATTTAATTCTCCCACAGGTCTTTTGTCCAAAGACTATAAATCTCTTAAAGCTCAGTACCTTCAGGTATGTTATGATCTGAAAGTTTACATTTATGAGCTACTCATTTACCTAAAGCTTCAATAAGCCATTTTACTTTACAAGAAAGCCTTTAAAATGAGTGTTTAAGTGGATGATCTTAAACTACTGAAACTTTGTCCTCTGTGATACCATATCTTGTCTCTCGTTCAGAGTTATGGTATAGAGCACCTGCTGACGTTTGCAAACTTGAGGCAGCTTGGTTTGCTGGAAGAACAGCAAGCTGGAGAAACACTGACAGTCATGGAGAGTAAAGTGGGCAAACTTGTCACTGACAAGACTGTAGGTGAGAATGTGGACAAGTGCAATCTCTCCTTCACTCTCTTCCTCTAGCTCTTTCATATTTAATACATTGACTACAATATACACATGCATGCACTGGGGAGTTTCCTATGTTTCCGTTCAGGGAAGCTGACAGATGCCTTTTCCTCACTGGCTAAGAAGAGCAATTTTCGAGCTCTGAGTAAAAGACTAGCTTTGGTTAGCTAACATATATATATTTTAAAAGAAAAATAAATAGATAGTGTTTAAAATTATGATATTTACTTCATGATCATCTAATCTACACATAGGTACCAAAGTCTGGTGAGGAATATGATCTCCGTGTTCCGCGAGACATGGCATATGTTTTCAGCGGTGCTTATATTCCTCTGAGCTGCAAGCTGATCGAACAGGTTAGCTTTCAAAGAAGGCTTTGGCTACTTAGCATTTATTTGTTCTTGTTCTTGCTAAACAACATTTTAAAGTATTTGCTTCTGGCCTGTGCTGTCTGCAGGTGTTGGAGAGAGATGGTTGGACGGGTCTGGAGGAGGTTACACGCATGCTGAATGGACAGGAGTTTGCTGTAACAGGTTTGAACAACGAATATGTTTGTATAATGCTGTTTGTAAGCTGAGTAACATAATATGATGGTGGAGTATTTCAGAATATAATCATAATTATTAGGAATTTGTAACAAACATTTTTGTCAGTTTTCTTATGCTTAGAAAATTAGTATTATCTTCATAACTATTAATAATAATATAATTTGTTTTAATTTTTTATTTTGCTGTCAAGCCTACATTTTCCCGCTTTTGTCCTGTCTTTGTTTCAGGGGGCAGTAGTACTTCAGATGCCCGGAACAAAACTGATGCTCCAAGGATTGTTCTAGTGATGTTTCTTGGTGGCTGCACCTACTCTGAGATCTCTGCACTCCGGTTCCTTGGCAAGGAAAGAGGTACAATTCAATAATGAAATGCCTTTAACTGAAAAATGGGCGTTTAATCTTAACATTTTACATTAGTGATACACTATTTTCCTATTTTGATACTGTGCAGTTGCTTTGACACAATTTGTATTGTTAAAAGCACTATATAAATAAAGGTGACTTGACATAAAATATTCTAGAATGTATTTTGTTTTTATTGATAGTTGAAATGTAATATATTTTTATATAAAATTGTCTTTTTGAAAGGTTGCAGATTCATAGTGGTCACTACAGCCATCACAAACAGTGCACGGCTTCTGGAAGCATTACTGGATAACAAAGCTTGAGTCTGAGGAACATTCCACAAGAGGACACTTTATGATCAATTCCAGGAGAGGGCAAAACGACAGAATATGCCCTAATTATCCCTGACATCTATATCATCCCAAAACAAATGTACTGTTAGAGGGGATGTCAAAAAGATGTGATTATTCTTAAAGGGATAGGAAAATTCTGCCATCATTAACGCACCCTCATGTGTGTTTTTTCAAACCTGCTTAACTTTCTTTCTTTTGCATAACAGAAAAAAAAAAATATATTTTGAAGAATATTTGCAACCCAACAGCTTAGGTGACCATTGACCTTTATTGTATGGGGGAAAAACACTGAAATGTTTCTCAAAATATTTTATTTAATTTTTCAAAGAAGAAAGGAAGTCATGCATGTCTGGATTGATATGATGGTGAGTATATTAGGAGAGGATTGTAATTTTCAGGTGAACTGTCTTTTTTAATTGTCTGCGCAGTTGTCATCTGAATTCATGAATGAATAATTGGACTACAAAACTGCACTTTATAAAAATGTTTTATACACTTTGTTCAGAGTTTGCCATGCATGTAATAACTGATTCAAGACTGATCAATAAAACAGTTACTGGTGTCAGGTGTTTTTTAGCTCCAGTCAATTGAGTGAAACACAGGGAAATGACCCAGTGGCCTAGCTATGTGTATATGTTCAAGTGGAACTTAATTAGTTTATTTCTCAAATGCACAACAATGCTGCATGCAATATACACACACATATTTGACCCTGTACCACAAAACCAGTCATAAGTAGCACAGGTATATTTGTAGCAATAGCCAACAATACACTGGGTCAAAATTATTATTTTATGCCAAAAATTATGAGGATATGAAGTAAAGATCATGTTCCATAAAGATATGTAGTACATTTCTCAACGTAATTAAAACATTTTGAGAGAACTTAATTTGGACAACTTTAAAGGCAATTTTCTCAATATTTTTTTTGTGCCCTCAGATTCCAGATTTTCTAATAGTTGTATCGCTGCCAAATATGGTTATATCCTAACAAACCATATAGCAATGGAAAGCTTATTTATTTTCAAAAAGATTTACATTTATGACTGGTTTGTGGTCTAGGATCAGGTACATGTGATACACTTATGGCTATTAGACCTATTAGATATGTTTAATATGATCTATTATCTAATATAAAGTCAACCTAGCACGAACAGCAGCTAGTTTTAAACACAAATGTCAGTATGGAAAAAGCTAACAGAAAAATATGCAAAATAATATAATTAAACAAAGTGCAATAAACAAATACAAAATACATTTCTTAATAAATAACTGGTAAAATAAACCATTATTATTGCTGCACAATTATTTATTTGTTGCTATACATTATCATAGTACATTATTCATGGAACAAAATCAGGAGTGGTCGTTTAATAATGTTTCTGAGGTCATGCTGGAACAATCCGTCTGTTGACGCATCCTTCCTCACGCATGCGCAGGGAAACTCCAAACAGCCAATCAGAGGAGAGGCGCTGTTTTGACGCATATTTTGAATCAGACAGAAACGGTTAAGCACACGATCGGAGTGCGAAGACTGTACAGTGAAATATTCCTTTATAAAATACAAATAAACAGCGAAGAACCTTGTCTTGGGGCGAGGATGAGGAAGAGGTGAATATGTTTGCAGATATGTTATAATTGTTGGGTGTTTATCTACAAATGCGCAGGCATCGATTTAAGCATGTGTCTAATGTTAGTTTGAGTTGTATCGTTAGCTTGTTTTGAAGATGACAACATAAGCATTGCATTTTAATCAACACCCGCGATCATTAACGTTACATGTCTAAAAGATTCGTGCAGCGCGTAACGTTACTTCTATTGACAGATAGCAAGTGTTTTCAGTTCATTAAACTCCAGCTTGTATGTGAGTGGGTTGTATAATGTCATAGAAAACATTTTATATACTGCTTTGATCAGTTGTGCCTTCAATGAATGAATATATATTAAAACGCTTCTTCACATTTCTAAACACCCGGATGTACAGTCATAATGCATAGATGCAAACAACTCACCTTTAGGTGACAACTCACTTTCTTGAGACCAAAATAGGTCACCTATGAGATTTGCTTAGATCCAATGAGAACGGGTTTTTATGAGGGGGGTCTTACAAGGGTAAATAAAGAACTGGGGCCGGTTGCAGACTGGCCATAACTTTTTATATTCAATTATGAAAAGGTATACTGGTCTTATTTGTATTGGAAAAGTAAGACTGATAACCACTTGGGCAGGGCAACTGCTAGTAAGTTTTGTATAGTATTTTCTTTAGTCTTTAACAAACTATGTCTAAAAAGGGTAATATTTTAATTATTTAAGGACTGAAATGTGGGAACAGTAAAGAGAGATTGGGCTAACATGTTGCATTTTAGCTCAGCATTGCCATCTAATCAGCCAATATTGCCTTACATAGCCTGCATAGCACTTCATCTTTTATAACATGGGATTTTGACCAAATATATTAAATCATGATTTTTGTAAAATGTTGCAATAAGATGTAAATTATAATTGTTTGTGTGGGAAAAATTACACTTTTGGACATATATGGTAATACAAAATATTTTTTAAAAATACATTAAAGTAACTACAAATGAGCTTTTAAAACAAATATCTTTTAAAAATGTGTATGTGGAGCATGCCCCCGGTTCTCACCTTTCCCCCCTTAACTGTTTGCATCTCTGATAACGATGTAGTAACTTCTGTTAATATTATTAATGAATGTAATCACTGATCTGTTAGAATAGATGTTTATCGACAATGTGTTTTCTATTCTTTCTCTCAATCATTTTAGTGAGTTGATTGCTGCAGAATCGGTGGCATGTCTGAATAAAGCTCTCTGCCATCTAAAGGACATCTGGGAGGAAATCGGCATCCCTGAGGATCAGCGATTAGAAAGGACAAATGTGGTTAAGAATCACATCAAAGTGAGTGTACTTGAGCAACATCTGATGAATCCTAAGAAAGAGTGTTTCCAGGGATAAACTAACAAAACATGTACTTTAGAGTCTCCTGGACATGATGATTTCCGAGGAAGAGAGTCTGCGGAAACGTCTGACGATCAGTATTGAGAAATGTCAAAACGAGTTAGGTACATTGTGTTTGGAACTACAGCTTCCCCCATTTCAGGTTAGTGTTTACTCTGGATACAAACTTTAGATAACTCCGCAAACTGTTAAAGCAGCACAACCTTTTTCAACATTGATAAAAACAGAAATGTTTCCTGAGCACCAAATCAGCATAATAGAATAATAATGTGACACTGGAGTAATGGTTGTTGAAGATTTAGCTTTGCCATCACAGGAATAAATTACATTTCAAAATTGTTATTTTAATTTATATATTATTTCACAATATAACAATGGCTTCATCGATAATACACTAAAAGCCAAATAACTCAATGTTTGATTGCATGGGGTCCTCCAGAATGAAATAAACATAATGTTTTGTTGTTCTATTTCATAATCATTTTAGGAGGACAGAAGTAGCACTATGCTACAGCAGGAAAAAGACCTCCGGACACATCTTGAAGTGATGTTAAAGGAGAAAAATCAGAGAATGCAAGTGCTCAAAGCATTAAGCGAGCAGGATCAGGATCTCTGTGACCTCCTCTGCTTCCAGCCGTTTTCTATCTCTGCTGATTCTGTTCCGTCCCTGGAACAGCTGGAGAAATTCCATCGACACATCTCCTCTCTCACTGCGGAGAAAGTATGACAAATCATCTTTGTTTTAAAAACTACACTCTTATAAACGTCTCAGTCGTTTATTGAAGCGTTGTGTTCAGTTTGATTTACAGTGTTTTATATACATATTTAAAGGAACGAAGACATAAGGAATTTGTCACATTGAAGAAGCAAATAATACTTTGCATGGACGATCTGGATCAGTTGCCTGAAACTAGTTTTGAAAAGGATGTCGTATGTGAAAATGAAGAGAGTTTTTGCTTGTCTAAAGAAAACATTGATTCACTCAAAGTCCTCCTTCACCAGGTACAACACAAGCTGAATCTGACATACTATAAACATTGTTAAGCAGTTATATAATACAGTATTTATCATTTCAGTTGGAGAGCAGAAAGGTGGAGAATGAACGTGTCTGTGGCTCTTATCGGGAGAAGATCCATGAACTATGGGAAAGGTTGCAGATTCCACAGGAAGAGCGTGATGCAATTTCTGAACACATGACCCTGTCAAAGAAAAGAAATATGGAAGCTGTTAGTAACCTTTTGACAATTTGCTTCTATGAAAAAATATGTTAAACCTCAATTATACAGCATTGCATGAATTAAAGCTTCCAAATGTCCAATCATTGTATTGAACACAGATGATTACATTTTATGTCCTCTACTGTCAGTTACAAGCTGAGGTCAAACTTCTTGAGGAACTGATGCTTAAAAATATTCAGAATGTTACGGAGGCCATTCGGAACGAGATTGCAGTCTTCTGGGATAAATGCTTTTATAGCACTGACCAACGGCAAGCTTTTGTCCCCTATTATGATGGTGAGTTGTCATTTTTCTGAATTACACCGTTGACTGCCTTTTGTAATGAAATAAAGGTTTAACTTTTTTTCTTCTCTCAGATGATTTCAACGAGGAACTCCTGAGTTTGCATGATGCAGAAATAGTGCGGCTTAAACAGTATTATGAGGATCATAAAGATCTTTTTGAAGGTGTTCACAAATGGGAGGAAAGCTGGAGACTTTTCTTAGAGCTTGAAGTAAGTTGAACTGACGGAAAATATATATCATATACTTTTGCATCACCTAACACTATGTTTTGTGGCAGGAAAAAGCCAAAGATCCATCCAGATTCACCAACAGAGGAGGAAACCTTCTAAAGGAGGAGAAACAACGGGCTGATCTGGTCAAAGGTCTTCCCAAGGTAATTATGACACGCATCGAGAGATACACATGTGTACACTACCATACAAACGTTTGGGGTGAGTGAGATTGTTAAAAAAAAATGTATATGTTAATTCAAAGATTTCAAATAATAGATGTTCTTTTGAACTTTTTTATTCATCAAAGAATCCTGAAAAAAATGAATATAGTCTCTACAAAAATATTAAGCAGCACAACTGTTTTCAACACTGATTATAATAGAAATGTTTCTTGAGTACCAAATCAGCATATCAGAATTATTTCTTAAGGATCACTGAGGACTGGAGTAGTTGTTGTTGAAAATTCATCTTTATTTATATTTAATTTAGCTGTAATTTATCATAGGAATAAAATATCTAAAAATGAAAACCAGCTATTTTTAAATTTAACATAATATCTCACAATATTACTGTTTGACTGTATTTTTGATCAAATAACTGCAGTCGTGGTGACTTTATAAACGTGTCCAGCCTCTAACTTTTGTTATATAGTAGTATATTATGTTATAAGGTTAGCCATTAGTAATTGAGTCTCTCATTTAGCTCGAGAGGAAGCTGAAGGCTGAGATTGAACAGTGGGAACATGAACAGAACAGAGAATTCCAGGTCAATGGTCAGAAGTTCATGCAGTTTGTTACTGATCAATGGGAGACGTACCAGCTGGAGAAAGAGCGGGAAAAACAGAAGCGGGTATGTATTTCACTTTACTGGGCATACGAATGTACCTGTACTCCAGAGCTGTGAATTATAATTCTGATTTTATACATTGACCCACATTTGCTGAGTAGTTTGTATTGATGAATTTTATGTATTTATGACCAGTTGGAAACCATGAGTAAGATTTAATAATATTGATAGATTTTAATAATAATACAATAACTGTCGAGCAGCAACTAAAGAAGAGCAAGCAGAGAGAGGAGGACATGGTCTATGGCACTGTGATCCGGACACCAACTAAACGAAGATTTCTGGGCAGCACAACACCTTGTAAAGCTCGAAAGGCAAGTACAATAGGGGTTTATTTCCTGATGAAGAAAGCAGAATTGAAGTCAATGTGAAACCCTTTTCACAGCAAATTTGATATATAATGTGTCATATTTCTGAGTGAAAAAGAGTATTGCAATATAAAACATGTAAGGCAGGACTTGATTGGCTTGAGAAAAGTGGGTGTTCATGTTGGTTTTATTCTCATTACACACCGTGATGCACACTTTTTTTTCTTCATTTTAAATGAATGCATGGCTGTTTCAGTATTAACCCTTTGGCTTTCCCTCAGCTAAACGCTACCTCCAGTACTGGCACTTCTAACAGCACTATCCGATCTGTCTTTGGTGGTACTGTCTGTCATTCTCCTATAACACGTCCTCCGATTTCAGCAAGCAAGGTCAGTGCACGGCCATAACAACACCATTGTTCTCAAGCTTTTAATTAACTAATTTGCCCAATCCTTTACTGATTAACTAAGTTAATGTGTTACTTCTTTAATAACACGTCTTTTTTCAAAGCAGGGTAATGTGAAGACTCCAGTCCATGGCAAACCTCCTCATCAAGGTTTGCTAGAACGCAATAAGGAGAATATCTGTCATCTAACTGGTGGCGTGGCTGGGATGACGAAGGTTCCAGCTAGTCCACAGCGTAACTTCAGCATTAACTCTGTCGCAAGCACCTATTCAGAATTTCAGGTAAACTCGTCTTCATCTTCTCCATCAGTAACTCGCAGTCTGGTCAAAGAGAGCAAGAGCTTGAACTGAGTTGTGTTTTAAAGGAATAGCCTTAGAAACCCCAAAATAACAATTAGCTGAAAATGTACCTCATGACTTTGTTTCTTTATCAAAACAGATTTGGGAAAAAAAAAATTGTATTCCATGATTTGCTCACCAATGGATCCTCTGCAGTGAATGGGTGCCGTCAGAATGAGAGTCCAAACTGCTGATAAAAACATCACAATAAACCACAAAAGTAATCCACATGACTCCAGTCCATCAATTAATTTCTTGAAAAAACTGATAAATCCATCATTAAGATGTTTTAAACTCCTATCCATAATATTGCTTTCTCCAGTTAAAAAGTCTTGTCTGAATCCGGAGAGAAATATGCACTCTTTACAAGAGAACAGTCTCATATCTGTGGTTTTTGATGTGAGAGGACAATGGGATGGACTTGAGGAAGCGTTATTATGGATTATGGACTTGTAATTTTAGTTATACACAACAGTTTAAAGGTAAACTGTAAACGATGGACTTATTTTTTTTACAACCATGCAGCTTTTCACTTTACAAGACGTTAATTAATGGACTGGATTCGTGTGGATTATTGCCATGTTTTTATCAGCTGTTTGGATTCTCCTTCTGATGGCACCCATTCACTGCAGAGGATCCATTGGTGGGCAAGTTATATTAAATATTCTCCAAATCTGTTCCCATGAAGAAACCTTCATCTACATCTTGGATGGCCTAGGAGTGAATGCATTTTCAGCAAGTTTTCATTTTTTAGAGTGAACTATTCCGTTAAGTGTATAAGTATATAAATGCCTATTTAAAACATTTATGATACTGGCATAATTTTGTGCTAATAGAAAACTTGTTTCTAAAGGAATTTGTCAAGTCTGAATCCATATGATCAAGGTTTGTTAGAGATTTATTTCCAAACATCCTAAATGTTGCCTATTTAACTGTATGGTTAAACACACTGCTTAAACACATTTGATTTGCTAACACTGTTTTGTTTATGTTGTACTGTATAATAAAAGTAATACTTTTATATATTTCACTAAACACTTTTATAAAGTATGTAGGGACAATATGCAGTCAGATCGTAATTATTGATAAATATCCCCTTATGGGTTGATCAAGACTGACAGGGTCCTGTATTACACTAAAGAGGTTTATTTTGCAGTAATGATGGCTGACTGTACATTGTTAAATGAATACTGTACTTACCAAATTATATCTAACATAGTTACATTCTTTTAATTTGAACAGAACAGGCAATTACATCTTCCATATGATATAATTTTATACAAACAAATAAAGTTTTCATGGACCTCTGAAGGCATTTGTGATGCATGTATAATATCTGATTAGTTGTGCTTTTATACATCCTCTTGGCCTCTCTTTGTACTGGACTCTTTTTCTTCCTAATCCACACTTAATCAAGAGTATCTCTATTTATTTACAATTCAGTTAATGCCTGACTGCCATTATCTGTCACTCTGTCTTTATTATTTTTAGGCTGTAAATATATCCAGCATATATTATAAATAACCAGATACATATTTTCACGTCAAACTGTTTTTTTAATCTGTAATTTTCTTGTCACAGCGAGACCTCTCCAAATCATCTAAATCAAAACACGTCCCTGAAATCCTGAACTCAACCATCATTCAGCTTTAACTCTACCGCATGCAACACTTGCTATTAGGACTGGGATCTTTAGATGATGGCTTATGGGTTCTTGTTCTTTATAGCTTTAGCTATGCATTTTAAATGCAAATGAAGGTAATATATGTTTAAATGTCTCCTCGTGGGATTCTACATGCATGTTCACTTTAACACTAGGACAAGCACTGCTTTATATGTACTTGTAATGTAACAAATGAATGTGCATTTTAACGTTACAACTGCTCAGCTGTTCCTAACAAATTAAGACTTTAAAAAATTACTAGTTATTTCTCATTATTGGCAATATTGGCAAAATCACAATGTGTTTTAATGTTGCTTTTGAATGTTTTGCACAATGTAATTTTTTTTGTATTGCATTCTTTATTATATTGTACAATTCACTACATTACAGTTCACTTTTGAACATTCTGTGACTCCTGTCATTATTTTAGTCAAACTATTTCTACTGTTCTTAATATCGAAGATGTTTGAATCTTGAATTCTGTTTTATTCCAAACCAGTTTCTGTATAATTTATGTATTTAAGCAGTTATATTCATCAAGTATGAAAATTCACATCCAGCTGTTCTTATTTAGCAACTTAAAAATAACGGGTAAATTATATAACGATATTAATAACTGGAGCTACTGTAACAGAAGGTTTTAATCTTACTATGACTTCTGTATTCTACATATCTTTGTTTTTGAGCAGAACACTGATCAGTTGGAAAAATCTTGGTTACTACCCAAAAATATATAAAAAAATAAGATTCAAGATTTTAAGTCTTAAACTAAATCTAGATTTTAAGCAACCCTGCTAAAAAAAAATCAATAAACCATCACAGAAATTCTAATGGTTTCCACTACAAATACCATTACAAACCATCAACTTGTATCTATTAGAACCATTAACATTGGTTTCTGTAGTGTTTTGGGGACATATTCCATTAGGATTTATTGATTTTAACAAGCTACAAACCCACAGGGTTCATTACAGTTTCTATTAAAACCAATGCAAGTCCCATTATAACCAGTAAAACCATTACAAATTCTGTGATGGTTTCTATTGTTTTTGTTTTCAGCAGGGAAGTCTGAATTTAAAGTAAAAAAAAACACGTTTACAAAACTGTAATTATTTGGAAAACATTAAATGTTCGTTTCACAGATTTATTTAACTTATACACAGGCTCATGTAATATCGATTATATAAATGCAAATTTATAAATATAAACCCAACTTTGTATTGCTAAGTCAATTTAGTTGGTAGGTTATATGCAGTGTTGGAGAGTAACGTTAGCTAGTTACTTATAACGGGATTACGTAATTTAATTACAAAATAAGATTAATTTACTCAATTGAGTTATATGTTGTATATAAGGACCGAGTTTGGGCACCCTGTTATAAAATGTTATTGTTCTCTGACTAAAAATTAAGAGAATAAATTATAAATTAGTTGCGTTGACCTTGCCTATAACATAGTAGTTTAAAACAAGCGTTTTACGCAAATGGAATAAAATTGGTCATTTGTATTTTTATTATTATTCATTAGTAACTGGAAAAATAAAATTAGTTTGGCTAATGTTTGGGTTATGCGGGGGGCGGAGTCACTCTGTAACCCGGAAACAGATTGTGGTGAATGACGCGAACCTTTAGACTCGAATGGAGACTCGGTAAAAAGATGGCGGCTGACAAGCGCAATAGCATAGGCAATAATTCCACTAATAAACGGTTTTGGAGCCTTTCCGTTCGCGGAGCGGCGGCAGGTGTTTATCTGTATACTGTTGGCCGAGCCTGCGCGAGCCACCACGCACTGGGTGGTGACGGAGGACGGCAAAATCCAACAGCAGGTAACGTTACGCGACTGTTTAGTCACCCCATCGCTCTCTAGACCATATTTACAAGACAATATATTAATAGCTTTCATATCTGATTGTTATTCACTAACACTGCTTATTCAGCTATCAGACAGATGCGTGTGTCGATCTCAAGTGTTGACAGCTATTGTCTGCTGCTTATCACGATATTACAGCGCACTAGTGTGTAGTGATTCATTAATACTGTCCAGATCATCAGCCTGATTTGGCTTCTTGGTGTCTCCTAATCTCTGACCTCAAATCTGTCCGATAGTGACTCTTGCTCAAATCATGTTTGCGCATTGATTTAGCCTTTTTCATGCTCCCTTTCGTTTCCAGGTGGATTCTCCTCTTAACTTGAAACATCCCCACCATTTAGTTCTTTTCATGCAACAAGAGACTCGTGTGAACTACCTCAAGAAGTTAGAGGTGATGTTAAGCCTCACATTCATCATAACCTAAAAGGATCTTTTACAATGTACTTTGTCTTGAAGAAGGCAGCTCTAGAAGTAAAGGTATGCTTCCCTAAGCGCTTGTCTGACAGCGAGTTACTGTATGTTTTGCAGAAGCTACTAGTTGCTCAGAAGATTCACATTGAAGAGAACGAGGACCGGGATACTGGTTTAGAGCAGCGGCATTATAAAGAAGACACTGACTGTGTCACAGCTAAAGTTCCTCTGGGAGACTTGGATCTCTATGATGGCACTTTTGTATCCCTGGAGAGCAAAGACATAAAGTAAGTGGTGTTTGCTTGTGCTTATTATGTAATTAGTTTAATTGCTATTATCAAATACGTCATTATGGTTTTATTTTTGCGGTTTTCTAGTCCAGAGGATTATTTGGATCAGACGTCACCTCTACCTCCAGACCTGGAAAAACCGGACTGCGCTAAAATCCTCGATCTCCCTTACAGCATTCATGCATTTCAGCACCTCAGGGTGAGTGTTTTGAGTGCTTTAAGCTTTACCCATAGATGCACTACTGCTTAAACCTTTTATAAGACTGTTATGCTCATCAATTTATTCCTGTAGTAAAGCTGAAATTTCATCAGCCATTAATCCAGTGTTCAAAGTCACACGATCTTTCAGAAATCATTCTAATATGCTGATTTGATATACACTTATTATTCAATAAAAGCAGCTTTGATGAGCATAAACTTCTTTCTAAAACATTAAAGATATCATAATTACGAGTGGGGACTTGGTTCAATGATTGTTGATTGGATTGTGAGATGTAGGCATTGCATTTAAAAGTGGAGGCAAATGAATGTGAGCTTGCAATGTATAGTTTAACAGACTAAATGATTGGAGACGTCCTGCATGCGTCATGAGAGAAGTCTGTCGTTTTCACTAGAAGGTCCAGTTGTGTAATGGTTTTAAATTATGAGATCAACAAATGAAACATGCACAGATACATTTTTCACAATAAGCTCTATAAGATGCATTTAGAAAATACAAAAGTGATTTTTCATTTCATGCCAACTTTCCTCTCAAACATGGGCTCATTGTTTTTTTCCCTCTCAGGGTGTACAAGAGAAGGTTAACTTAACATCACCCTTGCTTTCAAAGGATGACCCGATCTTTACCTCCCTGTCTCTTAAGCTGGGACAGAGTGTGGATGAGATTGGGCATCGGATACACCAGGCCCTTCTAAAAGTAAGTTTATTTACTTGATTTCTAAAATTCAGGGTTTCTCAGTCGTGGAAAACCTTGAAATGTTGCAGTTGTGATTTCTTGGCCCGTAAAAGTCTAGTATTTTCTATATTGACTGGAAATCTTTGTAGTTATGTTCTCCTAATATAAGATTATTGTGCTTTATAAGATGAAACACAGCACTAAAATACACAATAAGGAACTTTATTAGCTATGAGTCACAAAGGCGTCTTTATAAATCAGTGCTTATGAAAATTTTATGGCACATAAAGTGCTTTACTTTGAGCATAAGTCCTTCTAACCACAGTAAATGTCAGGAATTTTTAAGGTTGCATGATACATCAGTACCATACTTTTTCCTTTATGGTTCAGTTTTTCCTCTATGTTGCCGTTTTTAAAGGCTTGCTTTGTAGATAATAGCAGAAGTCAGCTGAAATTGTTATTTCTCAAGATTAATGATGACTGTCTTTTTCTCACTTTCTAAGAATTCTTCTTCATGGGTGCTTTATAACTTGGCCTCCTTCTACTGGCGGATGAAGAATGAACCCAGGCGAGCTGTGGACTGTGTGGTCCGTGCCCTCCATTTTTCTCCAAGGTAAAGTGAAATGGCACATGGATACAAATGGCAGATGTATAGTGGGCATAGCTTATCAACAGTGAAATCAGCGTTTCGTCACCTGCGCAAAGACTTGAATAGGTTGTTTTGCATAAGTTTACATGTACTTCCTCTCTTTTTGCAGGCAGCAGAAAGATGTTGCTCTCATCAATATGGCAAACATACTTCACAGAGCACACTTCTCGGCTGACGCTGCCATTCTCGTCCACGCTGCTCTGGATCTCACCACCGATCTCCTAACCAGCCATTACACCCTGGGCAATATTTACGCTGTGAGTGCAGTGTTTTGAAGAAGAGGGATGGTTTCTGCAAATGCAATTTTTAAATGTTTTCCGAACTTCCTCATAATCCTCTGTTCACGTGCAATTTCTGCCGAACAGGAAATGGCAGTTTTTCTTTAGTATCTAATTTCCTTGTTCCTTCCTCCTGTCTCTGTGGTAGATGTTGGGGGAGTATAATCACTCCGTGCTGTGCTATGAGCAGGCCCTGCAGGCTCAGCCGGGTTTTGAGCAGGCCCTGAGGAGGAAACATGCCGTCCTCTGTCAGCAGAAGCTGGAGCAGCGGCTTGAGGCTCAACATCGGTAAGACAGACTATGTGTTTTTTCATTGACTGCTGTGACTTTGACTCTCTTTTTCTGTGCATTTACTCTGAGTCTCATTAAGAAAACCATCCGAGTATGCAGTAGCTTTTATCTTATAATTGAATGACTCTTGTTCTTTCATTGAGGGCGTATTTCTGCTGTTCTTTTTATGAAGAGGAATTCATTATGGACCACTGCAGGGGTCTTTAACAGGGTTGTACTTCAGGATGGCTGGCAATTATGTAGTTCGATCTCAAGCTAATTTTACGTGAAAAAAGAAAAATGCATTCATCAAGGATGCATTCAATGATCAAAAATAACAGTAGAGACAATTTATTGTTACTAAAGATTTCTAATTTAAATAAATACTGTTCTTTCTAACTTTCTGTTCTCTAGCGAAACCTGGAAAAAACCCTATTGTGGTTTTCACACACTGAATTAAAGGTGGGGTACGTGATTTCTGGTAGCCAATGTTGACATTTGAAATCACCAAAACAAACACGGCCCTACCCCAAAAGGGTCTCGCCCCTATTTTGATAGCTCCGCCCCACACATACATACAACGATTAGTTCTGTGAAACAAAGCAAAACTCAATATAATCACTGATGGACAGACTTTAGCTGTTGTGGCGGGGCGTCCGGTGTTGACACGGTGTAAGCCTTCTTTTGTTCCGCAGACGTTTTCCTCTAGTTTTTTTATCCGCCATCTCTATCTTTCTGTCGTCGCTCGGCTTGACTAATGTCCGTCATGTGCACTGATGAGCGCTCTCTCCTCGCATCACCTCGAGTAAACACGCCCCTTACTGCGACAAGTTTGTTTGGTACTGGCCCGATGCAGTTTTCTAAAGCGTTTTTGAAAAAATGCATACCCCACCTTTAAGCAGCATAGCTTTTTTCAACATTGATAATAATAAATGTTTATTGAACACCAAATCAATTAGAATGATTTCTGAAGAATCATGTGGCACTAAAAACTGGAGTAATGACTGCTGAAAATTCAGTTAATTCATAAATACATTTTTCCCCATTTGTTTTAGATTTTAACAGTAGTGTACATTAATATGCTTTATAGATATGTTATTAAAGGCCAGTCTAAACATTTGGTTTTATACAGCTTGCTATGTTTTATACACCAGTGGGTCCCAAGATTTATTTTATGCTTGGGGCAAAAAAGAGAATGATAGTGTTTTCATGCTATAGGTTTGATTAAGCTAAAAGTTAGATTTGTTTTATGTGGAAGTCGACTTACAAATTAAGAACCACACATCATGCGTTAAACACTAAGTGAAGTGTCATTGTAAATGTATATTTTGTAAATTCTAAAACAACATTTTGATAGTATGTTGGTAGTTACACCAGATAAACGAAATCCAATCAAACTGACGATGCTTTCTAATTGTGACATTCAGACTTAAGCATTTGTTTTCTGGCAGTGATGACAAATATCGTACAGTTGTTCTGTTGATGACAAGGAAGAGGACACAAATGAATCTTTGAGTTTGTGCTCAAAAAAGTGCATCTTCTCTGACTCTTTGTCCAGGTCTTTGCAACGCACCCTGAATGAACTGAAGGAGTACCAAAAGCAGCATGATCATTACTTGAGGCAGCAGGAGATGCTGGACAAGCACAAGCTCATTCAGGAAGAGCAGATCCTGCGAAACATCATCCACGAGACCCAAATGGCTAAAGAAGCTCAACTCGGTTAGACTGCATGTTTTACCTTTCAATTCCAGTCATACAGTTTCTGTAACATAGACCCACAAACTCAAGATTGTGCAGTATACCGGATAAACAAGTTTGGCAAGCCTGCCAGATTCTAGTTGGTGCCACGTTTGTTCTCTTCCCCTGATGATTGCAGGAATGTGTATAATAGGACTTAAATGTTTTGTTTCAGGAAATCACCAAATGTGTCATATGGGCCAGCAGAAGTTCACCCTGCACTGCCCGTTTGACTTGCCTGTACGGTATCACCGCGGAGAACTGTTTGAAAATGTCCACTACATTCAGGTGAAACTGAAAACACACTGTTTGAATAATTTTGCTTTGTGTGTGATAATAATTAGATTAAATATTGAAGTAGTTTACTCGATTTCTACACAATAAAATATTTAGCCGAACTTGAAAAATGTATATTTAAATGCCTAAGGAGTTTAAAAATTTTACTTTTGCATGTCTAGAAAAAACACTTAAAATTAGTGAATTAACATAAGAAATATCTTGATTTTTAGTTGCTGTAGTTTAAATTCTTGAATGCCCTTGTAGACCCTGGCCGTCTGGTTGAGAAGCATTGGTCCATAGTAATGTCAGTCCACGAATTTCAGTGGACAAGCAGTGTTTCGTGTAACAGTGGAACATATTATTGTTTTTTTCACGTGTCCGCTATACTCTACTTTGACTGCTTGCAAATCTATTTTTGTATGCGGATCAGGATTAAGCAAATTAGCTGAGTAGCTGAAACTGACTTGTTTGTAAAACGGTTGTATGAAATTAATAATTTTCATGTGATAATATTTGTGTCTGTAGTTTGGCGAGGAAGTGTCAGTCGCCACCAGTGTTGCTCTGGTGTCCGAGTTGAGTGTGAATGAGAGTCACAGTCCTCAGCAGTTCTACACCGTGTCTTTAGGACGGGAACCTGCAGCCCACTGGGACAAGGAGACCACCTCCACCGATGTAAGTGTGTGTTGATGATTATTATTATAATGCATGAGGAGTTGTGTTGAGAAGTTCCTGCAGACACAGATTCCATGTTGTACTAATTATTGGCATATTTATGGCATGTATTTATTGCGTGGCATATTTTTATTTGTAAATGCCATGTTGTTTATATGTTAGAACGCAAAGGTGTATACATGCCATGTTCGAATTATCGTAATTATGAGATTCTGACTTGTAAAAATGTTTCCATATCCTAGCCAAACCTATTATTAAAACTTTTTGAATTATACAAGAGTTCTGACTTCTACCATCTGACCATTGCAATGAAAATACTCAAACCAGTGGAAGGTTTAGCCATGAGATGTAGTCAACTAGTTATCCTGGAATAACTTGGAATAAAAATTATTCAAGTATAATCTTAGAAATAAAGGAAAGACATGATTAGAATACAATTTAATGTAGCTAGCATGGAGTTATCTAATTTACTGTTAAATATGATGAATACCCTAATTATCAATAAGGGACGTGTTATGGTGGTTTTGTGATTACTAAAATTACACAGATTGATTTTGGCATTATTAGTGTTGCCATAAAAACGGATCATTTCTGTATTATCTATATTATCCTGTATATTATATAGTAGAAGTCACATTCTGTTTGTTGTGTGAACAGGAAAGTCACACGGTGCTGTGGCCCAGGAGGTCAGACTGTGCACAACGATTCCCCACAATTCCCCCCGTGCACCTGCTTCCCACCTATTACCTGCCACCTGAGTCTCGCAACTTTAAGTAAGACCTGGCACTGTGACATGAACACTTATGTTAAATACAGTATGCAGACACAGAATCCCACACTTAACCATTCAACATGTAACATGTCACCTTGTTATCTTTGTCATGTTACCAGGGCTCTGAACATCCTCTTGGATAGCAAAAGTACTCCATCATCAGCAAAGATGCCATACTGCAGCTTTAAGAACCTTGTCACTGCTAGAGACCCACTGGACTCTCTGGCCTGGGCCTTGGAGAAGGAGCTGCCTGACCCACATGCTGCTGAGGTATGAGCAAGCTTACTCAACACTCAGTCTGAAGGCATTCTGTACCACACCCTTAGCTTACCTGGGCTGTTTGTGCAGGTATATGAAACAGGGCGAGTTATTTAGTGAGTGGGAGTGCTGTGTTTACTCAAGTGAGTCATTCTGTGTGTGTTTTACGCAGGTGTTGCTGAAGCGCAGCGGTGGGAGGAGTTTGGAGCAAACCGGAGAACTGATTGCTCAGGCTCTGGACGAGGTGAAAACAAAATGGCAACATGTGGCTCATGTTGAGTACATTAGCAATTGCACTATTTGCTTTTTGTGGATGGAGTGCGGATCTTATGGGAATATGGTATAAGTGTAAAGTACAGATAGAATTGAAGAATCAGTAACTTTATAAAGGACATTTTTTCTAAACAACATTTATAGTGACTGGACAATTATTCTCAGAAAAGGACAAAATAATGCTCCATAAAAGTTGCCATTTTGACTTGTGTGTTAAAGTATAAATAATATGAAGTGTTCAGAAGTCATATGATAGTTTTGTGTAAGGAATACACCCAAATGTACGACGCTATTGACTGATTATCAATATCTCAGCTGCAACTTTGAAATCATACAGTTACACACATTTTGAAATGCAATTTTTAAATTGTAATTTTTTTTAAAATGTAATCACAACCATTACTCCAGTTGTGTTATGTGATTCTTAATATCCTTAAGAACCATTCTAATGCTGATTTGTTTTTCTTGCAATGTTTTTTTTTAACTTTGAAAACATTTTTGTTGCTAAATATTTTGTGGAAACATTTTTTTTCAGCATATTTAAATGAATAGAAACTAGAAATAGAAAACTTTTATAACAATGTAGAAGTTTTTACTGTATCTTTTGATACGTTTCATGCATCTTTGCTGAATAAAAATATTAATTTATTCGGGAAAAAAAATGTTGACGCAACCAGTGGTGAATGATTGTAGGTTAGTGCAACGATGCTTTAATAGTACTGCTTTGGCCTTTTAGGATCTGAACCGCACATGCTCACGGTCATGACAATGATTTCTATGTGAAGATTCTTTTTATGTGTTTCACTGAAAAAATATTGCAACTTAATGAGCATGAGTAAATAATGACAGATTTCAGATTCATTTTAGAAGTTGTTAGCTGCTCATAATTGGTTGTCAGATTTTCTTGATTGCAACATTTGAATGTAAAACTAGGATTGTGATAGTAAAAACAAAAGGAATGTCCTTTTCTCTCAGATGAGTGTGCCGCGGTGGATTATGCAGAATGAAGCAGGTCTTTTCTGGCGTGCTAAAGGAAATGGCACACAAGCTTTGGCGTGTCTGCGTCAGGCGCTCCATTCTGCCTCTCCTCAGCACAGAGACATGCCTCTGGTCAACACTGCTAACCTGCTGCTGCACTACGGCCTGCATGACGAGGCCCATGAGCTGCTGCAACAGGCCCTACAGATCAACCGCACAGAGGTATAATGGAGACCGTTGAACACCACACATTAGTAGTTCCAAACCTGTATGAATGTCTTTGTTCTGCTGAACACAAAGGAAGATATTCTGAAGAATGTGGGAAACGGAGCAGTTCTGGGGCACCATTGACTTCCATAGTATTTTTTTTCCTACAATGGAAGTCAATGGTTCCCCAAAACAGCCTGGTTACAAACTTTCTTCAAAATATCTTCCTTTGTGTTCAGAACAAAGACATTCATACAGGTTTTGAAATACTTGAGGGTGAGTAAATGATGACAGAATTTTCATTTTTGGGAGAACTATCCCTTTAATACCTCTTTTAATTTTACAAAGTAGATCATATATTTTATCTATAGCCTATAAAGCAGCGTCATAAATAGGAAGATTTCAATACACGAGGATTCTGAATGGGATAATTTAGCGAGCCATTAAATAACTTGATTCGGACTCAAGACCAAAGACTCGAGACTTGACTCGGACTCCAGGTTCAAGACTTCAGACTTGACTCGGACTCCAGGTTCAAGACTTCAGACTTGACTCGGACTCCAGGTTCAAGACTTCAGACTTGACTCGGACTCCAGGTTCAAGACTTCAGACTTGACTCGGACTCCAGGTTCAAGACTTCAGACTTGACTCGGACTCCAGGTTCAAGACTTCAGACTTGACTCGGAAGACTCAGACTTCAAGACTTCAGACTTATTCAGACTTCAGACTGACTCGGACTCCAGGTAGACTTCAGACTTGACTCGGACTCCAGGCTCAAGACTTCAGACTTGACTCGGACTCCAGGTTCAAGACTTCAGACTTGACTCGGACTCCAGGCTCAAGACTTCAACTTGACTCGGACTTAAGACTTCACTTGACTCGCTTAAGACTTCAGACTTGACTCGGACTCCAGGTTCAAGACTTCAGACTTGACTCGGACTCCAGGTTCAAGACTTCAGACTTGACTCGGACTCCAGGTTCAAGACTTCACTCGGACTTGACTTCAGACTTAAGACTTCAGACTTCAGACTTGACTCGGTTCAAGGAAGACTTCAGACTTGGACTCGGATTTCAAGACTTCAGACTTGACTCGGACTCCAGGTTCAAGACTTCAGACTTGACTCGGACTCAGGTTCAAGACTTCAGACTTGACTCGACTCCAGGTTCACTTCAGACACTCGGACTCCAGGTTCAAGACTTCAGACTTGACTCGGACTCCAGGTTCAAGACTTCAGACTTGACTCGGACTCCAGGTTCAAGACTTCAGACTTGACTCGGACTCCAGGTTCAAGACTTCAGACTTGACTCGGACTCCAGGTTCAAGACTTCAGACTTGACTCGGACTCCAGGTTCAAGACTTCAGACTTGACTCTTTTTCAGACTTGACTCGGACTCCAGGTTCAAGACTTCAGACTTGACTCGGACTCCAGGTTCAAGACTTCAGACTTGACTCGACTTCAAGACTTCAACTTGACTAAATTACATTGACTTTTGGGTTAGCTATTACAGAGAAGCTTATTAAGTTTTCACTTTACAAGACAAACTGGATGTATCTTTGATGTTTTTATCAGCTGTTTGAACACCCATCACATCAAAAGATTTTTTTCACACCATCTTTTCCAATACAAGTTTATCCTCTTGACAAAACATCCTGTTAAGTCTGGTCAACGTTCACCTCTCTCAGGGAAACCTGACTGGCGCTCTGGCCGTGTTTCGTCGGGCCCTGACTCTCACAGTTCACTGTCCCCAGTGTCGTGCCAGCCTGCCTCTAATGCGCTGTCTCCAGTTTTACCCCTTCCTTTACAATCTCCAGCACCAGGCCTGTCCATGTAAGTAGCCTCCTCTGTAAATCTGTAGGACCCTTCCAACACTGAACCAAGAGATTTACCCCTGGACAGCTACCCCACTTCACCTTCCTCCATCACTCACTCTTTCCTCCTCCCTGATGTTGCAGCCTCAGCGGCAGAGTGCTCAGCGCTCTTTTTATAGCCAAGCACTGTAATCTTTGAGCCAATTTTAGACTCTTTACCATTGCATCTTCTATTCTGGGTTTCCTCCATTCCCTCTCCTGCTCCCCTTTTCTCTTCTCCTCAGCATCCTGCACTGCTCCCCTTCTCTAGCTCAGCTCTCTCTCTCTCTCCCCTGGCACTCTTCTGAGTGAGAGAGACTTTGAAATAGCGAAATCGTGTCCTCAATAATTCAGGGCACTGAAAATAGCACAGGCTTTATTTAGATGCTGCTGCGCTCTGCAGACAAAAATGAACTCATTCTCCTCTTCTCGTTTGGGGAAACTCTGAGCTATTGATTTACGGATTAATATGGCAAACCCCTTTTGAACTTTTATACTTTTGACTTATACGACAATGTGAATGATGAATGTGTGTCCAAGTGGCTTCTGTTTCTGCCTTCTTATAAATAATGCAGTTGTATTGATTTGAAAAATCTAAGCTAAGCAACTTGAGCTGAATTGTGTGTGTGTGTGTGTGTAGCTGGCTCTGGCTGTGAGGCAGAGGAAGACACAGAGCTGGAGGAATGGGACACGGCCAGCAGCAGACAGGATGCCTGGGACACTGATGCCATGCCTGTGTCTGCTTTAGAAGACTCTCTCCTCTTTGAGAGTAAGATAAATAATGAAGCTTATGGGGGCTTCTTTCTCTGTGTTTGATGTTTATATACAATACAGTGGACTCAGTCCAACATTCTGAGACCACTAGTAAAAATACTTAAAATTTGCATTTATTATTAGCATAACATTTTAAGTGAGTTCACATACTTATTGTCACAAGTGTTTATTCCATTAGTGACTTAGAAGTAGCATTAAATCTTAAATATCTCATTTATTTATGTTTATTTTTTACATTATAGCATTTCTTTTTGACATCCTAAATATTTGTTTCATGGTTTAAATTAAATTTTAAATCCCAGATTTGCGGTCTCAGACTTTTAGACTCCACTGTGTCTCCTCTGAGAATTGGAAATGTTGTTACAGTTGTCTGACAGAATTTGACCTCATCAGTGTGTGATCACATTAGCAAAATACCGGTAGCTAATACCAATTGTATTTCATGTTTCACATGAACCATATATTAATTAGCACTTTGCCCATGCTTTATGAACTTAAACATATAATAATTATAAGCCTTTACATGTTAAATTTGAAATTTTTACTCCAGATTTAATTTAAAAATGGGGAAAAAAAGGTTCTGTGATGGTAACTGCCCTGTCCTTGTTAAATTTTACATTTAGTGTGGTGAGGCCATGTGATATAGCAATATAGCACAGCACTATGTTAAAGATTTATGCTTGCATATTTTATACCGTTTCATATTTCATGTTGTTTCACTTACAATTTTTAAACAATAGCTGGCAGAATATATGCAGTTAGGGATGCGCGGGTGAGCTAAAACGTCACCCGAATCCGCAGCTTCAAATTAATTATCCAACCGCCCGCAACAATATTTTTGTCTGATTTAGATAACCGCACCCGATCGTCACGTTCAGGGTTTGTATGGTCATGAAAAACCTGGAAAAGTCATGGAATTTTAAAACAGCAATTTCCAGGCCTGGAATGTTTTGGAAAAATAAATAAACCCAGAAAGTTTTGGAAAAATCATGAAAATCTATTTCACAATCCTCTGTATGATAGATTTATGTTTAATTATGTCCTGAATTTCAGTACGGTATTGCGCATATATCGCATTACTCATTCCCGCAGCTTTCAACTTTAAAATGAGGTAAATTGCTGCAAAACATTTCTTCAATATAGCGTGTAGGTTAGATGAGTAAATAAATCCACACAACCCATCAGATCAAATCAGTCATTTGAAAACAGCATGAGTGATTCAGCACCGCGTCCTCTCTCTTTGACCTTCTCTTCACATCAGTGCATCTAGAGCTGAACGCTGCTTTACAAGACTTTAGCTCACGTTTCGGTGCAGTTGACAGAATTATCAATTTCCTAATTGGTCATTGTTGCATCGTCACAAAAAATATTATTTTCATGTCTTTTTAAGCCATTCGGTACTCGTGCAATCCTTTTCTGTGCGCTCAGTCACATCCAAGGTGCGCTCTGCGAGTACCAAAGCAAACAAGCAAAGCTTGTTGTGCTTAAGTGGCCAAATACACACAAAATGACGTCCAAATGGTCATCCTGGCGAGTATTCTCGTAAGCACTGTCAGTTTTGTCTTAAGTTAATGTAAACAGTTACGAAAGAAAAGCACATGTGTATCAGTATTGGATTCGTGAAATAGGTCTTGTGACAGCAGCCTATAATAAAACTGTGCCGTCTGTCATTAATGTTAATCAAACAACAAAAGACCCTCAGAGAAAATCCCTCTCTGCTCTTGACTAAATAGCCTAATGTTTTGTTGAATAACTTTAATATGTTAGTTTACACTTTATTCGATTTCTGTAGCCTATTTAGAAAATGTAGTTAATATTTGCATCATTAATGATTTATCTTATCCACCCGTGACCCACCCGCAAATAATCAGAATGCATTTTTTTTATTACCCGACCCGCGGATCATCTGCAGTGCCCGCGGATATAACCGCCATTCGTGCATCACTAATATGCATTTTTTTTTTTTTTTTTTTACAAACAGTCATTGTCTGATTGAGGATGTCAATCCACATGGAAAGGAACAAATAAAATCTTCTGAACAAGGACTTCTGCTTAACTCCTGTGTGCCTCTAAACAAGCAGCGCTCTCACTGCTTTCCTCTTTACCTTTTCTCTCGGTTACTCTCGTCTTCTGCAGAGGTTGTGGTGGACAGCAACGGTTCAGGGGAGGCGAGCGGGCAGGACAGGGTCCGAGAGCAAAAGACTGACGGAGTGGAGGAAGAGGAGCAGGACTGGCGTCTGAGAGAAGAGCTGATAGGAGCATTTGAGGGGGCTCTGGACATGAACGGGAAGACAGGGGACCTACGGGGCATCCGCGTGCTGAAAAATGACAGGGTCATGGGGGAGAGAGGGGGAGGACCCTGCTTCGGCAACTGTGAGGATGATGAGGGAGCTGAATGGGTACGTCTCTGTGTTAGAATGTTTAAGATCTTTTTGTTTTCAAAATCAAGATGAATTTAACCCTTTCGTTTTCTCTTCATTTCTTTAGATAACATTCCAGGTGAAACGTGTGAAAAAGCCCAAAACTGATACCTCGGAGGGCTGGTTGGGAGAAGGAGATGTTCGTCAGGGTGAACCTGCAGCAAGCAACTCCATTCTTGAGATCAGTGGACCCACAATCCCCTCGCCTGGACCCTCAGGTGCTGAGAATGAACTGCCTTCCTACATTACATTAAGTATTATTTATATACACTTATTAATATTTTAACTTTTAGTTTTATAGTTTCATTTTAGTGTTAACAAATCCATTTCTGTTGAACTGAATTTTCATTTCAGTTTTTATTTTTAGTCATTTTAGTCCAGCTTAAACTTACTTTCAGTTAGGTGCCAAGGCAACATTTTATGTTTTTCATCTAATATTTGTTTTATTTCAGCTTTATTTCAGTAAACAGAAATAATTTTTATGGTTTGTTATAGGGGTGTAACGGTACACAAACATGACGGTTCGGTACATACCTCAGTTTTGACATCACAGTTCGGTACGGTTTCGGTACAGCAGGAGGAAAAACTAAACATAAATAATGCTTTTTAATTAAACAATGGTTTACTGAACGAACTGCTCTTTCTTTAAATAAATTAAATTATAATCAGAGGTGGAAAGTAACTAACAGGGTTCCTACGGGGTTTGGAAAAGTATGACATTTGATTTAAGAATTTTCCAGGTCTGGAAAAGTATGGAAAAAAGAAAGCAGAGTTTGGAAAAATTGAGTTTCCAGACTCCCAATTTAGTTTTTTTTTAATAGAAAATTAAGAATTTAATGAAAATACACCACATTTATTGTACATGAAGTGAGATTTCATGACAGCTGTTTAGTGATCCTTTTATGATTGTCAAATATGCACTTTTTGATTATGCAAAATGCAGGTTATAAGCATTTTGTGTTTCTTCTCACAATATTCTTAGCACCGTATTACATAGCCTCAAGGACCTTTGCAAAATAAAAAATACACAGACTTTTATGTGTGCATGAGAAACCATTCAACTTAGCATATAGGACAATGCACACTGAGCTACCAATTGTGGCATCAGCCCATTTCACAGTGTTGTTTCTTGGCCTCCACAAAGTATGTGTTAAAGAGACCTAAGGCCTTGAAATATTGCATTCTGCCCTAATGAAAGCCACATTTGAAACACTTTTTACAGTACCAGTCTTTTTTTATAGATCCTTGAACTTGGAAAATTTTGTCATCAGCCCATTTCGTGTCATGGTTTCTGTGCTGCCACAGAGGATGTGTTAAATTAGACATTATGCCTTGATATTGACACTGTAAAAAAATCAAAAGTTGAGAGAACTTTAAGGCAACCAGATTCAGCAGATTTTTAAGTTTTCTCAATTTTTATTTATTGGTACTGTACTTTTATTTCACGCTCATGCTCGTAGTGTCTGTGCTTTAGTGAAGTGATATACAGCGCGGCGCCGTGTTCGCGCGTGCTATAGAAGAGTGCGCGCTACCAGCACAGTATAAAATCTGAAAGGACAGGATAGTTCGTTTTTTCTGAGGTGAGAGACTTTTTATTTCATAAGATATGAAAATAACGATGGAATAATGACACTGACTTTAAACCTGTCAACATCTCATCTGACCGCAGATACTGAATCAGGACAGCGCGTTATTCTCAGGCACTCTTTACTTAAACTGCATCTGACAGAAGTGTCAACCGCTTTCATGCACATCTTTTAAAATAAAAGTCTCGCATCAGAAAAACATTTAGAATTAATTTTTTGTTGTTGATGTCGTTTCTTTGGCTGTATACAATCCGCGACCCTCTCAGAACGGTCCCGCGACCCACTTTTGGGCTGCATACCCAGCACTTTTGACCCACCAGTTGAGAAACACTGTAATAGATTGTGTTTAACACACAGAAGTATAGAAATTCTACATTGATTTAAAAAAAAAAATAAATCAGCGCTGATAACACGCTGAAAGGTCTCCCTCCTCTTTAGCCTGGAGGACAAGGCATCCGTGATTTCCAACAAGAATGTCAAATTTGGACTCGTCTGACCATAGAACAATTTTCCACTTTGGAACAGTCCATTTTAAATGAGCCTTGGCCCACAGGACACGACAGCGCTTCTGGACCATGTGCACATATGGCTTCCTTTTTGCATTATAGAGATTTAGTTGGCATCTGCAGATGGCACGGCAGATTGTGTTTACCGACAGTGGTTTCTGGAAGTATTCCTGGGCCCATTTAGTAATGTCAATGACAGAATCATGCAGATGAGTGATGCAGTGTCGTCTGAGGGCCCGAAGACCACGGGCACCCAACAAAGGTCTTCGGCCTTGTCCCTTACGCACAGATTTCTCCAGTTTCTCTGAATCTTTTGATGATGTTATGCACTGTAGATGATGAGATTAGCAAAGCCTTTGCAATTTGACTTTGAGGAATGTTGTTTTTAAAGTATTCCACAATCTTTTTACGCACTCTTTCACAGATTTACGCACAGATTTAAGAGCCTCTGCCCATCTTTACTTCTGAGAGACTCTGCCTTGCTAAGGACCCCGTTTACACTGTCAGTTAAATGTGACCCAATTCCGATTTCTTTGCTCATATGTGACACAGATCGGATCTGTTCTATGACAATGTAAACAGGAAAAAAAATGCATGCATTCGGATATAGCGAGATCGGATTCAGGCCTCATTCATATGTGGAAATAAATTGAATATAAATCGGATATATGCCAATGCGACTGTCATGTAAACAGGCAGATCGCATTTTCTGAGGCGTTGCGTTCTGTACGTCATTAAAACTTGACAATTTAGTACTTCTCCGTGGTTTAATGACGTTATATGGGACCCATGCTGGCAAAAGGAGTGTAAATGTACACAGGCTATTTTGAGCTAAAAAAAGTGACAAATTTAGATTTTAGTCGAATTTGAGGTTTTCACAAAAATTACTTCATTAAGCCCTCGTTTAGCTATCGTAACAGACCTGATGTCAATTAACTTAACTAGTTGCTAGATGTTCTCCCAGCTGAATCTTTTCAAAATGTCTTGCTTTTTCAGTCCTTTGCTGCCCCCGTGCCAACTTTTTTGAGACCTGTAGCAGGCATCAAATTTGAAATGAGCTCATTTAGTGGATAAACGTGTAAAATTTCTCCCTTTAACATTTGTCATGTCCTTTATGTTCTATTGTGAATAAAATATTGGCTCATGTGATTTGAAAGTCTTTAAGTTTTAATTTTATTTAAATTTAAAAAACGTCCCAACATTTCCTGAATTCGGGTTGTACTATTTATTTTTAACTATAATAATTAACACTAAAATAAAAAAAAATTATGCAAACATGTATTTAAATTAACTTCAAAATTATTCAATTTGCATTTGTTGTTGAAATATGATAATTTACAGTGTGGTTGTCATAACGTGCTTCATAAAATATTTATTTAAACACATTAAGTAAATAAGATATCACTAACAGGTAATGTAAAATATAATGAAGTATATAGTCTGATATTTTGCAAAATGTTCTTCACTAGACTTAATTACTCTAGCAAAAAACGAGCTGTGGACAGGACACTGATGACTTGCCTGAGGTAAATGCAATGCTACGTGATTTTCTTTACAAGCTGCTTTGAAAAACTAATTGAGCAGTTATGTGAGGGGTGAGATGTAATTCATGTTTATTTCACGTTAAAACTATTAGTAAAGAGGAAGGGATGATCATGCTCACTTGCGCTCCGCGCTGCTGTCAGAGCTGGGGCATTTATACAGTGATCTGTCTCACCACATCAAAGAGCGTCAAAACGGCATTTATTGTCGGAATTTTCTGAACAAATGGAGCGATTTGTTGCGTACCGAGCAGAAAGATCCTTACAGAAAATTTTCAGTGAGAAATGCGTGTACCGTTACACCCCTAGTTTGTTTTACAATTAACAATCACTACACCACCCTGCTTGGCTAGCAATGCTTCATGACATGACTTCAGATGTGTCATTTAGAGAGAGAGAGAGATAAGCACTGGGCTCCAGTGGGTGTCAGTCCAGTCGTGTCAATCTCACAATCTCACATGTGGCTGTACCTGGCTCTGTGTCTGCCAAGTAACATTCTAGGAGTATCATGTGTCACTTTCATAGTGGGCTCTTTTCCACTAACATATGACTCTGAACTCCTCACAGTATCACAGAGCATATAGACTTTGCCACACCGCTTCAGGAGCCAGCAGTGGAGCCGGTGTGTAATGCCAATCTCCCTGCCAGTATGCACACAGACCACCGGACCCAGACGCGTGAGAGCATTCAGATCACTGGACTATCAGTCACTCAGAGAGGTGTTTTTTAATCTTCTATTTACAGCTGGGATGAATTCTGCTGATCTGAAAAGTTATGACGTTTGTGATATGACTTTTTCTCCATGTCTCATCTCACTCTAGTAATCAAGAGACTCTGCTGTGAATCTAGGAAAAGAAAATTGGGATTCATTGTCTTTTGCTCAACAACGGAGAGCAAATGTGTGTTGGAGAAGGTATTACACGGAGTGTTTGTTCTAAGAATGTAACTACAATTGGGGTCACATGCTCTTTATAGGTTGCCTTAAGTTGGGTTAAAAAAATTGTCTTTTTATAATCTAAAAGTTTAGGGTTGGTAAGATATTGTAATGTTTATGAAAGTCTCTTATGTTCATCAAGGCTGCATTTTGTTTGATAAAAACGATATAGTAGAAACAAAATATTGTAAAATAGCACTAAAATTTTTAATTATTTTCTAATATATGTTTATTTTAAAATGTAATTTATTCCTGTGAGGGTAAAGATTAATTTTCAGCAGCCATTTATCCAGTCTTCAGAGTCACATGATCCTACAGAAATCATTTTAATGTGCTGATTTGGTGCTCAGTTTTGGTTAAAAACAGTTGTATTGCTTGGTATTTTTGTGGAAACTAAGATTTTTCAGGATTCTATAATAAATAAAGTTCAAAAGAAAAGCACTTATTAGAAATATGTATATTTTAATACTAGTATGAATGTCTTCACTTTCTTTTAATTAATTTAATGCATCCTTGGTGAATAAACTTTTTTTATTTCTTTAACATTATCTAAAGCACGTTTTTTTTGGGGGGGTCAGTAAGAATTTTTTATAGTAGCTTTATCCATTTTATATACATGTACATTGGACTAAGAATATATCCTCTAAAATGGTATGCACCTTATTTTAACATAAGAGCGGGAGCAGCTATTTGGAACTTGACTTCAGTTATTTGACCTGTACAAAACAGTCTGTTATGCTGTTTGATATTGCAAACTGGTATTTGGTATGGTAATTTGTTATTGAAATCATAAACGCACTGTTTTGTAGCGCAGATAGCTTGAGTTTTTAATTGATAGATATTTACCTTTAGCGACGGAGTCGGAAGTTTTGCACATTCAAGAAAATAGGTGAATACTAGAACTGACAGACAGACAATTCAAAAACCCAAACTGATGATAAAACGGCATGCAAACATACTTTGACTGTTTGTTCTCAGCTAGAAATACAAACAGTCAATGGAAAGTTTATCTGAGTAATATATTGTTCCATTTCATGATCTGTGTGATCGTTTATCTATTAGAATCAGACGTCCTGGGTTCTGTCCAGCATGGCAGCGTTGTACTGGAGGGTGAAAGGTCAGGGAAAGAGAGCCATCGACTGCCTCCGCCAGGCTCTGAACTACGCTCCTCACCACATGAAGGTTCAGCTCGTTCTTCTACTACATTTCATCTCCGTTGGTTGGCCTGTACAAAAGCAAATCATACTGCAAGATATGAACGTTTGTTTCTGTTGTGTTAGGATGTGCCTCTCATCAGCCTTGCCAACATCTTCCAAAATGCGAGGCTGTGGGAGGACGCCCTGACTGTGGCACGCATGGCGGTGGAAATTGCTCCTCACTTTGTGGTTAACCATTTTACTCTGGCAAATGTTTATATAGCTATGGTAAGTGATTTTTCAGAGTCTTATGAGGGATTTTATTGATGTTAAGGGATGACTGTTTTTAATATGTCTTCATAGGAGGAGTTTGAGAAGGCCATGCGTTGGTACGAGTCGACTCTAAAACTCCAGCCAGAATTTGGGCCAGCCAAAGATCGTCTGCGCACCATCCAGTGCTACCTCCTCTCCAAGAGGGACCGGCGAGCTCCCTGAGGACACAACACACACACAAACGTAACATTAACATGCTCCTTAATCTTAGCTATCAGTGAGGAACACGGTGTTAGTCTATTTGTTGTCTTAATTTCATAAATATTGACCATATCATTACTGTTTATAAGGTTGGCGTTCAGTTGAGCTATGAAAACGGTTTCCTTTTTTCAAATCTTTACAAAGATTTTATGATGTTTTAATGGCTTAAGGGTTGTTTATTTCTATAAAACATCTTGATATTCCTATAAAGGGATATTTTGGCTAGGGTCGAGATTCAACGTTTGAATGTGTCTGACTGTATTTGAATGCTATTTTAATAATACCAATAATACAATGCATCTTTTAGTCTCACCATATCCATATGTCCCTCTCTCTCAGCAATAGCTGCTAGGTGTATAAAGGGTGTCTTAAAATGTTATTCAGAATACAAATTGTTAAAAGAAACACTGTGGTCTTTTACTTTACACAACCATTCTCTGATTTAGTTATGTCTAATGGTAATAAGTGTTCCTGTGGCTCAGTGGTAGAGCATTGCGTTAGCAGCGCAGAGGTTGTGGGTTCAATTCCCAGGAACACACATACTGACAAAACAATGTATAACCTGAATGCACTGTAAGTTGCTTTAGATAAAAGCGTCTGCTAAATGCATAAATGTAAATCTAATAGTTCAGGCTGTTGTATGCACTTCTTGTATCTGCCATCAGAGCAGGCTCAAGCATTTGGTACATCCTCCTGTTGCTTTTTAGTTTTAGCTAAACATATCCAGTACTGCAAACATGTGGAAAGGAGAATTTCCTCTGATGGTTTACTGTACTGCTTTCAAACTGAGCTGACATGGAATACATCATCAGCGTTCAGGCTGAAGACAGAGCCACTGCAAATATTTCAAACTAAAGATCAGCAGCAAAAAGGTGTTTACAGATGTGTTTTCCTTTCAGTTTTCAAAAGGGACGTTTTAATAAGATTGTTTTGCTCAAAGGTATAAAGTACACTTCCGTTCACTTTACTTTGCACAGCTGAGCTTTTGACTCTAAGATCTGATCTGTACCGTTATATTTAATATTTAGAAAGTCAAGATAAACATTTCTGTGTCAAGTCTATATGAAAACATACAGGTTCCTTCGAAATTAAAGTGGACATGCGGATTTTAAAAACGTGTTTATGATGGTTTTCTGATGATTTTACTTAAAAACTTGAATCTCAGTTCAGAAATGTTAAGCATAAATATAATTTGTGCTAATGTGTCTCTTTTAAAGGATCTCAACCTTGTGCATGGGTCATATAAAAAAGAATCACCAAATCAAGCCCCTTGAGAAGTTGAATGTATAAAAATGGTTATTGGGATACAGGATGGGTATGTTTTACTTTTTAATATATAGAGAGTCATTTTTATTGGCTATAGAGGTTGATGCTGTATTTCATGCTATCCTGTTTTTGACCACAAGGTGGCTGTGAAGCCTTATGACATGCCATGATGATAAACATAGACATACAAAGGTTATTTTTGAGACTTGCTATAAGATCAAATGTACTGTATAATATAACAATTAAAAAAGTATATATATTTATCCATGTTAATGGCTATCGACTTATAAATAACAGTTATAGGCTGTAATTGTTCCTATAACACTCTTCACTCTTAAGTTCTCGGTAATCAAATACGTGTTTATACTAGATCACAATATAATCATGATTACATATACAGAATATCTAGGCTTTTTGCTGCTACGAAATATGCTAGGAGCAACAGTTATTGTATAAAAATAGACCTCGATAGATTTAGCTTGACACTTCAGTAGTAACACCAAGTCTAGTTGAGAGCCACATTTATAGGAGAGCCCCCACCTACCCCACCCCATCAAATCCGTGTTACCCAGACCCCGCCCCCTCTCTTTGTCAGCTGAATTAATTTGATACTATTTTTGAATTTCTGCGTTTCCCAGGGAAACCTAATGACGTCAATGCGGGTCAATAGCACAGTGATAGGCTGGCGGCGGGGAAAGCTGTACTCTCCACCAACAGAAATGACTCTGCTGTATCTAAGCCCTGGTGTCCATTAAATTAAGCATAACGATTATATACATATAAAGATTTATTAATATAAAGGATGAAAAACACGTTTTAAAATACACTACAGTATGCTTTATTACAAAAACTCGTGGGAAAAACACTGAAATAATATTTTGTCAGAAAATGTACTTAAATTAAATGTATCGTGAATGTGAATATCTTTCACTGCGTCGCGTTCTCGTGTCTGTCTATGCAAAACAAGTTTGCGGGATGCCAGCCCTCCTTTAACTTCTCAATAACTCATTTCAACCCCCTCCCCCAAATACACGGGGAAGCTGATACTTTCTCGAGGTATTTCTCTTCATTCAAAAAAGCGAGCGAGCGAGCTCGTTCATTCACGCAGTGCGCGCTGTTGTCCGAATGCAGGCGCTCGTCTGTTCTCCTCCTCGTCTAGATTCCTCTGTGAACACTGCGAACATCACTTTGCACTTCGATGAACGAGGACATACGGTGAGTGATGGTTGATTTCTTCAGTTTCAGTTCTCAACTCATTTGGAACTTTATTTGACTTCGGATCGCCTTTAAAGTGATCAGATGTTGAACTAAGTGATAACTCCGCAGAGTTTGTTTGCTTGTGGTTGGATTGCGCAGTAGGCCTATACAGAGTCCAGATCAAAACTAGATCGGAAGACTGTAGCCACTTAAAATCTCACGCTTCGGTTTGTAGGCTATTGTGTGCGTTGTATTGAGTCTTTATAATTACTTTTTATTTATATCGATAATTGGCAGTGTTGTACTAGGAGCAGATTATTTCGTCCTTGATATTACGCGGCTCTTTCACAACTTTAAATCCGATGTTCTCAAGCCTGTTGTTCTCATTGTTGCCGAGTGGTCACGATTCGCGCTGTTGTAACATTCATGAATCGCACTGACATCTCCGGTACCCGTTTAGCTTTTGCAACGCTTCTACGTTTTAAAAAGAGCAAACAAACAGAAATAATGAAACAAGCTTTTTTAATGAAGTCAGTCGTGTTCATGTTTTACTCCTCTTAACTTGAGATGTAGTAGATGGGGAACATGCGAACCATTGTAAAACTGTTGTAAATCAAGTCACTGAATATAAAACCTGGACTATGTAGACCGCCCCAACTCTGTCCTGTTGTGTGAACAGAGAAATGACTCTGGTAAGAAAGCAAAAACGCGTTCTCTTATCAGTTGACTTGGGTTTCAGCACCACGGACAGCGACCACCTCAGGCCTCAGCTCGAGCGCGTGCATGCGTCGGACTACATTTCACGACAATCAGTTTGAAAAAGCATGGAGCATAGTATAATGTAGCAACACGTCTACTGCTGCATGAACGCAATGACACCGTGTAGCACGTATTTATTTATAAAAAAATGTATCGCCGGTGATCATCTTGAAAGTCTTTACCCTGCATTTCCGCATATATAGCTACAGTCTTGCGTCAGGGTTCTCGCAACGACCGCGTAAACTCCGCGCTATACGGCCTCAAATTTAGCAAGTTGGGCACCCAGCCCAACCACTTCTTGATATTACAAAATGACGGTCTCCGTTTTTAGATGTTGTAACTGTTTGCTGCGTTTGAATGGATGCAGGGTAGGTTTTATGATAGACAACTGTATAATATATCTGATAAATGTATAGAAACAAAAATCGTGGCATCTTGCTGCGCCGTCGTGTCGTAGTCTAGGTCTTGCACGAGGCCTCTGATCCAGAACTGGGTTTTACTGGCAACGTCTGCTCGTCTTTGCATCATCATCACCATCAGCCATTGGCACACCTATTTTATGATTGTGTGTGTCGGATGTTATTGTATAGTCTGGGTTCTGAGTAAGATAAGATTAGAAACGTCGTTTTTGTCCATCTGCTTTCAAGAGTTTAATCATGGTGTCCATTCTTGCTCTTACACTGACATTATTGACGTGTTTATGTGGTTGGTGTGAGGCGCTTGAGTGTTTCTCTTCTTTGTATAAATAATGTTTACATTTTTTGCCTCTAGCATTTTTCATGCTATCGCCTTAAACGATAAAACAGACACCGAATCCAGAGGAAATGTCTTTCATCAAGGCATCGACGAAAAGAGGAGAATATAAACGTGACGTCAATGCAACTGACGCAGCTTTGGATAAAGGAGGAAACAGAAAATACTTTTCCATATATGCATAATTGCATTACGAGTTTATTGTATCTGTTATTGGGAATATGTGTCGTTTTGATGCAATTCATAGGGGCGTAACACTTGGTCAAATAATAATAAAAAAAAACAGAAACGAATCCGCATCCATTTGAATTAAAGCAGAAATCAGGATTAGTCTTTTTAAAAGGGTGCCATGAGTCCATACCCGAGCGTCACGATCCTTCACGTAAGGAGAGTAGATGTGAACGCGCATGTCACGGTGATCACGGCAATTCCTCTGAGGAGCATTTGCGAGTGCCTTTTTTCTCCAAGTGCTCTAAAAATAGTAACAGCCTGATCCAGAAATAGACAGGGGTATCACCCTCGTATGCAGCCTTCGTTTTGAGGCATGAAAACACACCAGGACAGCACGTTATGTGCTCTCGTGTCCTTGAGATATTTTCTTGTGTTATTGAGCGTTTCATTCATTTCTCTCATCGAGGGCTCCCTCCACCGGTGAGACCTCTCGCTCTCCCGGTGACCTCGGTTGCATGTTCTGGCTTGAAATATGTATTCCTGGACGGTTTTGTGGTCACTTAATTCAGCACGCGTGGGATAGTTATCGCACGCATCACGTCAGGGAATCACCCTGTTTGGATTCAGTGAATGAAGCTGGAAGGGGATCACACTGGCGCTTGCTTTAATAACGAAAACTCTCAAATACGAGAACAAAGGTTGTCTGTTAACTATTTTTTATCATTCGTGGCTAAAATCACACGATGATGCCTCTTTAACCTCTATGATGAAGAGGAGCTGTTCGCCATCAGTGGTGCTGAAATACGTCGAGTTACGCACGCACAACTTGCAGCTATAGTGTCCAGTCCAGACCTTTACCGATGAATACAACTGTTCCTTCATGTCCATAGCTATGTAGAAATTGTTGTCTAAGCAGTGTTTTTCTGATCTTTATAGCCTATTACACACACTGACGACTGCTTTTGTGCATCTGGCCATTTCCTCAATAATTCAGTATGTCACATACGTTTAATAATTCATTTTCTGCACGCGATTACTCAGGTAGCCCTTCTGAAAACACCATCTTAAACCAGCCTAAGGTGGTCTTAAGCCTGACCAAGCAGACTGAGATGGTCTCCCACCCTGATGGAAAAACTCAAACCAGTTTGGATTCCTCTAACAAGAACCTGTGAGAAACCACTGAACCTCAAGATCACGTAGACGGTGACACCGTAGTTTTTTTTTGAAGGAAAACCCGTCAATGATTTGTGTATTAGCCAAAGAGTAACGCAGATTTGTAAACACTCCTGTTTGTTTATAGACCCAAATGCGTGCTTGTAAAACCAGCTCGTCAGACTAAACATGCACCTGTAAAATCACGGTCATACATACGGTTTATGTTTATCACTTCAAAGAGCAATCAATTCTTCTCGTTTGCCAAACGTATGAAGTGGGTAAGAGCCCAGCGCTCCCTGGTAACTCGGTTTCATCGGAAACAGCACAGATTGGTGAGTCGTGACTGCTAAAGTGAGTAATGCGCGTCGGCTGCGTCAGTAGGGGCAGAGCGCCGGGTGCCGGAGACAGATGGAGGGAATCGTGACTGACTGGAGACTTCCACAAATCAAAGCACAACCTCATCATGTCACCACGAGAGCGCTATCTCTTAAGATTAGACTGAAATGTTAGGCTCTCGCTGTTCTCCCCTGTTACTCTCAGTCCTGACCTTGGAATCCGGAGGCAATTCTACACTACGCAAGTGTAGGGCTCTCTGGTTAAAGAGTTTACGTGTGCGTGTGTGATCGTGAGGACGAGGTTATTTCGTGGTTGTGTGTGTGTGCGCGTGCGTGCGAGAGATGTGTGGGGTATCCAAATATAGCCAGCTCGGAGAATGATGTTCATTATTTTATGAGACAAGGGAAGGAGGAAGCTTTGGTGACCACAGACCTAGTACACACGGATCTTGAGGAACTTGTGGTAAGTGTCCAGCTGGATCATTTTGATATTTATCGGCGGTGGTGATGCGTATTATTTTATACGTACATGACAGATGCATTTGTATTTAAATGGACCGTTCCAGATGCTTTGGCTTGATACTCTTAGATTAACACCTGGTGAACAAGCGAAACCTGTCTAATATAACACTTTTATTACTAAGATATATCATAGCGACCACAGGTTGGCACATTCGGATTAGAAAGTACGCTTTGCAAAGGCAACAATGAAGCACATTTATTAAATGCATTTTGCACACCGGTGGAGAATTAGTTTTCTCTATTTTTTCTTTTTTCAAAAAGGGGGGTCCCTGTGTGAGAAGAGCACGGATTGGTTGAATGACGAGTTTTCGTATGATCCAATGAAATCCTTCACTGCTCTCTATTTACCGTGAGCTGGAGCGCAGTAATCCCCCTCCTTCAACAGATCTATCGACTGACAGGAGTAGATCAGCTTTTTGCTTAACCACATCACGAACAGGAGAATATGTACAGTATGGCCAGAGGAAGGGCATCGGAGCACGGATGGGAAGGGAGTCGTACACAGAGCGGATTCTGTGCATTTCTGCGCGGATGTGTAGAACTGGAGTCTACTGCACGCGCTCCGGCCATTGGCTACAACAACATGGACTGTTAGTAATTACGGACCAAGCCTGCAACTCAGATGTCACATTCAAAGCGAATGGAAAAGTCTTTCACGAATCTTTTTGCGGTCTGGGCTTGCTGTTCTTAACTATCAATTTGGGAAGCCCTTACCCCAAAAAGCATTTGCGGAGGGCACACACGGCGAATAATGGAAGAAAGCTCTCTGTTACTTCTGCTCCTCTTGGACTATCATCATACTCATCGCCAGAATGGCAGACGTTGCAATTCTATTCTAGTGCTATGTGATTTTTTTTAAACTGGACCCCCCCCCCACCACAGTTTTTACTATTTTCTTTCTTTCTTTTTTTGAGTCTGGCACACCCTTTCAGTATCTATTGGCTCTCCAACCGCGCCGTATCAATTTAACATGTGATTTAATTCTGAATTCTAACATTAAGGTGGGAATGCATGCTTACTATAACTAAAATAAACGATGCGATGTTTAACGGTTTTACCATGTGAATAAACAACTGAATTAAAGCACAAATGCAATAAAAAGAATATTACATCTGGATCGTGACATCTTATTTGGAGTTTTGCAGAGACGCAGCTGACGCGCGCGCAGGTGCTGTTGCATACAGTTCGTGGAACATCAACTGTTTGTGGAGAGTTATAGCATACCATTTCCAAACACGATTCGTGGCACTCAAACCTGTTTAAATGGAAATATAGTCACAGAAGCCGATGTATAGACGGACCGATCCTTGACTGACTCCTTGTTAAATTCAATTGAAAACACGCATGTTAGTTGCTCACTATAACATGTCAAAATATCACAGTGCTAGACTAGTCACGTGCCCTTACCTGTGCTCAAAATTAGGGAGTTATGTTGTCCAGATATAACTTATGGCGTGTTCACACTTACCTTAACACATCGTACACTGTAAATGATTTTTCGAAGTTGTAAATAAAGCAAAGATTATTACAAGAAAACACTACCTACTGTAAAATTCAGTGTACTGAAGTGTGTTACTTGCAGCTTCTTTGTAATTAATTGGAAAATGTACTAACAATTTCTGACTCAAGATTTTTTCTAGACCAAATTTTTAGTCAGTGTAGACAGATTAATTGCACTCAAGATAAAGTGAACTAAAGGAGTCTTCATTATCCATCCAGACATCCTAACATTAGATTTATCACACTTCATCAAGTAGAATACACTCTGTTGTGACTTTAATGGAAAACCTAACTGAATCATTTAATTATTATCATCATCAAGGCATAGTATGACAGCCTACGATAATATAATGTGCTACTGTAAAGACACAAAACAGTATATAGGTCCAGTGCTGCAAGTATGAAAATGCATTATTCAGTGCAACAATTAACCATGATAGTAATATCATAAAGTTTTAAGGCAAGTTTTCTACTTCTACGTGTTCAACATTATGCTTTGAGTTCTGTGATAATGCTTTTTGCAAACAGTGGATAATATGTGATTGTGCTTGTTTCAGAACATTCTATGTCATGCCTGATATTTAAACTGTGATAGTTTAGTACGGATCAAAGACACTGGGACTTTGTGATTCAGCTATAATATTTGATTAATTGACTATGATTTCAAAGTTATGTGTTTGCAAAAAAATGTAAAGAGAATTATGTGATATATACAAATTCATGAGTCATGCGTGTGTATGCGTGTGTAGGCGCTGACAGCACTTTCATTAATTTCCACTTGTCTCTAATTGTCATAGTCAACAAAAATGGCCTAACAAACATCTATATATTTTAGATTATTTTATGACGAAACTGTGCCATCAATGTTCAGGCCTTTTCACGGTCTTGTTCCATTTCATGTTCCAGTCACGTTCTCTAATCAAGCAGAAATAACATATTAAAGTAAATCACTTTGTCTTGTAAAGTAAGTACTTTTAAATAAAACTAATGTATAACAACAATGCATGTTAATTTGTGCGCAGGTTATTCCAGCCCCAGGGTCTGAGCTGAAAACAGAGAGAAGCAGACAGACACACAAACACACTCAGAGAGAGGGAGGGATGGTCAGGACAGCCCATGCCTAAATAACAGATGCCAGGCACGTGAAGAATGGCATTTGTGTGTGTGTTTTCTCAAATGCTTGTTATCATGTCATTGATTTTATAGCTACTGGATACGTAACATTTATGGATCATCTTTTCTTTGTCTTCTTTTAATAATGCTGTAGAATGCAACCAGATTGCATATTTAGTGTAAATGGTCAAATGTACAGATCTGTAAGCTTCGTAAATTGTTAATTTTTATGTTTTTTTTTAACTAAAACATAACAGGAGGCTGACCCCATGCTATTACTCTATGTTTAAGAGGATGTGCTCATATCATTACTACTCTATGTGTACAAACAGTGGATTGTTATTTTGCATTAATTCGTTAATAAGAAAATAAATGTTTACAATGACAAATTATGCTTTCTTTCTCATTCATTTTTGCAATGGGGTAAAATATCTAGACGAGCTAGACTGATTCATTCAAACACACTACGCATTCAAAGCCCAGACGATCTTCATGTTTTGATATCCTGCACTGTTAACCGTTTCAACTAACAGCTGATAGCAGTTACTAACAGTTACTACAAATGATTCAATCTTTCAGAGCATCTTGTAAAAGCATTCATTATTTCCAATACGCTTTAGTCGTCTATGTATCAGTGCCTATTGACTATGCCTTTCTGTTTTTAGATTTGTAAAATCTAATGTTAAAATCTGCAAAGTAAATTATTAATAATTTAAGAAGCAATATAAAATATATATAAAATGAATATGACTTGTATAGAAAGCCTTGATACAACACTATAAACTCAGACTTTTGCACTACATTATTAAAGAAAGGCCCAAAGCCTAAACATATCTGATTTTATTATCATCTAAATTCACTGAATAACTTTCTGGGTGAATAATGGCTTTATGATGTGCTCGAACTTATTTACACATATTTTATTTTTTTTTAAAGAAATGCGAACGCAAAATATTTTCAATTAACGTTTTTTTTTACATGAACATTTTCTAATATTGAAGATGCTATGTTGACAATTTATTTTCATATATTAATATTTTTTTTAATTTACATTTTTAATTTTCTTTCCAGCTGTCTTTGCATGAAGCATTTCAGTCTGTGCATGAAGCAGAGCGAAGCACTTGCTCTGAAAGACTGCTTACCCTTAGCTTGACTGAACCCAGCCTCATCTCCTGCAGACACAGACAGCCTCTAACATTGTGTATGACTTCACACATTGTTTAAATTCACGCTTTCATTACTTAAAGCAGGCTGTGGTGTGAACGTTACCGATGCTCACTAAAGCATGTTATCAGTCATTGTAAGATTTTGAACACTAATACTAATTAAAACAACAACACTTTCTTTCTTTCTTTCTTTCTTTCTTTCTTTCTTTCTTTCTTTCTTTCTTTCTTTCTTTCTTTCTTTCTTTCTTTCTTTCTTTCTTTCTTTCTTTCTTTCTTTCTTTCTTTCTTTCTTTCTTTCTTTCTTTCTTTCTTATTGTTTTTTCTTTAAAAACTAACAGACGTTTATATTCTTAACATCCATGTCATTCAAACAAGGGATACAATTGTTTCCCCCCAGAACATAGAAAGAAAACAGATTTGTCCTTGTTGTCTGGTAGTTTTCTAGTATAGCGTATCAAATCACATTATGATTTTTCTCACTCTTTGTCTTAAAGTGCTTCAGTGATATTCAGATTATGCTGGATTTATTTAAAAAGATATGGATTCTCAAATTAAAATAACATCTGTACATATTTTGTTACATTTTAATGGACATGCTTGATACAAGTTTTATCTTATATAGTTGTTTTTTACTTACTATTATACATCATGGTAATTTGAAATATTGCAAACTCACATTGAAAAAACAATACTCACGGCTGAGATGTGCAGAGAACTCTCTGCATTTTTTCTCATGGGCGACCTTAGAGATCTTCTTAAAGATTTAATATATATGTGTGTGTGTGTGTGTGTGTGTGTGTGTGTGTGTGTGTGTGTGTGTGTGTGTGTGTGTGTGTGTGTGTGTGTGTGTGTGTGTGTGTGTGTGTGTGTGTGTGAAATAGAATGGGGGTTTATTTAAATCTTACATTAGATTTTTTTATAATTTTTTTAACCATACCTCACGCTTCAGGTCACTTTGAAATCTACCTATTGTTCAGTATGCTTTCAGTAAACCTCAAACTCCTCCTAAATGTGACCTATACAGACTAGACAATGATAATTACAGAAGAATATTACACTTTACTGCAAATAATAATTTCTCATTTGCACAATTAAACACTGGGATTGCCGTTTCAATCCCAAACGAGAGCAAAGGGGAAGAGCTCTGCGTCAGCACACGCCATTTTGTAGATTTTATATATTGACATTTTAAATTATACATTATATATTTTCAGAGCTACTGAATTTACAAATAATATTGTACATTGATTGTCTGCAATCTTATAATAAAGAGACTTCTTTACATGTCTTTGTAATGACATTTGACCTATATAGATTTTTTTCAGGCATGTAAAAATGATCTAGAATGATGAAAATATGTAACCTAAAAAACATCTTCCCTTTCAACTTTATTGTTTGAAGTGAAAGCTATTTCTACACAAGATTCATAAAGACTATTGAAATGAGCTGAATGAGATTGCTACTGCTAAAACGTGCTAAATAATCCTAAAACTGACTTTGTAATATGTATTTATTCTATCTGTGAGATCTTCTGCTAACACCAATGTTCAGAAATTGTAAGTCATTTTATTTGAATTAGTTTGTTTAATTGTTGTTATTGTTGTTATAAGTGACGTACCACATTCAATACCTCTCATGAATTTAGTTGCATTAAAACCTGCAGCTTTATGCACCTAACAATATTATATATAAATACTTGAGGACAAAGAAAAAATAAATGACTGAAAACACTCCATTTAACTAAATTGAAAGATTCTTCAAATATTTTTTGACTTGATCATTTATGCTTCTTAGTTATTATTCCTAATTTTTACAATTAAAATATATTGTTTTTAAATTATGGAAGATTTGCTGATATTATGTCATATCACGCCCCCTCAAAAGAACAGCTGTGAAGCAAACAAATCTATGAGGTTGGAGGGAATTTGTCAGATTTAACACACACACACACACACACACACACACACACACACACACACACACACACACACACACACACACACACACACACACACACACACACACACACACACACACACACACACACACACACACACACACACACACACACACACACACACACACACACACACACACACACACACACACACACACACACACACACACACACACACACACACACACACACACACACACACACAGACTGAGACTAATCGATCACATCTTTACCTGTTACCTAAAATATGTTGTCTGTCATTTCCATCTGACTGTCCAAATCATGTAATCTGAAAACATGGAAATGTCAGCTTTCCAGCATTTTGCTTATACAGTTGTTACTCTCCATTTTGTGTGTAATACTTTGAATCTTTTACATTTGCCCATCCTTTTATTGCCTGTATATTTAAATTAAGGCTTGTAAAAGTCATAAAACAATTAAAACTGACTAAATGTAGTCCTGTCCTTTCTCTCTGACATCCAATATATAGTCAGATATTGAGCCAGGATTGCAAATACAAACCAAAATGTTGTTTATTAAGAGCCAAACACATTTATGTGTTATTTTATTTATGTGTTATTTTAATTCTGACTGTGGCATATTAAAAATTAAAGCTCAACCAGAACACTCAATATAAAATGTTGAACAAGTTTTCACAGGTTATGCAGTCATACCTTCATAAACATCGGATGCATAAGAAACATTTTGTCCCATCATATAACTGCCCGTGTTTCATGGTTGAAAAGCACTAAAAATCACAACATATGAAATAATCTGCATCAATAGTTTGTGTGTCGATCCCTAAGCACAAAAACTGACTAAATGTATTTTTGTGGATGTCTTAAAAGTAGGTATGTCCTTTTTTTTTTAATGAAAATGAAGTCTTGGATTAAGCTTAGACTGTACTAATAATAGTTGTCTTTATTTAAATATAATAGAATTATAGTGTGTTACAATGAACGTGTGTGTTTTAGGTGTATCCATGTTCAAGGATCTGAGATTGAAACTATTTATCTGTGTTTCTTGTTCAAACACTCTGGTTGTCTTGTGTCTTAACCTGCCCACTCATTACAGTCTTCTTAATCAGCATTGTCTTCTGTTGATTGCACTTCTTTTTATACATTTTATTGTTCTGACTGATGAGTAATAGTTACCTCAAAAACTAATTTGCCAGTATTGTGAAAATGAAGATGCATTGTGAAAATAAAATTGTACTTACTTTGAACGTACATGTGTTCTGTGTGAAGCATGTTTATTTCAGACATTGTAGATGAGTAAATAAAAAACCAAGACAAAAGTGAGAGAAAACAGAAGCAATTAGAGTATGTTAAATTATATATTATCTATTATTATCTATATTATATATTATTATTATGATATAAGTATCGCTTTTTATTTATCCTCTTTCTTACTGCTTGTTTCACTTCTGTTTTAGTTTTTATAACTAATTCTTACTATGTGTAAGTTGTTGTTTGTTAGCATGTGTTTTTGACAGTGTTCTTTTTTTAGGATTACTGATAACTACTGCCGTTTGATTTATCTATTTTAATTTTAGATAAAATTATGTATTTATAGTATTTTCTTTAGTTTTAGTTTAATACATTGTATTTATTTTAGTAACGTTACTTCGAACATACTGCATGGAAATGAATTACTTAGTGTCATGTTAGAATCATTTTTATACTCATACCTTTGGTTGTTTTAATATTTTTAAATGTTTTTAGCTTTATTTTTTGTTTTCATTTAAATGTTAAGTTTTGAAATGTTGTTGTATGCATTTGTCATTTTATTTAATTTCTCCATTTTCTTAAATGTGTATATATAGTATTTATAGAGTTTTAACTTATAGTTTTAGTTACTTTTTCTTATTTGTAAGTCGCTTTGGATAAAAGCGTCTGCTAAATGACTAAAAAGTAAAAGTAAAAGTAAATTTGACCAAATGTGGGTTATTAGTGATATAAGTACTACTACTACTACTACTAATAAACAGAGAATAGTTGAGCACTTGGAATATCTTCTAAAGCTTTGAAGATGTTTATAATATTTGCATGAAATATCTCATTAGTATTTATCATTAAATATCACCTAAAACATAATAACTGCTGATTTTTTCCCCCATTAAACTTGATACTTTGACTGCTGAGTTATCTTCAAATGTAACCTCAACCTCAACCTCAATCTGCAACACGCACACACACACACACACACACACACACACACGCACACACACACACACACACACACGCACACGCACACACACACACACACACACACACACACACACACACACACACACACACACACACACACACACACACACACACACACACACACACACACACACACACACACACACACACACACACACACACACACACACACACACACATTTTTCAAATCTGTAACTGTCAAGGCCACCTCATTACTACATTTTTGGAGCTTAACCTTTCAATAACACAGACTGTCAACAGACTCGACAGGTAAACGATTTAATTCGTAATGTTTGATTTGTCAATGTATTGTAACTGGTTTACTATCAGTCAAGTGTGAGCAGCTCTGTTCAGCTGAGGATCCTTCTCTCCTCTTCTCCACTAAGAAACAGTGATATTGAATTTATGATCCATATTGTTAGAATTTGAAATTACTACTACTTACTAAACATGGCCAAAAAACAAAACGAAACAAAATCAAACAAACACAGAATTATTTTAAATAAATGGAAGTGACACATTGCAACTCTAAATTAATTTGAGTATTTCTATCCTGATGCTGTGGCATCCCACAATCATGATCATCTACAGAGATAAACCGCTACTCATAATGATGGACATATAGGCATCACTCATCGAGGATTGTGAAGGTAGTTCACTGGAGCTTGATTGCATTGACTTCACTGCATTTATTTTGTGTTTTATTGCTCTATGTAATAATTATTGTTCAGTATTGTTGCTATTGTTAGATCTCTTTCAGTTTTGTTACAAATTCCCATGTCAATAAAATAGTAAAAGTACCTGACACGGCATGCCATTTTTTAAAATGCAAAACCCTAACATAGTCTATAAGGTATAATAAGACCAGGCAGACAGCCAAATAATATTAAGAAATTATTATATATACTAATACTTATAATAATTAAAACAACAACAAAATCTTAAGCCAAAGGTTCTTTCTAACACTATTAAGGTCTTATATAAAACTTTCAAATCTGGTTATGGAACCTTATAAAAAGTGTTCTATTTAGTTCTGATATTGTTACAAGCCGAACAACACCAAAATATCATTTAGAAACATTTTTCTTAAGAGTGCGTTTCTAAATGTGCCATTTTCATCAACCATCTGTCGAATGTGTATAGGATGTACATTAGTTTTTTTCAGTAGCCTCTCATGTATCTGAATAAGTAATTATATATACTTTATGCTGTATGTATGATAGGAATTGTAATACTGCAACTTTAAACAACAACATGAACATTTTCATCCCTTGCAGGACTAACATTTTCACTCATATTCAAAGGATACAATTCTCAAAAAGGCACTGGTATACTTAATGTCATGTTTTGCTCACTGCTAATACAAATTATGTTTGAAATAATAGGCTATATCAAATAAGACTTTCATAAAATATAATTTAATTGTCATTTGTTTCAGTGTTTGTTCCATAAAAATAAAAAGGGACCTTCTGACTCTTCAGTGTCGTCTTGAATTCACACACAGGTGTATTTATGTTTTATGTAATCGTTCATCTCAGGCACCAAACATTTGAGACGTTCATATTTCTACAGTATCTCGATGTTTTAGCACACTTTGATCTTCGCTGTGTCGCTGAAGCGGATGATACGACGCGGTGACGCGCCGGTGAGCTGACGAACAGAGCTGACATCCAATCAGAAAGCAGTCTGCAGAGAACGCAACACTACGCAATTAACGCGGAAGCGGATGTGCTTCAATCCTGCACACCAACGAGCCGACAGCGTGCAGCATCACATCTATCGGTATTTGCAGCAAACACTGTGGAAACAGTCGTGATCTTGCGTGTGTGAGGCACGTTTGACTGTGTTGTGATGGAGCTGCTGACAGATGCACTGTACTGGATCGGTGCTGTCACTGTGGCCTGGGTCTCGTTGAGCTCTCTGTGCTGTCTGCTCAGCGGGATTCGCGTGTGGATTGTGGGCAATGGGAATTTGATGCGGGCAACCAAACTCGGGAAATGGGCAGGTTGGTAAACACTCTGCAATGACAGATGTCCAAAACACTTTCATTATTATCAGGCAAACCGCTTCAACTATCAGCCGTCAGTTACTGTGTGTCATTAATGTAACATGATGGCCGTATGATGTTTCATTGTGAAGCACTTCTAGAAACATCTATCAAAATGAGGGCTGGAGCTTAACTTTTGTTTCTGTTTTGCTACACTTTTTTTTAATACTGACTTCCACCGAGACCGTCTAATCCGTTTGACGGATCAACCTTGCGATAATACTGTTTCCGGGTCCTCTGCTGCTTTGGTGGAAGATCTCGTTGCTTCAGTGCAGTGCTGTGTCCCTTGTTGTTTGAATAGAGCTTGAATGGAGTTACTGTTTGATTTGCCCTCTAGGAACTTCTTGTGTAATGAATGATTGCAGAAATACCGTAAATGCTACTTTACAGTAATGTTACTTTATGGATAAATATTTAGTGGTTAAATAAACAACAAAAACAAACAACATAAAATTAAAATGGAAACTTTGTGTCAGTTAATTTTTTTTTGTATATATCTGGTTAAACCAAGACCATACATTTGCATTTTCAAATTTTGGTCACAGTTTAGTTTGACGCTCAGTTCTCACTATTCACAGATTCTAATTTCAGGCTTATTGATAGTTAGTAAGGTGTTTTTTTAAGTTTAGGTATTGGGTAATAGGGATGGGACAATACACCTACCTCCCGATTCGATACTATCACGATACTTGGGTGCCGATACAATATGTATTGTGATTTTTTATTTTTTAAATTTTTTTTTTTTAAGAATTTCGATTCTACAAGTATTGTTATTCGATATTGCTGTGTTGCGATTTTTATTTTTGGTTTTTAACTCTAGACCATGGGAAAAAGCTGAATAATACACTTAATATACAGACTGTCGCAATACAAAACAAAAGAAAACACACATCTTAGCAGTCATTTTTCCTGTTTTATTTCAGTTTTCAGTAAACCTAAACAAACAGCCACACAAATTCCAATAGAAAAATACTTTTTGAAATGAAGTGCCCATCAAACTAGTTCCATTACTAAAATAAAATGAAGAGTCTGTGAAAGCCTTCTTTAAGATCAAACTTAACTCGAAAGCCATTCTTTTAAATACTGGACTGCGTTAAATGAAATATATAAGCAGTGACCCACTTAACACATATATATATATATATATATATATTAAAAAAGCAAATTTATTTCACAAAAATGAAGTTAAGACTGTTAAGAATATGATTAATACTGAATAAACAGCCTATAAGCTGTTACATAGCAGTCCCAAACTAGTTTTTGTTAATACAATTAAGTTAGTTTGAGCCACCACAGTCATTTAAACATACAAAATGAACTCAAAGTGAAATTAACATGATATTTTTGGTTTATGGAAACAAGTTACCATGGTGAATATAACATACTATCATGAACTGTTAATGAAACGTGGAAACGGCTCCTGAATAGAATCCTTAATGCAAATCCTTCCCAGCTAACACACACAGTTCAGTTATGTGATTTATTGGTACTGTACTTTTATTTCACGCTCATGCTCGTAGTGTTCTGCGCTTTAGTGAAGTGATATACAGTGCAGCGCCGTGTTCGCGCGTGCTATAGAAGAGTGCGCGCTACCAGCACAGTATAAAATCTGAAAGGACAGGATAGTTCGTTTTTTCTGAGGTGAGAGACTTTATATTTCATTAGATATGAAAATAACGATGGAATAATGACACTGACTTTAAACCTGTCAACATCTCATCTGAAATAAAGCAATGTATTTAATATGAATTAATATCGATTCTGGTATAAAAAAATCTATTTTAAAATCGTAAATAAAAATAATCGTCATAGTTAGGTGAATCAATTTTTTGTCCTATCCCTATTGGGTATGGATCTAAAATATGGTCACGGTGAACAGCCGATATGTTAGTAATAGGCAGGCTAAAACACAACTAGTTAATAGAGAGAATTGGTCCCTAAACTAAAGTGTTTTGTTACACTATATATATATATATATATATATATATATATATATATTAGAATGTCCCTTTCTCCCGTAGGTGCAACAGCTTCTTAAAGTAAAAAAAACTATTTATTTTAGGGACATTTTAAACTCAGACCTACAATGAGCACCGGGATCGTTAATAGACTGGAAATGTATTTTGTTGAAGTCATCAGTTTGCATTAATCATGGTAAGCTTTATAATAGTGTGAGTCAGTTGGTTTGGTTCATGGTTTATAATACTCTTTTTTGGGAATATTTTTTTTTCTGGAACCAAGGCCGCTGAAAAAGTGGACAGGTACTGTTTCATTCTGTACCACCAGCATGCAATATCAGGTAGCATATCAACGGTTAATAGCAAACATCTTGTTTTTAAAAGGAAGTAAACAGCATTGACACGAAAACGTGCTTGCCATGCCGGTTCGTGGGGGCTTTAGTTTCTTGGGATATAGATTGTTAAAGATACAGAATCTCATAGAAGCACAAGGTCATAAAGTATTTCATGGCTCTGGGTCTTAACTGACATGTCTATTACATGGATGAAGGTGATGGTGACCAGTATGGAAGGAATCTGGAGTTAACCAGTGTACACTCTGCTAATGTAGTACAGGAGTGGGAGTGATCCTTACACTGTAGTCTTTTTACTTTATACATAGACCTGACTTTTGACCAAGGGCTTATCATACGTGGAGTTCCAAAAGTCCATCATTCTGTAGAGTTTAGACCAGTCACCCCATCAACATGCTGTGCTCTGATTTTGACTTTAGCTCATGTCTAATCAAATGACTTCCTGGCTGTCATTCATTTTTAAACTACTTTTAAATTGCAGCTGTCGATCCTCCAATAACAAGTACTGATCATGTCATAGATTATCTGATCATCTGTGAAAATGTCTTGTGTATCTGTTACGGGTATTTATATGCAGTTCGTTTTGACCAATATAAATCAGTGCTTCTCAATATTTTTGACTCAAAGGAGGACCCCACAAGAGGGTCTAACACAACATTCCAGGAGTAACTTGTTTTTATAAAGAGAAACTGATAGTATTGATTGGTATTAATTTAATTAACCAAGATTCATTTTATGATTCCAGAAGTTTCCTGAAGTATGTTCAGGAAAAAAACAGTTGGTGTTTTTTTAAGCAAATTATTTATGATGAGAGAGATTATTTGAATATATTAATAATGATGCAACTATCTTGAAAATTCACTGTGACCCTGTAGCAGACCACACTCCTGATTTGAGAACCATTGATATAAATAAAACATGAGCTATCTTGTTTAAAAAATTAGGAGTTTTTAATGCATTAAAAATAAAAATGCCCCTTTTAATCTTGAAAAAAGCATATTTGAAAAATAATACTTTTCAAATATTGTATATGAAAGTAAATGAAATCCAGTCTCATATTCCATCCCATATGTGCTCGCACTGTATTTCAAGATTGAATTCATACAATTGTTTTGTGTGTAGAACAAATGGATATTCAAGTTGTCTTTCACTGCTAATCTTTTAGGTTTCTGCAATCACTAAGTGATTTAAATATAGGTTTTATCTGGTACTATTTGTGAATGAATCATTCATGACTGGATTTGTGAACCAAATCCAACTCAAAATAATGATTTGTTTATAAACCCCACATTGATACTTCTCTTATGATTTAAACAAGGAGACCTTGGGAGGTTGTGAAGATATTTAATGAATATGATTCTTTAAGGTCTTAATGAAAAGTTTATAACATACTTTGGTTAAAATTTCTCAATGGTAGTGTAAAACAAAACCCTTTTCACCCGGTCAAAAACAGCTTCACAGCAAGCCGTTTCAGTTCATTTCCCTTTAAATGCTAATGAGCTCTGCTATCCCCGCCCCTCTCCCTCCGTGGGAAGATCTCTGAGAGACTGTACATTTTAGCCGCATTCATCGTGAAACTTGCTAACTAGCACATTATTAGGAAAGGCGATTTACAAAATTCATAAAAAAACTTTATACTCCCTTCTTCTGTAAGTGAAGCTGGATCACGAATGATTCGCGCGAACAGACGCATTTAGGTACATCGGGGGGTGCATTCCCTCCAAAACAAACATACTCCACTGCGTCTTTGGTGGCTCAGTTGTCGAGAGTAAATGACGACTGCTATGTTCATTATTACATCCAACAACAGAACACCTCAATCTGCTCTGGCGTTGAAACAATGGCGGACTGATGACAGCTCACTCAGAGTGGGTCTAAGGTAAAACGCTCATAAAAATATTGCACAGTCAAGAATCGCAGAACGGCTTGATTTGAAAAAGAGGATACTATTTATCTGGATTAAAAAAAATATCTGGGTGGATTTTTAATCATTGGGTGGTTGTGTACAAACACTGCCAACACACATTTCCGTTCAAACAACATGTAAAAATGAATTTTTCATCTGATGACCCCTTTACATTTAGCCTGCTACTTACACAGAGCATCTAAAGCCATACCATAGCTTTGTAGCATTTGTTTTTCAGGTCAGGTCTGTTCAAATAACTGCTTGATTCATTCAGCAAAGGTTATCATTGAATAACAACTTAAATTTATGTTTATCCCTCATATAAAGCTGTTTTATCAATTCAATATATTTGGTGAATAGTGCATAAATCATGTGAACTATGATAATCTTTATGATCAGAAGTGCTAGGGAATAGGGATGCACCGAATGTTCGCCAACCAAAAATAACAACAACAACAAAAAAAAGCTCTTTCAGTGTTCGGCAGAATAAGCGTGAAGACTGAATAAATTGTACCAAACAATGATGTGACACGATCAAATAGAGGCGTGCACTAATGCAGAAACACATCTGCAGCGTGAAAGTATTTAAAACTACGAGAAAGAACTGTACAAAACTCATTACAAGCACAAGCACCGACTGCGAGACTGTTAGCACTGTAACTCATGTCTCCGATGAGAAGAGGAAGGGTGGATGATGCTGGTTACTGTATATGATGAATGCGAAATGGCCTCAAACGATAGTAAATAAACTGCAGCATGTTGTGGTTTTTTAATACACGCACGGATTGCATGTAATGCTATTCAAAAAGCACTGCACGAGCTTGCGGCGCCAGGGTTCAAAGTCCAAAGTGTGAGAAAAATGCGCGCTAAACACTGTTACTCGTCAGCTGCTCAGTAACATTTGTATTAGTTTTTTTAAGGCATTTGCCAATGCGATACATGCATCAAACATATTCCCAAACTCATCAGAATCATTTATAAATCTGCTGTCAATAAAAGAAGCACTGAGGTCTTCCTGCGGGTTTCTGCCAAATAAAAGCTCCATCAACATTCATAATGTTAGTATTGTAATTTTAATGTTGTTTTGTAAAATTAAGCAATAAAAGTAAGATGATAATAATAATTTTCCTACAACAGCTCTATTAATACATTTATTTAACATTAACACAGTGTACAAACTGGGATCTGTAATATATTCTAATGTTTTAAAAGAAGTCTCTTCTCAGCAAGGCTGCATTTATTTGTTCAGAAAAAAATACAAGCCTGATTCAAGAAGGGGGTCAAAAATTGTGCTTTCTTGGTATAGAATGTCTGATAGAATGTTAAAATTTTTTTTTTAAGTGTTCAGTAAATATTTTGTAATTGTTGTTTTGTAATTGATTTTTTTATTTAAGAGTAAAAAGCACATTTTGGCTATTTAATTTATGCAATGCTGAAAAGAAAAACATGGGGGGGAAAAAATGCAAAACTCTTCGGCCCAGAGTTTCACTTTGTTCGGCTTCAGTTTCGGCCAAGAAATTTCATTTCGGTGCATCTCTAAGATGTACTGGGATAAAAGTTTATAGTTTGGGTATAAACACTTATTGTCTGCAGGAGCGATCAAAACAAACGTATCTTAACACTTGTATTGTAAACGACAAACTGTTTAAAAAGTATTTGTCATTTAATCATTCATTCAGGAGATTCCAATAGTGAAAGAAGACACTGACTCCTTGATTTAATTTTTATTTTGTTCAAATGAATATATATTTTTAAAAGACTTAAGCAATGAACATTTTGTCAGAACCACTAGTAAATTACGCTATTTTGTTTAGTTTTCTAATCTTTTTTTTTTTCGAATCGTGAATCTTGTAATAAAAATTGTGATTCTCAATTTATCCAGAATCGTGCAGCTCTAGTTTACATGTTGTTATTACTGCATATAGTTAATTAAAATAGAAGTTTAATTTCATAAAGAACAAGTTCATTTCAAAATGCACAATTTTTTTGTATTTTGTGTTTTTCAGTTGAATAAAAGACAATTTTTCCCTTCATCGTTGAGGATTTTAAAGAAAAGTCTAAAAATCTCATCTCGTTCTCGTGAACTCAGTCTTGTCTCGTCTTGTGGGATAAGTGTCTCGTCACACCCCTAGCATTTCATCTTGTGTGCATATTTTGACTGTTCTGTTGCACAATATAAATTTTTTTTATTCTCAAATTTTTGTTTACTATCTTTTATTCTTTTAATTTTTTTGACCTATATTTATGTATATTCTCGTGTTGTTACATATAATTGCACTGTCCATTGAGCGGACCTGACTTACATTCACTGCTGATTATATCCTGTATAATTGAGTATGTGACGAATACAACCTTGAATCCTTGAACAATAACTGAAGCTGTG